>OU015764.1:42290576-42343997 GCA_907173295.1 Fagus sylvatica | reverse complement strand
AAAAGATGCTACCTTTCGTGGAACCTTTGTGCTCCAAATGCCATAGAAAGGAGACCCTAAACTTGCACTCCCTCTCAAACCTTCAAAGTAGGATTTGAACATGTACATAATTTAAGTTCTTTTTCTTTCTTTCTTTCTTTTTTCTCTTTTTGTGTTTTGAATTGAGTAGAGAGGCATGTGTGCCCCCAAACAGACAGAACTTGCCACTATATCAATACCCATAGGATCTAATGGGATGGCCAAAGCCTTTGTCAATATTTTGTGCCATATGACTTATCCAAAAATATATATATTTTGTGCCATATTAAAATTTTCAGTCCTAATAGGATAAGAACTCAAATCCTTTAATTTCCAGTCGAATATATTCTTCATATATCACTTATCAAAAATAAATAAATATATATATATATATTCTTTATATATCAATGACCCACTACCAGAGATGCAGGATATTGCAGTACAGTTTAGATATTACATTGTCAATAAAAATCATTAAAATTCCAACCAAATCACAAAATCTACCCAGTCGTAAAAATCTCTAAGACTATGTAAGAAGATTCTTAAATTGTAGAAACCTTGAGAAACTATTGTGAAATCATCTTAAGGAATTGAATTTACGCACATATTCTTTACATAAATCATATAAAGCAAAATTAAATTTCAACATCAGATAAATTATATAACGCAGTGGATAGATGTGAAGTAAAACTTATTACAAGAATGAACATACCTCAGGCACAGCATTCTCCCGACACGCCTCCTTCCATGTTGTAATGAATGTCCTCATAGAGTTATTAGCAATTGCAAGATCAGCATCATTCAAATTGTTAGCCTCCTCAGTCTCATTGGCATTATCTACTGTATCAACATCTAGTTCTATCTCATGTCTCTTACTCGATTTGGAGGGTGTAGACACCATGCAGCCAATATTTTCAGATTTTCTTTTCTTTTTAGATGATCCGGAGGGTGCAGACATGGTGAAACTTAGATTTTCAAAGCTTCTTTTCTTTTTAGATGATCCACTGCTCTCATTGTGCCTTGGGCTGCCACTAGCAGGAGAAGGGTGCCCAGACATTTCACCTTTCAACCCAAGCCGTGTCCTCTCTTCAATTTCAGACGGGTAAGGACAGCTAGTCACTCGGTCAGAACTTCCAACATTTTGTGAAGGGGAGTTAGCATCGTCAAGTTTTTTGTCTTCAGAACTAGAATCATCACTATATTCATCACTGGAGCTTGATGAAACAAATTTTGTGTGCTTGCCACAAAAACCCTTCTGTACATGGGAGAATGATTCGATACGCTGAGATATATAAGTGAAACGTTGATCCATCTGCTGCTTCTTCAGCGCTGATAAAAGAGGACGCTTCTTGAATTTCTTCTTATCAGATACTGATTTCATGGCCTCTAGAGGTTTCTTTAATATGGCCATCTCTGAGTTCAAAGCTTTTCGGATAGCGTTTTTATGCATCCCTAAGCTATGAATTCGTAAGCCAAGTTTTTCCTTGCTCTCAACCGAAGTCTTTTTAACAATGAAATCCAAAAACCCGTCAAGCTGAATTTCTTTATTCTTACACTTATGCATGAAATCCCGAAGCAAAGGAAATACCTCTTCAGTGGTTATCTTAAAGACTTGGGTTACATCAGATTTGAGTGAAAAATAATGCAAGACAAGTGGGTGTCGCAACAAAGGCCCCAATTCCAGCTTTTCAAACTCATCTACGCCCTCATTCTTACAGATTGCTACTTCCAAATCATACAATGTAGTAATTCTTTGGACCCCAACAAAGCAATGGATAAATGAATTTATCTAATTAAACAAAAACAAAAACTTTATGAATAAAAATTTTAGAAAAATAAAATAAAAATTAAAGACATTACTATTTACTACCTACCTTCCCTTCCGTAAGCATAAGGCGGTGAAGACTGGGGACCTCTTGCATTGGAAAGCCAAGAGAGGTCCAGGACTCGACCTTGAGCTTGAGCAGGGCATCCTGAGACACTTTCCATGCCGTCACGTTCTCTCCTGCAGAGATTAGGTTGCGTCGAGCATTCGTGACGGCGCGGTCCACCTTGTCTATGAGTTGCGAGGAGGTTTGATTCTGGGGAGGGGAGATACGGTGAACGGTTTCGGGTGGTAGGGTAGGGTTTTGGATTGGGAAGTTAAGGTTTTGGATTGGGAAGTTGGGGTTTTGAAGGAGTTGTTGTTGTTGTTGTTGTTGTTGTTGAAGGAAAGTGAAGGCTTGCTGGGCTTGGAAGAAATAGTTGGGGTTTTGGAGGCCAAAATTGGGATTAAAAAGAGGTGATGCTTGCGCCGGAGGCTGTTGTTGTTGTTGTTGTTGTTGCTGCGAACCCCAGCCGCCGCCGCCACCTGAGGGGCGGAAGCCAGAAGGGTGTCTGTACATAGCGGGTAAGTTGAAGTTGCGAAAAAGAAGAGTTGGGAGGGATTGAGATGGAGGCACTTTTGAGTTCGTATTTATTTGAGGTCGGTCATACATATGTACAACTCTCTCTATAAAACATAACTAGGTCGGTCATACACATGTACAACTCTCTCTATAAAACATAACTACCGTATAACACATGCATTGGACCGAAAAAAAAAACACTCTATATAAACACATGCAGAAGGTATATACGATGAATTTCACCAACAATAGAAAAATAAAAAGAATTAGATAATGTATAATAATTGAGAAAAAATATTATCTTTAATTGATAAAACAAAAATAAGTTATTAAGCAAAAAATAAAAGATTACCTTAGTCCAATTGCCTCTTAGAGCCTCTTGCAGTCATATAAACGTACAAAAACACCACACAAAAAAAGATCATGTTTGAAAAAATAAATAAAAAAAAAAAAGTAGAAGAACAAAACTTGTACCAGATTATTATTGTTTAAAGCCCCTTTGTAATCATATAAACGTACAAAAACACAAAAATAAAAATAGATCATGATGAAAAATAAATAAATAAAGAAAAAGAAGTAGAAAGAACAAAACTTGTACCAGATATTATTGAGATGTTACGTAAGCAGATTATGCAAGAATGTGGATCCTTCAATTTAACGTGCTCTATTTATCTTCTTTCATCAAAGAGTATGTTGTTCACCAAATGATATCTTCAATACTTGTTCACCAATCAATGCCTTTTCACTAAAAAAGAGTACTCCTAATACAGTTACACTACAATATTCTTTATCTATTACTATTATTTAAAAAAAAATTGGTGTATTTTTTTTAAGATATTTACGCTCCTTTTTTAGAAATTTTGGTGTTGACATTTTTATAATTTTTTTTAAAAGATGTTTGACATAATTTTTTTAATTTCTCTTAGAGAAATATATTTTGTTCAGATATCTTTTTGTAGTAGGAGATTTATTTAAGATTTGTTTATAAAATGTGTATGATAGATTTTTTTTAAATGTTACGACTCTTTTTAAAAGAAAAAAAAAAATTGGTGTTGACATTTTTATTTTTTTATACCAAATTTTAAAAAAAGAGTTGTAAACATTTAAAAAAAAAAATAAAATCTATCATAGCCGTTTTTAATTATGTAATGTCACGTCATTTTTAATTGTGTTTATTATTGAAAGGGTTTTCTACTTTCATCATAACTTTGTGTTGGAGACCAATTTAAACTCTTTATTATGATATTTTATATGTTTTTGAGTAGTAGGAGACTTATTTTAAGTTTTTTATTATGATATTTTATTAAGATATCTTTTAGTAGTAGTAGACTTCTTTTAAAGATTTTGTTATTATCTTTTTTATTTAAAAGCTTTTTATTATGATATTTTATTAAGATGTCTTTTTAGTAGTAACAGACTTCTTTTAAAGATTTTGTTATTATCTTTTTTTTTTATTATTGTTTTTTATAACAAAAAATAACAGTATTTTTTTAATTTAAAAAAATAATTGGTGTTTACCGTTTGATAAATAAATTGTATTAAGTCAAATTATTAAAACAACGTATCACTTGGAAATCTAAATAAAGATAGACATGCCACTTGTCATTCCAAAACGTCGTTCTTTAATGGAGACTAATCAAATTTGATATGTATGAATATGTGTGTGGATGTATAAGGTAAAATGGTAGTATATATGGTAAGGTGGGTTGTCGTACCACGGAGAGAGGGGTTTTAAAATAAACACGTAACACTAGAAATTAAATCAAGAAAATGTTTTGGTTGTTTTGAAAACTCACAATTTAAATAGGTAAAGAAACTCAAATCTAAAAATTGCTAGGGCTTTGGGTTCCTCAAATTTACTAAGATAAACTAATTCAATTTAAATCCATGGAATTACACAATTGGGGGTTTCACATCCCAAACCCTCAATTGGAACATTTGCAATAAAAACCATTTTTAATAAAATCTAAATTAGAAATACTATTTGATTGTTCATTGATTTAAACACATAATAAATAACTACATTGGAAAAACCTAAAATCGACATTGTACTAATTAATCTAGCAACAATGTAGTAAAAAGTAATATCCAATGAAATTAAGAGTTCTTAGATTTAATGGAACTAAAATCTTTACTTAACTATGAGAAAAACATGATTGAACTCATGAAAAGATTCAAATTATAGAACCACAAATAAAAGAAATGACAAAAAGATGAGAACAATCAAATAATAAATCTTAAACATTGAAACTCAAAATGAATTTAAAAGAAATTAGTTACCTTACAAATTTGGATTCCCCCTTAGCCCAAGCTAAAAGTCTAGCCAATCATGGCCAAGAAATTACAAAAGAAAACTAAAGAAAAAAAATGCTAGAGAAAAAACTAGAGAGAAAATGAAGAAAAAAACTCTAAAACTGCTCACTGCTCACTGCTCAGGCCGCACTGCTGCTGTCCATTTTTTTACAGCTTCACGCCTCTTCATTTAGGGCTCCAATAAAGGAATAATCATGTGTGTTGCGGGTAAAAAAATGGCATGCAATTCAGTCAAGTAAGCTGGTCACGTGGAGCTCATTAATGAGCAATAATCCTGTGCTGCGCGGGAGGAAGGAGACAGCATGCAATCCATGGGACTGCTGGGCTTGCTGCTGGCCTGTGGGCTTGCTGCTGGCTTGCTGGCCTTGTGGCTTGCTTTGTTCTTTTTCTTTTTTTCAGCACTAGTTTGCACCTAAAACATAACATAAAATTTAGACTTTATAAAATTAAAATAATGCATGTAAATAAATTATTTTTATACAACGTAATGAAATAAAAGAAATGCAATGATTTGCATACAACTAAAAATAAAATGCAAAATAATTCTATTAAAAACCTTAGAAAATTGGGCTTAATAAGTCATATTTCATGACTTATCACACCCCCCAACCTAAATTTTGCTAGTCTCTAGCAAACCTAAAAACAATTCAAAAGAAAATAAACCTAAACTATACCACTTTCGCTGGCACTCTCGGTTGCATTTAGCTCATGCAACAAGCCTTTAAACCCCTAGGTGTCCCTAGTGGACGAGTTATAGTCTCGTGAGGGCTTACCAGAACGATACCCACAAACGTTTTGTTTCTCAAGTAACGTGCTCAGTCTTGACTTATTTCAAACAATGCCAATCATGTTATCAAAGGGAAAGCAATATCACAAAAACAATGGTTTTCAGTCATGAGCAAGCTTAAAAATACAAACTTCATCTCCAAAATTATGAAAAATTTAAACTCTATCCGAATTTGCTCATACTCAAATAGTAAAACGCCACACACATCCTTAGTGTAAAGTGAATTAGCTCATGGTTATGGGGCTTCAAACAATTCCATCATAAATGGCTTAGTCCTTCAGAGTTTTCTAAAATTCTTTGTCAGGTGAAACAACCAAGGCATAGAAAGTATTATTAAATTGCTTATATACACTTGCATCATCATTTTTTTTTTTTTTTTTATTGTGTGGGTTGTACAATGCTTAGCTCCCTTAAGCTTTCTAGTTGACCCGTGTATCGAGTGTTTGACCAGTGACTCCCAAACCAGGTGGCTCAATGGGCACTAGGTGTAAAGACACCCCTAAGGGCTTACTAACTCGAGTCAAAAAGGCTACGAAGCTAAACTAGTTACCCACACCATATTGACCATTCCAAACCTTTACCTTTTGACGCGAACACTCACTGCTGGTTAGGCAAGAGGCCCGGTTACTCAGTATAAGCTCAAGATGGCCAATTTTTTTTTTTTTTTTTTTATTAAGAAATTTACAATACACAAAACCATGCCAAGGATTTCACAACCAACAAGTCAACCAACTAGTCTAAAGATTTTAAACATTCATGTTTGGCTTTCATACCCCACAACTATGTACTAGTGTGCTTGTGAAGTTCAAAGAAACATGTGGAATCTCACTACCCAAAAATCAAGCATCAAAGGACAGAATTTAAATTTCTCAATCAAATGCTCATGCGTTCAAGCCTTTAAGCTCACTAATGACATTCAAATCAAAGCTAATGCTCAATACATCCTCAAGGATAGCACAATCAAAGCATATGAATTCATTATTTCAAGACATATTGCATAACATTAAACATCAAAAAGATTTTTTTTTTTTTTTAATATTTACCAAAAGCAAAAAGATGTCAATGAATGGGAAACACAACAAGCATGCAAGAATTTCAACACTTCAACATATGTATGGGAAGCTCTAAAAAATTACTATCCCACCCCCCAACCTAAATTCAACATTGTCCTCAATGTTTCAAAAATATACAACATGATAGTATAAGAAGGTTTAGAAGGCACCTCAATCGTGGCATAGAAACTTCCAATGATATTTCCTGCAAAATGTTAGTTCCACCAAACAAAAACAAAAGCAAAATATGGTACAAGTAAAAGGTAGACTCCGAAAAATCTACTCATCCCGATAAACGGGATCCTCCAAGGAAATTGTTTCTTCCTCAGGCACAAACCTATCTAGGGCGGGCTTAAGTCTTTGTCCATTTACTTTAAAAATCCGCCCATCCCTAGGATCCTCTACCTCAATGGCCCCGTTTTCAAAAACACGCTTCACTACATACGGACCATCCCACCTAGACCTCAACTTGCCCGGATGCTTATGGAGTCTAGAATCATACAAGTACACTTTTTGGTTCACTTCAAAGGTTTTTCTCAAAATCCTTTTGTCATGAAAAATTTTCATCTTTGCCTTGTAGATTTTAGAACTCTCATATGCATCGTTTCTTAACTCCTCTAATTCATTCAATTGGAGTTTTCTCAACTTGCCGGCCTCATCCAAATCAAAATTAAAAGCTTTTATAGCCCAATAGGCTTTATGCTCAAGTTCTACCGGCAAGTGGCAAGGTTTACCAAAAACAAGTCGGTAAGGGGACATACCAAGGGGAGTTTTAAAAGCAGTACGGTAAGCCCAAAGTGCATCCAACAAACGTAAGGACCAATCCTTTCGGTCGGGGCTAACCGTTTTTTCTAAAATTTGCTTAATCTCCCTATTGGCTAGTTCCACTTGACCACTTGTTTGAGGGTGGTACGATGTAGCTACTTTATGGATTACTCCATATTTCAACATTAGGGACTCAAAGGGTTTGTTACAAAAGTGGGTTCCTTGGTCACTTATGATGGCTCGTGGCGTTCCAAATCTAGATAGGACATTTTCTTTCAAAAATTTTACAACGGTCCTATGGTCATTCTTTTTACACGCCACGGCCTCAACCCACTTGGACACATAGTCCACAGCAACTAATATGTAAAGATTACCAAAAGATGGGGGAAATGGGCCCATGAAGTCTATACCCCAACAATCAAAGATCTCAATAACAAGAATGGGGTTAAGAGGCATCATGTTCCTACGAGAAATGGCTCCCAACTTTTGGCATCTTTCACATGTCCTACAGAAATCATTAGTGTCCTTAAACAATGTGGGCCAATAAAATCCACACTGCAAGATTTTTGCAGCGGTTTTCTTTATAGAAAAGTGCCCACCACAAGCTTCAGAATGACAAAAGTTTAAGACACTAGTGATTTCATCATTAGGAACGCACCTCCTAATAATTTGGTCGGGACAATATTTAAAAAGATTGGGATCATCCCAATAAAAATTACGTACCTCAACCAAAAACTTTCTCTTATCTTGTGCGCTCCACTCCTTCGGAATTTCACCTACAACAAGGTAATTCACAATGTGAGCATACCATGGCAATTCAGAAATAACAAATAAATGCTCATCAGGAAATTCATCATTAATAGGGAGGTGATCCGAATTATCCTCGAAAGTGAGTCTTGAGAGGTGATCCGCTACCACGTTCTCAACTCCTTTCTTATCTTTGATTGTTAGACTAAATTCCTGCAATAACAAAATCCACCTAATTAGTCGCGCCTTAGCATCCTTTTTGGTAAAAAGATACTTGAGGGCGGCATGATCAGTAAAAACAACAATAGGTGATCCAATCAAATAAGCACGAAATTTGTCTAAAGCAAAAACAATGGCTAGTAACTCTTTCTCAGTAGTTGTGTAATTCATTTGTGCACAGTTAAGAGTTCTACTAGCATAATAGATGACATATGGCTTGTTGTCTTTCCTTTGGCCTAATACCGCTCCTATGGCATAGTCACTAGCATCACACATGAGCTCAAAAGGAAGGCTCCAATCCGGTGATCTCATAATAGGAGCGGAGGTAAGCTTATCAATTAGCTTTGCAAAAGCTTCTTGACATGCTTCCGTCCAAATAAAGGGTGCATCCTTAAGAAGGAGGCTACACAAGGGTCTAGAAATAAAACTAAAGCCTTGTATGAACCTACGATAAAAACCCGCATGGCCTAGGAAAGATCTAACATCTTTGACGGTCTTAGGGGTAGGTAGTTTAGAAATTAATTCTATCTTGGACTTATCTACCTCGATACCCCTAGATGAGACAATGTGGCCTAGGACTATCCCGGAAGTTACCATGAAATGGCACTTCTCCCAATTCAAGACAAGGTTCTTTTCCTCACATCTAGCCAACACTTTGCCTAAATTCTCCAAACATCCATCAAAAGAATCACCAAAGACCGAAAGGTCATCCATAAACACTTCCATAAACTCTCCGACCATATCACTAAAGATACTCATCATACACCTTTGAAAGGTGGCCGGAGCATTACATAATCCAAATGGCATGCGGCGGAATGCATATGTGCCAAAGGGACATGTAAAAGTGGTCTTATCCTGGTCTTCTAAATCAATCTCAATTTGATAATACCCAGAATAACCATCTAGAAAACAATAGAAAGAATGTCCCGCCACTCTCTCTAACACTTGGTCAATGAAGGGCAAGGGGAAATGGTCTTTTCGGGTGGCGGCATTCAACTTCCTATAATCAATGCACATCCGCCAACCCGTGACTAACTTAGTGGGCACTAATTCCCCAAGCTCATTCTCAACAACCGTGACTCCCGACTTTTTGGGAACCACTTGAGTAGGACTAACCCATTTGCTATCCGCTATCGGGTATATAATACCCGCATCTAACAATTTAAGCACTTCACTTTTTACTACTTCCTTCATGTTTGGGTTTAGCCTACGTTGAGGCTCTCTAGAGGTCTTAACCTCTTCCTCAAAATGTAACTTGTGTGTGCAAACCAAAGGGCTAATTCCCTTAATGTCCGCTATGGTCCAACCAATTGCGGTTTTGTGCTTTTTCAAGAGTTTCACTAGGCTACCTTCCTGTTCAACAGTTAATTTAGAGGAAATCACTACAGGAAAGGTATCACCTGATTCGAGGAATGCATATTTAAGCTCACTTGGGAGTTGCTTCAACTCAAGCTTTGGAATCTCAATGCTAGAAGGAAGGGGCTTGAGTTCACTTTTGGGCAACTCCTCAAATCTTGGTCTCCACCCACTTATCTCCATAACCTGAAAATCATCAAGTAAAGAACAAACATCAGTAATTTCAGAGTTAATGGAAGAATCTAAATCATAAGAATTTACGATACAAGATTCAAGAGGGTCAGAAAAATAAGTGTTGTGGAATTGGTCTTCCACAACCACATCAACCCAATTGGCCACTTCACATTCATCATCTTCCACCAATTGCTTTCCAATGTTGAAGATGTTCACTTCCAAAGTCATGTGCCCGAAAGAAAGCTTCATCAAACCATTCCTACAATTAATCAATGCATTAGCAGTAGCTAAGAAAGGTCTACCAAGAATTATAGGAATTTTTGAATTAGCATGCACAACAGGATTCGGTGTCCAATATGAGAAAATCAACCGGATAGTAAAACTTATCTATCTGGACTAACACATCCTCCACAACACCTCTTGGTCTTTTTACCGACCGGTCTGCTAATTGTAACACCACCATGGTGGGTTTAATTTCTCCTAGACCAAGTTGTAAATAGACCGAATAAGGCATTAAGTTCACACTTGCCCCAAGATCAAGCAAAGCTTGCTCGATGTCATGGTCACCAATGATACAAGAAATGGTTGGGCAACCGGGGTCTTTATACTTAGGAGGTGTGTTATGTTGAATCAAAGCACTAACTTGTTCGGTGAGAAAAGCGGTTTTCTTCACATTGTGCTTTCTTTTCATAGTGCATAAATCCTTAAGAATCTTGGCATAAGATGGTACTTGCTTAATCACATGCAAGAGTGGTAAATTAATTTTCACTTGCCTAAGATTCTCTAGGATTTCAGGACTAGAATCTAACTTCCTTGAAGCTTTTAGAGCTTGTGGGAAAGGTACGAAAATTGGTCTAGTAAGAGGTTCACTTGTGGTAGGCAAATCAACATTGTCACTACTCTTTTCTTGCTCTTCTATGTGTGGGCTATCAACATTCTTCCCACTTCTAGTAGTGACTTCATTAACATACTTGATAAGTCATGAAATATGACTTATTAAGCCTATTTTTCTAAGGTTTTTAATAGATTTATTTTGCATTTTATTTTTTAGTTGTATGTAAATTATTGCATTTATTTTATTTCACTACGTTGTATAAAAATAATTTATTTTATATGCATTATGTTAATTTTATTAACTCTAAATTTTATGTTATGTTTTAAGGTACAAATAAATATTTGAACATAAAATGAACAAGAAGAAAAAGAAGGTAGCAGCACTAGTGTTGGAAAGAAACAGGACAGCAAAGGAAAATAAAGAAAGAGGGCCAGCAAGGCCCGCTGGCCAGCAAGCCCAGTAGGACAGCAGCAGCCCACAAGGCCAGCAACAAGCCCAGCAGGCCAGCAGCAAGCCCAGCAGGCCTTGCATGCCTCCCCTTCCTCCGCGCTGCACAGGATCGTGACTCCACTAATGAGTTCACGTGACAGGCTTGGCATGGGTTTCACTCCAGCTGCGCCACAGCAAATCAAAGCTCCCTTTTGAGCCCTAAAAGAAGCGTACTTTCTTTCTTCTTCTTGGACAGCAGCCGCTGGAACAAAAAAACCAGCAGAAAAACTCCATTTTTTAGCTTATTGTTTTTCGTTTTTTTCTCTAGTTTTTATTGTAGATTTTATTTCTTTAGTTTGTTTTTGTAATTTCTTGACTATGGTTGGCTAGACAACTTGCTTGGGCTAAGGGGGAACCCGAATTTGTAAGGTAATCTAGTTTATTTTAAATCCATTTTGAGCTTGAATGTTTCAGATTTATTCTTTGATTGTTCATATTCTTGTTATTTGTGGTTCTATGAGTTGAATCTTTTCATGAGTTCAATCATATTTTTCTCATAGTTAAGTAGAGATTTTTAGTTCCATTAAATGTTAGAGCTTTTAATTTCATTGGATATTACATTTTACTGCATGTGAGAGTGTTGATTTTAGGTTTTTCCAACGTAGTTATTTACTATGTGTTTAAATCAATGAACAATCGAATAGTATTTCTAATTTAGATTTTATTAAAAATGGTTTTTATTGCAAATGTTCCAATTGAGGGTTTGGGATGTGAAACCCCCAATTGTGTAATTCCATGGATTTAAATTGAATTAGTTTATCTTAGTAAATTTGAGGAACCCAAAGCCCTAGCAATTTTTAGATTTGAGTTTCTTTACTTATTTAAATTGTGAGTTTTCAAAACAACTAAAACATTTTCTTGATTTAATTTATAGCGTTACGTGTTTATTTTGAAACCCCTCTCTCCGTGGTACGACAACCCACCTTACCATATATATTACCATTTTACCTTATACATCCACATACATATTCATTCATATCAAATTTGATTAGTCTCCATTAAAGAACGACGTTTTGGAACATGTTGGGAGGGATAGGATTGGGGAACTTTGAATTCTTTTCTTTCCTTATTCTCTTCGTAATTGATTTAAAAGTGCATGCTTTTGATGGTTGTTGTGCCTCAATAAAAGATGTATTGTACTTTCAAGTGAATTAGAGGAAGAAGGAAATTGTTGTTGTGCTTGGTGTGGCACATGAGTGGGGTGAATTGTTGTGGTGGAGGTGCATTTGGGAGGGATAGGATTGGGGAAAATTCCTTTGTGGCAATGGTTGTTGGGAAGAGTGAGTGTCATTCTTCCAACCAAAGTTAGGATGATTCCTCCATCCCGGATTGTAAGTCTCGGAGTAGGGTGAAAATGGTTTCCTAAAGTTCCCTATGGCTCCACAATGTTCCTCAAAAACCCCCACTACACTAGGCAACATCGGGCAATCCTTGGTAGGATGCTCCGGATCATGGCACACACTACATTCCTCATGCATTTCAACTTGGTAACCTTGCTTGGTACCACTAGTCCCTCTCATTTTTAGGGTCTCTATCTCCTTGGTTAGTTGGGCTATTTGAGCCTTCAAACCATCCTCCTCTTTCAATTGGTAAATCCCTCCACTCGAAGAAGTAGAGGTGTGAGGTTTAGACCGGTTAGTACTCTCAGTAGCACTAGGTCCGGTCCATGTGTGGGCTTTTTCTGCCAAATGGTTCAAATACTCAATAGCCTCATCGGGGTCTTTTTGCAAGAACTCCCCATTACACATCATCTCTACAAATTGGCGGTCCCTAGGGAGCAACCCCTCATAAAAACAACTAACCGTACGCCAACTCTCATACCCATGATGAGGACACAAACTCAAAAGGTCCTTGAACCTTTCCCAAACTTGGTAGAGAGATTCACTCTCTCTTTGTTCAAATGGTTGATATTTGACGCTTAAAAGCATTGGTCTTATGCTCGGGAAAATATTTTTTAAAGAAAATATGTGTCATCTCACCCCATGAAGCAATAGACCTAGGTCTCAAAGAATACAACCAACTTTTCGCCTTATCTTTCAAAGAAAAGAGAAAGAATTTAAGCCTAACTGTATCTATCGATCCTAATTGGCTATGGAAAGTGGCAACTACCTCCTCAAACTCTCTAATATGCACATATGGATTTTCACTATCCATACCATGAAAGGTAGGAAGGAGTGGAATCATTCCGGGCTTAAAATCAAAATTTTGTTGGTTAGCCGGAAACATGATGCATGATGGTGAACTATTCCTAGTTGGGTGTAGGTAGTCATGTAGAGTCTTGATGGGTTGATCTTCCTCGTGATCACCCATTGTGTGTGATGTGTGTGATGATGTGAGTGAAAGTGTATCGGATGCAATAGGTGAGTCAAATAGATTTGGAAAGTAAGCTTCGGAATCCGAAGAATCCGTGTCGGGTTCTTTTGCAAATCTACCTAGATTATCACGATACCTTCTACTCATGCAAATTCAAAATTAAAATTCAAAGCAAAAATAAATAAAACAACTAACTAACAATAATATATACAAAAAAATGGTATTGACAAAGAAAGGGTTGGAACGAGTTTACCGCCTTGACAAGTCAATTGAGCAAACCAATCCCGTGATGGTGTTCCTTCAAATACGCCTCTCCCCGGCAACGGCGCCAAAATTTGATCGGCCTCCAAAACGTCGTTCTTTAATGGAGACTAATCAAATTTGATATGAATGAATATGTGTGTGGATGTATAAGGTAAAATGGTAGTATATATGGTAAGGTGGGTTGTCGTACCACGGAGAGAGAGGGTTTTAAAATAAACACGTAACACTAGAAATTAAATCAAGAAAATGTTTTGGTTGTTTTGAAAACTCACAATTTAAATAGGTAAAGAAACTCAAATCTAAAAATTGCTAGGGCTTTGGGTTCCTCAAATTTACTAAGATAAACTAATTCAATTTAAATCCATGGAATTACACAATTGGGGGTTTCACATCCCAAACCCTCAATTGGAACATTTGCAATAAAAACCATTTTTAATAAAATCTAAATTAGAAATACTATTTGATTGTTCATTGATTTAAATACATAATAAATAACTACATTGGAAAAACCTAAAATCGACATTGTACTAATTAATCTAGCAACAATGTAGTAAAAAGTAATATCCAATGAAATTAAGAGTTCTTAGATTTAATGGAACTAAAATCTTTACTTAACTATGAGAAAAACATGATTGAACTCATGAAAAGATTCAAATTATAGAACCACAAATAAAAGGAATACATAAAAAGATGAGAACAATCAAATAATAAATCTTAAACATTGAAACTCAAAATGAATTTAAAAGAAATTAGTTACCTTACAAATTTGGATTCCCCCTTAGCCCAAGCTTAAAAGTCTAGCCAATCCATGGCCAAGAAATTACAAAAGAAAACTAAAGAAAAAAAATGCTAGAGAAAAAACTAGAGAGAAAAATGAAGAAAAAAACTCTAAAAAATGCCACTGCTGCTGCTAGGCCGGCACTGCTGCTGTCCCATTTTTTTACTGCTTCACGCCTCTTCATTTAGGGCTCCAATAAAGGAATGATCATGTGTGTTGCGGGTAAAAAAATGGCATGCAATTCAGGTCAAGTAAGCTGGTCACGTGGAGCTCATTAATGAGCAATAATCCTGTGCTGCGCAGGAGGAAGGAGAGAGCATGCAATCCATGGGACTGCTGGGCTTGCTGCTGGCCTGTGGGCTTGCTGCTGGCTTGCTGGCCTTGTGGGCTTGCTGCTGGCCTGCTGGGCTTGTTGGCTTGCTGGCCTTGTGGCTTTGCTGTTCTTTTTCTTTTTTTCAGTACTAGTTTGCACCTAAAACATAACATAAAATTTAGACTTTATAAAATTAAAATAATGCATGTAAATAAATTATTTTTATACAACGTAATGAAATAAAAGAAATGCAATGATTTGCATACAACTAAAAATAAAATGCAAAATAATTCTATTAAAAACCTTAGAAAATGGACTTAATAAGTCATATTTCATGACTTATCACCACTTGTCATGATGTCAGACATTCTTGGTTTTAACGCTCATGTCTTCTGCTTTTATATATTACTAGACTAGAACCCGCGCAATGTGCGGCTCTTTTTCATTATTTTTCTAAAAATATGTTTCTAACAAAGCAACTTAACTAAGAAGAAGGAAAAAATAATAACAATAATGAAAAGTAAAAAATAAAAAATTAAAAAAAAGAAAAAGAAAATGTAAAATAGAAAATCTAATTAACTAAGAAGAAAAAATATAACAATAATGAAAAGTAAAAAATAAAAATAAAGAAAAAGAAAAGAAAAGTGTAAAATAGAAAATGTAAATAATTTTTCTTTGCGCTTAAAAATATAAATGATCATTTTTATTATATCTCATCAAATGTATTATACTGATTTTTATTATATTTCATCAAATGTATTATACTAAGTCTATAAAGATAACTACCAATAACTTTCTAGCCTAGTTGCATCGATTCCTTTCAATTGGGGTTTATATCCCGGGGTTGTATTCACTTAGCAAAAAAAAAAAAAAAACTCACTTCACATCGTTTATGAATTTCAATCACTTTGGTAAACCTCAATTGTTCCATATAGGGATTCTAAATGTTCAGAGGTTTCTCATTTTTGTTTAACTTACAATACTTTGATAATACAAATAAATAATACAATTTGTCACATATTTATCCCATCTTTACCTTTTTTGACTTTCTTTTGTTTCTCTTTTCATCTTTTTTTGGGCAATTTATCACTTATTAATAATCACATAAACAATATAGAAGTCCATCATATAACAAATTGGTCCACGGAGATAAAAATGACAATGTCATCTTAAGTCTAACATGTATCTCTTAGGAAAATTTAACACATAGAAAAAAAAAAATGTTAAGATGTTATTCCCTCTACCCCTAAAAAAAAAATAAATAAAAAAATCAACACAATTGCCTCTTTTGGTTATCTCTAAATGATAGTCCATTGATGTCCTAAATCTCAGATAATTTGAATGTTGCCTCATCAATTCTAATATGAGTGTTGGAAAATAATTTATACTTAACACTTACCCCCCAAAAATATATTAAACAGATAGTTCTCAAGTTATTTAGCATATCCAATTGTATAAAAATAAAATGATCAAGTCAAACTATATTTTATATGCAGTTAGATAGTATCAGAAATTGTAAAAAAAAAAAAACATTTTTGGTTGCAAAAATAGAGGACTACAACTTAACCAAGCAAAAATACTTTGAATGTAAAATATACATATTGCATATTGCGTAGAAAAACTCATCCTAACTATATCCTCCACTCTCTTCAAGACCAACTCAGCTAATGCATCTGCATGCATGAAAAAAAAAAAAAAAAACATATGATCAAAATCAATTGAGATTGCTAATAACAATGAGACACGTTTTACTCCACCCTTTAAGATCAATTCATTAAGGTATCTCATGACAAAAGAACATCTTTTTACATAATTATAGCTAGAGTCATATAACTCACGAAAGAATTTCATATAATAATTCAAATGAATATTTTAAAAATATGAGATTCTGCCTCATGCTCTTTTTCAATTTTCACGAAAGTATATTGTCATACAATGACTATCATCATTGATTTAACTTTTAAAGAAAAAAGGAAATGAAACTTTTATGGCCAAACCACATATAGAGTAAAAGTATCATTTTTCGACGTATCTGCAAGTATTAATAGCTATTTAGCATTCAACTTGGAAAAAAACTCAACCTAATTATAGAACTTTAAGTGAGAAACCAAAAAGTTATAAAAGTGGAAACGAAAGGAAGAATAAATTTGGAGATCCTAGGGATTAAACCCAAGCACTCACAAAGGAGAGATTTTTTGGGGAGAGGAATGACCATTGGGGCAAATGCCTAAATTGTAATTTAAATGTGTATTTGAAATAACATATATTGTGTTTAACAGATTTGGCTGAAATATATCTATTTATATCTGAATTAATTAATAAGACCATTTAATTTATTAAATATGAGCATTTAATTGGGTAGTGGGTATTTAATTTATTAATGGTGTAGTTTTTATTATGGGGTAATGGGTATTTAATTTAGTTTATTTAATTCATGTGCCACCTAAAATGCTACGTGTCAAGCAGAAGACGTTGCCTTAGATGCCACGTGGCAGAAAGATGGCAACGTCTTCTGCTTTAATATATACTAGTCGCAAACCTGTGCGATGCACAGAAAATAATTAAAATTAAATCTAAAAAATTATTGGTCTAACTATGATTTTTATTGTTTTTTATATTTTATCTAAATATGAAAATTGATAATTATTAAAAGACATTTATTATTATTGTGTTTATATATAAAATATATTATAGTATTAGGCATTTATTATGATTGTGTTTATATATATGGAATAATATATTATTTCTATTAAAGAAAATATAATATGTCAAGATTCTAATGAGATGTTTAATTATAGAATAAAATTTAAATTCAATTAAAAATATATATATTAAAATAATGAGGTGTAAAATTGTGAGAACTCAAAAGCTTATGTGGCGCAATATTATGAAGTCAACCAAAAGTCAAAAAGCTTCAATTTTACATTATAGTATAGATATGATATAAATACAACAACAATAACAAAAAGTAAAGCTTTATGGCCAATTTCCCAAAAAAAAATATTTTTCTATGTTTTTTGGCCAAACATGCCTCTTTTGATATTAATTTGAAATAGATTGATTGCAAATCGTCTTTGTGAAAAACGATTTTTCGCATGAAAGTCGTCTTTAAAAAACGATTTTTTATTGCCTTTTTCGTTTATAATTTTTTATGTATTTTTTCAAATTTCAAAAAAAAATTATATGAAAGTTGTCTTTTGTAAAAACGACTTTCATATAATTTAAAAAATAAAAAATAAAAAAAATACGTGAAAGTTGTCTTTTGTAAGACGACTTTCGTCTAAATTTTTGGTTGAAAGTTGTCTTACCTAAAGACGATTTTCAATCAGATTTTTCTATATGAAAGTTGTCTTTTGTAAAGACAACTTTTATATAATTGAAAAGAAAAAAAAAACATGTGAAAGTTGTCTTTTGTAAAGACGACTTTCGTCTAAATTTTTGTTGAAAGTTGTCTTTCCTAAAGACGATTTTCAATCAGCCTATTTTTCAAATTAACATCAATAGGGACATGTTTGGCCTAAAAAATATATTATAAAAAAAAAAATGCATTTTTTGACAAATTTGGCCAAGCTTTAAGTGGTCATTTTCTTATATTTAAATATTAATTAAATAACATTTAATTTTCACAAATTTTTTTATGTTATATCTATACTATATGTAAACTCGAAACTTTTGTTGACTTTTATTTCTTTTGTTTGACTTCATAAAAATTGGCCACATCATCTTTTCAGACCTCACAATTTTACACATCATTATAATTTTTTTAAAACCTTTAATAACAATTTCAATTTAACAATACTACTACATCTCTCTCCCTTTATATTAACAAAAGCTTTATCTTTATAAAAAAAAAAATAAAAAACTTTATCCAGTTTTTTATCTTTATCAAGAAAAAAACGTTTCAAGTTGTATTTATAAAGAAACCATATTAGGTGTTATACTCAAATACTTTTTTTTTTTTTTTTTTTTTTTTTTTTTCAACAAAAGCTTTATCTTTATTAAAAGAAAAAAAATTTATCCAGTTTTTTATCTTTATCAAGAAAAAAAATTTATCTTTATTATCAACAAAAGCTGAAAAAAAAAAAAAAGAAAAAAAAAAGATTTTTAGAATTAATGTAAAGAAAGAAAAAAAAAATAATTTATTTTATTAAAAAAAAAAAATCTTTATCCAGTTTTTTATCTTTATCAAGAAAAAAAAAAATTTAACAATACTAACATCTCCTGATAACACTGAAACAGCTCACGATAAACACACATCTCTCTCTCACGGTAAACACACATCATTATAATTTTTTTTCAATCTTTAATAACAATTTCAATTTAACAATACTACTACATCTCTCTCCTGATAACACCTAAACAGTCCGGTATATATATGTATAAAAGCTATTTAGTTTGTCATAGCTCTAAGGTTTATTGTGAATTGTTAAGCAAGGTATTTTATTTGTCTTCTTACTTTTCCCTATATATGTGTTTTCGTGTATATATTGAAGTTACAATGAAATTTTTAGCTAATTAGGTGCAACATTTTCTGTTTTCGTATTTCAAAGATAAAAATCTAGGAACAGAACTTAATGCTGGTACAAGTTCAAAGGTAATTAGATATTCATTATAATTATTATCTAATCTTTTGCATATTATTGGATGTATTATTTGCTTAAATTTTTAAAGGTTTCATGTAATTTATCAGGTACTTCTGGTTGAGGTAAGGGTTACAATTGCTTCCACCAATATTGAAAGAAAAAGGGGAAGGAAAAAAAACTATTAATTTTAGTATATGCCCAGAAGTATGGAGTCTGCTTATTATAATTTTTTTTAAACCTTTAATATCAATTTCAATTTAACAATATTACGACATCTCTCTCCCAATAACACCTAAATAGTCCGGTATATATATGTATAAAAGCTATTTAGTTTGTCACAGCTTTAAGGTTTATTGTGAATTGTTAAGCAAGGTATTCTTCCTTATACTTGATGCTAGGTATTGTTTCTATAATATTTGTTTTAATCTGAGCATGAATTTTATTGTTACTAATCAGTTGTAGTTTGGATTAGTTGTTAGTTTGTTTTAATCTTCTAGAGAATACCATCTTGAATAGAGTTATTTGCTGTAATTGGGGTATTTGCACTGCTGAATTACACAGAAACCTTTTGAGTTAGACCATAATTTCTAAGACTTTACTTAGGTCCTAACATGGTCTAATTGTGTATATTATAGTGTCTGTTATAACCATTTTTTTTGCCTACACTTTATTCTGAATTTTTCCTTGGAAATGAAGGCATTGATGGTTGGGTGTTTGTGTAGGTGTTGCTATGTAGTTATTTTGCTTCTATTTTTACACACTATCTATTATAGTTCTATCCCTTCTTTAGTATTCTGCATGTATTTGGAGTTATATATATATATGGTCACGGCAGTGGAAGTTTAAGTAATTAAATTTCCTCCCTATGAACCACTCTAATGGTTTATATTATAGTGTCTGTTATAACCTTTTTTTGCCTGCACTTTATTCTGAAATTTTCCTTGGAATAGAAGGCATTGATGGTTGGGTGTTTGTGTAGGTGTTGCTATGTAGTTATTTTGCTTCTATTTTTACTCACTATCTATTATAGCTCTATCTCTTCTTTAGAATTTTGCATGCATTTGGAGTTTTATATATATATGGTCACGGCAGTGGGAGTTTATAACTACAGCAATTGGAGTTCTAATAGAACATAGATTGGTAAGAGCTATCCAGGACTTTGTTTCTGATTAGAATAGTCTTGGATGAATGAATTTTAGTAGGACTAGGATTCCTTAATGAATTTACAAAGCGTATAAGTTTCTTTTGTGACAAAGCAGAGCATAAAGTTTAATTGCTGTTTGTTTTTTAATTGTACTACTGTTTTCCTTGGTGAAATCTGAAGTATATTTTTTGAAATTTGATAATCAGTACTTCATTACCATCTGTTAGAAAATTTTATGGACTCTATATGTTTGGTTTTAGTTGAGTAAGACTTTACTTAGGTCCTAACATGAGCAGTTGACTTTTACGACAATTTTTTTGAGTTAGCATTGGTTTCACATATATCCACTTTGTATAAAGATTTTTTTATGGATTTAATTTAATTTTTTTTAAACTCAGAAGACTTTTTGGAACGTGGAGAAAGATTGTTTGGAACTATTACATAAGGTAGTTTCTATCTCTCTAAAACTTCTTATAATTATTTTCTTTTATTTATTTATTTTGTTTTTCTGATGCTAACAATTGAATATATGGGCCAATCCATTAATTGTTTTATGTTTAGTTTGGATGTTATTAGGTATATTATTTGGATGTTATATATGATTTTATGTTTAGTTTGGATATTATTATTTTAAGGTATATTATTTGGATGTTATTTATGATTTCAATTTTTATGGCTACTTTGGTTTTAAGTATATGCCCAAAGTATGGAGTCTGCTTATTATGCAAGGTTGAGAAGAAGATTAATTTTGAGGGAGAAGAGAAACAAAAATTCATCAACCAATTTTAATAGAAGGAGCACTACCGAGTTTAGATTAAATAGAAGGATGATACTGAATAGAAAAAGGAACGTTAGTAGTGTGACAAATAACATAGCTAATGGAGTAGTTTCTTGGAGTGTTTTGCCAAGAACAACAGTTCCCGATGCAGAATTGTTTCCTTCCGAAAGCAATGAGTTTCTCACATCTGAGAGTAACCAGCCAAATGTTAGTAGGGGTATGACATTTAAAACTATTCTATTCGTTTTTTTTTTTTTTAATTCCAATAATGTTTCACTTATAATTAGTTTCTAACTTAGGAAAATCTCGAGCAAAAGATGTTGAAACATTTGAAAGGAGAACCCGACTTAGACAATACGATCCGAGTGGTGAAAGTATAAGTCCATTAGTAAATATCGTGGCGAAAACTATTATCAATGAAGATGGCAATATAACTGAGCAACATATGCCTCTACAAGAAGGTGCTATTCATTTTACAACAAGAAGAGGTATATTTGGAATTCTATTACAAACAATTAGTATACTTTTCCCTTCAAGAATCCATCAATCATTTTGTTTATATCTTAGATTTTCCAAGGACAAACGAGGGTGAAAGTTCTACCATGACGAGTACAAATGTTGAAGATAACATTTGTAATAGATCTGAAAGAGTATCAAATGGTCCTAGAAGAAAACAACGTAAGTAATATAATTCTTAGTCCACATTGTTGAGATCTAAAATAGGTATACAAATAATCATTTAATTATTTTTCATAGGAAAATTTACCGAACCATTGAATTTTGGCCCTCCAACACAATTTTGTGAACATTGTGGAGCTCAACTTTGGTATGAGAAGAGAACTTTGAAGTCAAAGAAGCCTAAGAAACTGAAATTCAGCTTATGTTATTCTGAAGGCAGAGTTCAACTTCCTATTTTGAAAGACCCTCCACCTTTTCTTGGAAGATTGCTCAATCTCAATAATGATAAGAGATCAATGAAATTTCGACTAGGGATAAGGATTTACAATTCGCCCTTTGCTTTCACTTATTCATGGACAAAATCATCATAGAATTGGATCACTTATTCATGTTGATGGCCAAAGACCTAAGTTTGCACAACTTTATATTTATGACACTGAAAATGAAGTTACAAATAGAATTGGTTCCATTATAGGTGATAATAGTAGAAATACAGTGAATCCAGATATTGTTGCTGGAGTGTTGGAGATGTTAGATTAGTGCAATTCTTTGGTTAAATATTTTAGAATGGCCAGAGATAGATTTAATGAATCTGAAATACATATGCGAATACGACTAAGGAAAAATTCTGAAAGACAATATAACTTTCCTACAACATCTGAGGTTGCTGCTATTATTGTTGGAGATTTTAACATTGAAAGTTGTAATAGAGATATCTATTATATAAACTAATAGGTGAAGCTGAGAGATTTTTTTTTGTCTTCTCCCAAACTTGCCACGTCAGATTTACTCATCCCATATCATTCCAAATCTCATGCCTCTCAATTCTCTCATAACATTCCAGATCCAGTCCAGTTTCCTTTTTATTTTGTTGGGCTTTTATGATCCGGCCCATTTTCCTTTTTATTTTGTTGGGCTTTTATTATTTTTACGTTTTTTGGCTTTATAGTTTTGACGCTTTATAGTTTCTCTCTCACAAGTCCACGTTTGTCCCGCACGTTTTATTTTTATTTTTTTCCGCCCGTTTCCAACTCTCTATCTCCATCAACTCCTCATCTTCCCTCCTAAACGTTTCTGTTTTTTATTTTTATTTTTTTGTTTGGTTCCTCTCTCTTTATTTGTTCTTCCCTATTGTAATATAGTTTCAGATATCTTCTCTCTTTCATCAGGTAGCATTAAATTACGGCTTGCCATTTCAGATTCTTAACCGTACTCTTAGATGCAACTCACCGTTACTTACTTTGCCTCTGACTCTTTAAATCCCTGATTTGCTCTTTTGCTTTTCCTAAAAATCCATCTCCTATTTAAACCCTTCAATAGCTGCTGCCCCAACAACAACCCAAGGTGAGTTTTATTTTATTTTTTTGTTGTAATTTTCGATTGCTCTCTCCACACAAGCCAGGGTGAGTTTGTTTATCTTCTTTTTATTTTATTTATTCTCTCAGTAGATTTCTGATGGTTTGTGGCGGAATCCCTTCCAATGGGTGCACATTTGGCTGTTGCCCAGATGAGAAGTTTTCCAAGCTCCAGGAGCTTTTCCAAGATTGACATTGATACACTAGGTTTAATTTTTATTACTTTTGATTTGACATTGATGCACTAGGTTTGATTTTTTTTTTTTTTTGCTTTTGATTGGATTTGTGGGTTTTGTTGATTCTCATTTGGGTTTATAATCAAACATAACACAGCCAGAGGCCTTTTCCTCCATCTGCAGTACTCCAGTCTCTAGCATATGGCCTTCTACTCCAACTCTACTCCTAGCCGAGCCACTTTCTTTCCTATCGATGTTAAACAGGTCCCCCTCTTTCTCTCTCTGATTCGATTTACCCGTGTTTTCCTTGAAATTGAAATAAAATTATGCTTTATAAAGAAGTTTGGTTCTGGACTTGAATTTAATTGCGTTTTCCTTCTAACTGTTCTCTTCTTTTTTCTTTTCAATTGTTTTTTATTTTCTTTGAATCAACTTAGGAGCTTCTTTTGTGTTTGTTTGTTAGCTGTCAAAATCAATTTGCATGAAGTGAGACTATTGATTTGTTCAACTTAACACCATAAGTTGAAAGCTTAGTTTTTGTTTATTTCCCTCAATTTCGGTAGATCAACCAAGTTCTATTTCTCCACTGTATCTATCAGGTGTTCGACAAAAGGCCTCTAAGAGCAACTTTAATTTCTTATTCTCATTTGACATATTTAAAAAGAAAAGAAAAATGCATATAAGTTGTTTGTTGTTGGTTGGCTTTTGTTTTGACATCTTTGCATCAAGAATGTGAACAACAAGTCATTCATAGGGACATCACGAATGTGTCAACATATGATCGCTAATGATAAGAGCTATTGTAGTGTTATATGAGATTGTGGATGATGATGGTTCTATGGCTAGATTACCAAAGCTTCACCCTTTTGCAAAGGCAAAAAACTTGAAAATTATTTCCATTGCTGATTTAATTAGGTATTGCAGCAATGTAAAAGTGTTCTATTAGTTTATAGAGCTTGCCTCCTCATAAATGTCAAAAAGAAAAAACAATTTGGCTTCTTTTTATAGTTCCTTGGTAGAATTTTTCATTTACAAATTGTTTAATATTTTTGTTATTTAAATTAATAAAAGTAATGTCTCTTCTCATACCAGCTATTGGTTACAACTGACAGATATATGAGGAAAAAAGATAAGTTGGTGGATGGGATTGAGCACGTTGAAGTAAGCAAATCTTCAGAATTGAAATAATGTTGCTCTCAAATGATTGAAATAATCTTCAGATTTTTTATTTTTTATTTTTTTCATTTGTTTATACTTTTTCTGAAGTCTGAATTTATGATCAAGGAATGTTGCTCTCAATACGTTTGTCATAATGTTTCTATGATTGATTATTTACCACAATTTGATATTTTGGTTACTCGGTTCTCTTTCTCTTATCAATATATATTCCTGTTTATAAAATATTCTCACCAAACAAGTTTCTAGCTTTACATGACAAGCCATGAAGCCAATATTACTTCTTGAAACTACAATGGAAATCAAAGCGAACTTAATTGCATAATTTAGTTACAGTGTAGTTGTGTAAATTGTACAAAGTGATAGAACCTAAAGTCATATAAACTTTAGTCATTGAAGAATTCAATCCTATTTCAAATGTATTCCAAAATTTCTTAGCAAAAAATTTCTCAAAATCTCAACTCTGCCAAAACTTTCCCCTTAATCGAAGCATTTGCTTTACCTATTACACACAAAAACTCATTACTTTAAAAGTTCTCTATTTATATACGATTGTGAATGGAACCTGCTGCACTGAGCAGTACAATGAAGAAAATGGATGACTCAATAGAATTCCAGTTTGTCGCATATGATGGGAGGTGGGTTCATTTCGATTTGAGTTGCCTTCCCCTCTGAAAGCAGTTGTGGTAATGTGTTGGCCTCCTTGGCCACTACTCCCTCACCAGTCTATATTGCTGAGCCTTATTAAGATTTTTAACCATATCCTTATTCTGCAGGCAAGCATTAATCTTGGGATTGTTTTCAGCCAACTGCCTAGACAACTACAAAAGAGTCAAATAGTATAACATCCCTTCAATCCTAGATATGTACATCATGAAGACAATTCATAAAATGGAAAAATATAAATATCACACTGATTATGAATTGACAAATGAAAAAACAAAATAGAAATATTAAAGAAACTAATAATATTTATAAAAAAAAGGGGAATTCAACTACTGCAATGATAAAATCCGAATTCTAATCACTTTTTGTTTTTGTTTATTTTCTCAAGGACAGGATAAGTTCTAATTTGTTTGATCAAAGACAACAAATTACATTTTGAGTGGCTCATGTTCTTAACTACCAACGAAGTTGTGGCCTGTGGGTGCATTCCATTGATAGCAGCAGTGAATTAGGACTATACATACAATAATCATGATGCCTTGGAATATTTTAAGTCATGAATATCAAATAAGAATCCTTTCCTCAAGCCTAGATTGGGCCCAAAGAGGTGGCTTAGACCTGCCTCTTTAAAACCACAATCTGATATATTGGTTACCCGGTTCTCTTTCTCTTATCAATATATATTACTTTATCTTACTTTTCATCTCTCTATTCGAAGCTCACTAAAAAAAATATTGAAAAAGCACTCATAATTTTTTGTTTCTTGATTTTGCTTTCAGGGAATTCCAGTGGGAATGCCGGTGACTTTTCTAGCCAGTGGGACAAAAACCCTGTCTTATAATGGATAAGAATGAACATAACAATACAGGGGCTATTGGGATTGAACCAGGCACTTTGAAGTCCAAGATATAGGGGTTCATGGTTGTGCTTTCTTGGATAGTGAATGTTTGGAGCTAAGCCAAACATGTGTTCTTGAATACAGTGCTAAATATAATTGGTAGAAAGCGAATTGGTGTGTTGTTGTTGTTGTTGCATAATTAGTGCTCCTGATTTTCTCTGTTAATATCACCTTAGATATGGAGTTTAAGTAAAACTCTAATTTTCTTTGATCAATTTTCAGTTTAGTTAGATATAAGGTTTATTTTTTTAAATATTATATTTGGTAGCTTTCCCGTGCATAGCACGGGTTTGCGACTAGTTATTGTTGAAAATCGAAGTTTAGGATTGCAACGTATAAATGGGAGGCATCCAAGCTTTATGGCTTTACAATATCCATTGCTTTTTCCTTTTGGTGAGGATGGGTATATGTTTGGTATACCTTATAGGAATTTTGTTGGAGGAAATTCTAGGAAAAGGGAATCGGTAACAATGAGGGAATATTACGCTTATAGGCTACAACAACGCTCTCATGAGGGCACCACATTGTTGCTTGGTGGAAGGCTTTTTCAACAATTCATAGTAGATGCATATACGTGTATCTAAGAAGAACGACCACGATGGGTTAGAACAAATCAAAAGAAATTAAGGTCAGAATTGTATAGTGGTCTTAAAGATGCCGTTCTTCATGGCGATACAAATCCCATAACAGTAGGCAAGCGGATAATTTTACCTTCTTCATTTGCGGGAAGTCCAAGATACATGGTTCAAAATTATCAGGATGCAATGGCTATATGCAGATCGGCAGGATATCCAGATCTATTTATTACCTTTACTTGCAATCCTAAATGGCCAGAAATCGCACTTTTTTTGGAATCTATAGAAGGTCAGAAAGTTGATTATCGACCAGATATTGTGGCAAGGATTTTTAGAATCAAATTAGATGAACTGTTACATGATTTAAGGAATAAATCTCATTTTGGAAGAGTTATTGCAATTGTTTATACTATTGAATTCCAGAAAAGAGGACTTCCACACGCACATATTCTTCTATTTCTGGATCTAAATGATAAATGTCCAAGTTCAACAGACATTGATAATATCATCACAGCAGAAATACCAAATCAAAATGAGGATCCAATTGCTTATGAAGCTGTTAAGCAGTTCATGATGCATGGGCCATGTGGATCTGCAAATCCAAGATGACCCAGTATGATGAATGATAAATGCACAAAACATTTTCCAAAAAGATTTATTGAAGAAACAACAATTGATGAAGAAGGCTTCCCAATTTATAGAAGGAGAAATGATGGAAGAACAATAGAGAAGAATAAAATTATGTTGGATAACCAATATGTTGTTCCTGATAATGTAGACCTATTGGTGAAGTACCAATCACATTTGAATGTAGAGTGGTGTAACAGATCTCAGTCGATCAAATATTTGTTTAAATATATAAACAAAGGATCAGATAGAGCCACTATTATTTTACAAGAGAATCTGTCAAATACTACAAATGATCAACGACAATCCAACATTGTTGTTGATGAGACGAAAGCATATTTGGACTGCAGATATATTTCAACTTCAGAAGCATGCTGGAGAATATTTGAATTTCCAATTCAGTTTCGGCATCCAGCTGTAGAAAGATTAAATTTTCATTTGGAAAATGAGCATCCCATTATTTATCCAGAATCTGGCAGTTTGGAAAATGTTTTAGAAAGACCAAGCATTGAAGACACAAAGTTTACAGAATAGATGAAAACAAATGAGGCTTTTGAAGATGCTCGAGAGATAACCTATGCAGATTTTCCTACGAAATGGGTATGGCATAATAATGTCAAGCAATGGCAAAGACGAAAATCTAGAAATTGTATTGGTAGAGTATACTACACACATCCTTCGAGTGGAGAAAATTTTTACTTGAGAATGTTGCTTAACATTATCAAAGGGCCAAGAAACTTTAAAGAGATAAGGACCGTTAACAATGTTACTTATCCAACTTATAAAGATGCATGTTGTGCACTTGGACTTTTGGATAATGACAATGAGTGGCATGATTGCATAATTGAAGCTTCAAATTGGGCCAGTGGAAAGCAATTACGCCAACTCTTTGTTACAATACTCATGTTTTGTGAAGTGTCTGATACATTAAATCTTTGGGAATCTAATTGGAAGCTTCTTACATAAGATATACTTAATTGGCAAAGAAATGTACTCCAATTCCATGAACTAATATTATCAGAAAAGCAATTGAGAAATTATGGATTGTATGAAATTGAGCAAATCCTACAGCAATATGGAAGATCACTGAAAGACTACCCTTAGATGCCTCAACCAAATTTGGATATTATTATTCATAATGGGAATAGACTTATTCAAGAAGAAATGTCATATAATATATCAAGTTTAAAAAGGGAACATGAGATTTTGTTTTTTGGACTAAACAATGAACAGAGACTAATCTACAATTCTATAATGGAAGCTGTTACTTCTGACAGAGGTGGAATTTTTTTGTCTACGGACATGGTGGAACTGGAAAAACATATTTTTATAGAATCATTTTGTCTGCTATTAGATCAAAAGGTAAAATTGCTCTCGCTATTGCCTCTTCAGGCATTGCTGCTACAACTTCCTGGTGGAAGGACTGCACATTCACGATTCCACATTCCAATCAATGTTAATAATGATTCTACGTGTGATATAATGCAAAGATGCTGTCGACACCGGCGGAAAAATTTCTTTTACTCTTACTTATTTACTAAGTGAGTCTTTTTTCTTTTTCCTTGATCCCGACCCCCATTTGGCGAGTGCATGTGTGTGATTCTCTATCTCTTTTCCGTTTCGAGATACGAGTTGTGTGTGTGTGTGGTGGGAACTTGTGTACGTGTGTGCATGTGAGCACAAATTTGGAGTCGCCACCAATCATGGGAAATTTTAAGGTGTGATTGGGCACCTATGTCTAATAGATTTTATCTTATTTAGACATCTAAAACTAAAATGGTCTTGAACCAGAGATAGGTTCGGGGGTTTGCTTATGCGTGGGGAAGGTGTTAGGCACCCCACGACATCCGTTTAAGAAAACGGTTACCTCCTTCCTAGTGTTCCCTTTTTATTTGCTAAGCCTAAGTTTGTTGGTTTTAATTATGTACAAATGTCCCAAATTTCCGTCGTGCAATATACCAAGAGTGGCAAATGCAATTTGACTTCATTTGGTTTTGATTAGACTCTTTATTTCACCGTCCCTTTATCTTTGTATCTTTTAAATTTCCGGGCATTTCGGTGGTAGGATATACTTGAAATCCTAACACCTAGTGCCGGGACAAACAATTAATGTTTTTGATGCCATATTCGGGATCTCTTTACCCTTGATTTCCAAGAGTAAAGCGGTCCGTCGAATGGCGGGGTTTTGGATGATTAATTCACACTTTGGGGAATTTTAGACCATGATCCTATGGGAGTTAGAACGTGTAGAATCCTTTACAACGAAAGAGCACGTACCAGCCACGCCCCCGTGTAAAGGACTCATACCATGGTGTCCCAATGCCAGGACGGGCCGTAGCTCTTAGGTTGCACCAACTTTGTTTATAACGCCCACATTACCATGTTTACTCTTTTTAAAGTTTTCATGGCAAAGTGTATTTTAATCACATTTATATCAAAGCTAATAAACGCTCAAGCAAGTAATCATGGCATGTTCGCAGCACATAAATTACTAAAAATAATCCTAACAAGTATGGAATGATCATGACATGTTCGCAGCACATTAATCATAAAAAGCAAATCAAATGAGTAATCACGGCATGCTTGCGACACATTAATTACTTAAAAATAATTCTAACAAGTATGGGATGATCATGGCATGTTTGCAGCGCATTAATCATGAATATGGGAATGACGTAAATGCAACACTCAATCATAATGGCAAAGTGTAATTTATGACAATATGAGTGAATTAAGGAAAGGGTCAAGACCTCGTGGGACCGGAGTTCAACGCTATTGAAAGACTTACTCAATTTCCGATACCACCTTAGGATTTACATGAATGAAATAAGGCAATTTAAAAGAGAGTTCAACGCCTTTCGGGCTTACACGAAGGGTTAGTGCTATTGAAAGACTTACCTAAACCTTGGAGGCCGAATAGGACTTATATGAGTGAAAAAAAAATCATTTTAAAAGGGAGTTCAACGCCTCTCGGGCTTACACGAAGGATTAGTGCTATTGAAAGACTTACTTAATCCTTGGAGGCCGAATAGGACTTAAATGTACGAAAAATCATTTTAAAAGGGAGTTCAACGCCTCTCGGGCTTACACGAAGGCTTAGTGCTATTGAAAGACTTACTTAATCCTTGGAGGCCGAATAGGACTTAAATGAGGGGAAAAATCATTCTTTTTAAAAGTATATCGGGAAATTTACGGGTCCAATGCCTCATGGGTTTACATGGGGTTTAGTGCTATTGAAAGACTTATCTAGAACCTCCAATACCGGTTAGGACTTATATAAATGAAAAATCATTTTTAAAAGAACATCGGAAATTTACGAGTCCAATGCCTCATGGGTTTACATGGGGTTTAGTGCTATTGAAAGATTTATCTAAAACGTTTCGAGAACTTGTTCCTCTGTTCCAAACGTGCCTGTCGACACCGGCGGAAAATCTTCTTTTTTATTTCTTTTTATTTTCCTAGATACCGACCCCCATTTGGCGAGTGTTGTGTGTGTTCCTCTATCTCTTTTCCGTTTCGAGATACGAGTTGTGTGTGTGTGGGAACTTGTGTACGTGTGTGCGTGTGAGCACAAATTTGGAGTCGCCACCAATCATGGGAAATTTTAAGGTGTGATTGGGCACCTATGTCTAATAGATTTTACCCTATTTAGACATCTACAACTAAATGGTCTTGAACCAGAGATAGGTTCGGGGGTTTGCTTATGCGTGGGGAAGGTGTTAGGCACCCCACGACATCCGTTTAAGAAAACGGTTACCTCCTTCCTAATGTTTTCTTTTATTTGCTAAGCCTAAGGTTTGTTGGTTTTTATTATGTACAAATGTCCCGATTTCCGTCGTACGATATACCAAAAATGGCAAACGTAATATGACTTCGTTCGGTTTTGATTAGACTCTTTATTTCACCATCCCTTTTATCTTTGTATCTTTTAAATTTCCGGGCATTTCGGTGGTAGGATATACTTGAAATCCTAACACCTAGTGCCGGGACAAACAATTAATGTTTTTGGTGCCATATTCGGGATCTCTTTACCCTTGATTTCCAAGAGTAAAGCGGTCCGTCAAATGGCGGGGTTTTGGATGATTAATTCACACTTTGGGGAATTTTAGACCATGATCCTATGGGAGTTAGAACGTGTAGAATCCCTTACACGAAAGCACGTACCAGCCACGCCCCCGTGTAAAGGACTCATACCTTCGTTTCTAACGCCCACATTACCATGTTTACTCTTTTTAAAGTTTTCATGGCAAAGTGTATTTTAATCACATTTTTATATCAAAGCAATAAACAATCAAGCAAGTATCAAGATGGTAAAATGGCAAAATATCCAAGCAAAATAGTCATGGCATAGTCGCAACACATATATCATGAAAATGAATGAAGATGACAAATATGGGTCGGCATGAATATAATGCTTAATGCAAAGTGCAATTTATTATGACACAAGAATTTTTAAGGAAAGGGTCAAGACCTCGTGGGGTCGGGATTCGATGCTATTGAAAGACTTACTCGGATCCCGACACCACCATAGGATTTACATGAATAAAACAAAACAATCTAAAAAGAGGGTTTCAATGCCTTTTCGGGCTTACACGAAGGGTTGGTGCTATTGAAAGACTTATCCAAACCTTCGACGCCAAATAGGACTTAAATGAGGAAAATCATTTGAAAACGGGGTTTCAATGCCTTTTCGGGCTTACACGAAGGGTTGGTGCTATTGAAAGACTTATCCAAACCTTCGACGCCAAATAGGACTTAAATGAGGAAAATCTATTTTGAAAACGGGGTTTCAATGCCTTTTCGGGCTTACACGAAGGGTTGGTGCTATTGAAAGACTTATCCAAACCTTCGACGCCAAATAGGACTTAAATGAGGAAAATCTATTTGAAAATGGGTTTTTCAATTTACGGGTCCAACGCCTCATGGATTTACATGGGGTTTAGTGCTATTGAAAGACTTACCTAAAACCGCCAACACCGTTTGGTATTTTCATGCCCAAATCAAAATAATGAAAAATGGACAATATTTACAACAACGTAGTAAATAATGAAAATAACGGGGTTTAAACAAAGGATTTTCGTGGGTCCAATTCCTATGGAATTACATGGTGGATAATGCCTCTTTGAGGTCTTAAATAGTCCACCACGACCAATCGGGATTATCACGCCCAAATCACAAAGGGAAAAGGGGAGAATATGACAATATTCACAATATAATATTTACAACGTAGTAAATGTAAATAAAGCGATAAATGATTTAAAGCAATATTTAAAGCATAATGGGGGTTTTTAATGGGTCCAATGCCTATGGAATTACGTGGTGGTTAAAGCCTCTTTGAGGTCTTACATAATCCACCACGACCAATCGGGATTATCACGCCCAAATCACAAAGGGAAAAAATGGGAAAATGACAATATTCACAATATAATATTTACAACGTAGTAAATGTAAATAAAGCGATAAATGACAATATTTAACACATGGGGATGTATTTTTCGGGTCAAATACCTCGTAGGCTAACAAGGTTGTTACGGCCTCGTTAGAGGTCTTACGCAACTGAGCCAAAGCTACTCAATATTTGCCGTACTAAAACACGAGGAAACCGGTGTATTTTTCGGGTCAAGACCTCGTGGGCTAACATGGTTGTCAACGGCCTTTGTTAGAGGACTTACGCGAGCCGCCAAAGCCACTCAATATTGCCGTACTAAAACACACCGGGGGAGGGGGGGTAATCACAACAAATATATATTCACAAGTACGTAGTAAAATGTAAATAAAGCGATAAATGACTAGAAAATGTAAATAAAGCGATAAATGACTAGAAAATGTAAATAAAGCGATAAATGACTAGAAAATGTAAATAAAGCAATAAATGACTAAGAAAATGTAAATAAAGCAATAAATAGACTAGGAAAAATAAATAAAGCAATAAATAGACTAGGAAAAATAAATAAAGCAATAAATAGACTATAAATGAACTAAAAAGATAAATAAAACAATAAATAAACAAAAAGAAAGAAAGAGAGAGAGGGGGAGGATGAGGAGAGGTTAGAGAGAGAGGCACCTAAGTAGAAGCCTCTCACTCTAAAAACTCCCCAAAAACCCCTAGAGAAAGAGTTTAGAGAGAGAAAGAGCTTAGAGAGAGAGAGAGAGGGGGGGAGGATGAGGAGAGGTTAGAGAGAGAAGCACCTAATAGATGCTTCTCACTCTAAAAACCCCCCAAAACCCCCTAAAGAAAGACCCCAAAGAGCCCCAGAGACCCTAGTCTCTCTGCTCTAAAAACTACCTAAAACCCCTAACCCCTAAAAACTCCTAAAAAATGCTCTAAGCTTCGGACCCGAGCGCTGAAATGGGGGGGGGTGCGTTTTATAGAAAACCGTTTGCACGCCTCGCGCAGCACCATCATGCGCGGCGCATGTGACTGGTCCTGCGCGAGTTGTGTACTGCCACGTGGCAGATCTTATCCACTCCAGAGCTCCTCGGAAATTCCGCGCGCGTACCCTTTTTTACCCGATTTTCGAGGGGCAGTTTTGGAGGTCTTCCGGAACTCAAAATGGGTCATGCAGCATATCGTCGGAAAGCTCTCGACGTCCTCTTTCCAACGATATAAAGTTTGCACGAATCGGAGTTCGGACGAGGGAGTTATGGCTCCCGGAAGTCGGGGTGTCGGAGCTGTTTTTGTGCACTTTTCCGGCGAAGATTCCGGTCAAACGGGGGATGCTATCGGCGAACCGAGAGTTCCACGACGTAGCCGGAGTCGTTATCTTTCCAACGCACCCGGGCTCGCGGATCAACTTGTTGCGAGCAGGAAAGACTCTGCGCGCGAAGGCGGCTGTCCGGGAGGAAAAACGCGTTTTGCTCCCAGCGCGTTTTTTCTCAAATCTTGTCCCAGTTCGCGCGCATATTTGACCTAGCTCCCGATGTCGGATTTTGACGTTCTTGGTACCGTCGGAAAGCTTGCGCTGCCTACTTTTTGCAAGGTTCCGGATTCGCGGGAATCCGAGCTTGGACTTGTGAGATATGGTTCCCGCGAACAGAGGCCACCGGGGTGTTTTTGGTCCGTTTGAGGGCAGTTTTCCGATCAGGATTCCGGCTAGACCCGATAAAATTCTTGGCGATCCGAGAGTTCCACGTCGTGCATGGATGTGTCTTCTTTCCAACGTGCCCGGGCTCGCAGATCAACTTGTTGCGAGTCAGGAAGACTCTGTGCGCAAGCGTGGCAACGTCGGTGGGAAAATTCCGGAACTTTCAGCACAAACCTTATTTCGTCGGCCTGTTTTCACGCGCGTGGTAGACGTAGCTCCCGATGTCGGATTTCGACGATCTTGGTATCGTCGGAAAGCTTGCGCTACCTACTTTTCAACGGTACAGGCCTTGCACAGAGGCGAGCTTGGGTTCGCAAGATATGATCTTGCGAACGGAGGCCGTCGGAATGTTCCTTATGCCAAGGGGTCATCTTCTTGACTGAGATTCCGGCTTGACCGGAGGAGCTCTTGACGATCCGAAAGTTGCGTGTGGTAGCTGAAGTGAACCTCTTGCCTAAGGGTCTTGGCTCGCGGACCAAGTTGCAGCGGGTCGGAGAGAATCTTTGCGCAAACGTTGCCTCCCAAATAGGCTGTTTTGTCAACAACACTTAGCCAAAATTTGGCTAAGTGTTGGACCGTTTTTTCGCAGTTTTGGCCATAACTCTCTCGTTTCTCGTCCGTTTTCGACCCGTAAAGTACGGAATCGAAGCTCTTGATACGTTCTCTCATAATTGGTCAAGGGGTGGTCAGTTCGATTCCAGTTTTTGGTCTGGTCAACGGTCCGGTCAAACCTTGGTCAAACTTGGTCAACCTTGGTCAAACTTGGTCAAAAAGCTCTCCAAACTCTTGGAAATGTATCCCGGACCGCATTTCGAAGGGTTTCTGGGCATAGGTGGGCCCTAGTCGGGTCAGGAAACGGCTTGGTCAAACCTTGGTCAAACTTGGTCAACTCCGGTCAAACTTGGTCAACCTTGGTCAAACTTGGTCAAACCTTGGGAAATGTGTCCCGGACCTTCTTTTTGGGAGTATTTGATGGTGATGAGCCCTCGTTGGATCAGGCTGACTTGGTTCGGGCTGTCCTCGTTTTGCGTGCCGACACCCGAGAAAATCCCGTGGGGTAAAAATGGGGTTATGACAGTTGCCCCTTCTTTGTTCGGCGTTTCTTGGCACAAGGAACGTCGGACAAAGAATAAATGACTCGATTTTTGCCCGCTCGGATTTTCTCGGTTTCCGCGTTCTCCTACGGCTGTCGCGTAGTTTGTCTCGGTTTGCGTGCCAGTCCTTCCGGGGTCCAAATGGGCATTCCAGGGCTTGGAGAAGATCGGTCGGGATGCGAAAAGACGATTCGGGGCTTGAAATGGTGAAACGGGGCAGTTTTGGGAACTCGCGCATGACCATCATGCGCGGCGCATGACGGTCATGCGCGAGGTCCCACTACTTCAGGCCCCGCGCGGCCTTTCCCCTTCATTTTGTCGCTTTTCTTTCCCTTTTTCGCTCTCTGGACCCCACTTCGCCCCTTTTCACTCTTCTTGCTCATATCTTGCTATCCGGGACTCCGATTGACGCGCCGTCTTCGCCTACGCGCTCCACGAGTAAGCCCCTTTCCATCCCTACCATTTATTTCAGTTTTAAACGGTCGAAATGTGCTGATTGGGTTATTCTCTTTTTTGTGTCTTTTGGTCTTTTTCTCATGATCCAGGACTCCGATCGACGATCAGTTTTCGCCTATACGTCCTACAGGTAAGCACCTTTCCATCCCCACCCTCCTTTTCAGTTTTGAACGGTTGGATTATTTGCTTCCTTTTTTATGTCCCATGCTTCTTCCTTGTGCACTTCTGCTTTTATTTCTCTTTTGTTTAACATGTCATTGTATGTTTTGGGATGCATTACATACTTAGCAAACATGTTAGTGCACAAAAATGCATTTACGCCAGGGGTCTGCGCATGTACAAATGAGCCTTTGTAGACACGCACATACATACACATGTGTTTGGAAACACATGAGATGAGAGATACGCAAAAAATTTGAGACGCCATGTTTATTATGATGCTTGTGTATTTTTTTTTTGGGGGGGGTACTATGTCGTGCCTTTATTGCTCTTGGGTTGCGTTGCTACGCACACTCTCTTTTTTTTTCTATGGGGCATATTTTTTGAAAATCATGGGTTGGGTCTAGGAACTGCCTTATTTAGACTTGGGACTCGAGTGAGTCCCGCAATGCAGAAGAATTTTAACTTTGCCTTGGAAATTCTTCCAAATGGTCGGGGAAAATTGGGGTTTGAAACTTGTCAAACCTCAATTGGATAATCAGACCTGGTTTGGAAATTCATCCAAACGATCAGGGAAAAATTGGGATTTGACACTTAGTCGAATCGCAATTGGGTGGTCAGACCCGGTTTGGAAATTCATCCAAACGATCGGGGAAAAATTGGGATTTGACACTTAGTCGAATCGCAATTGGGTAATCAGACCCGGTTTGGAAATTCATCCAAACGATCGGGGACAAATTGGGATTTGACACTTGTCAAATCGCAATTGGGTAATCAGACCTGGCTTGGAAATTCATCCAAACGATCAGGGACAAATTGGGATTTGACACTTAGTCGAATCGCAATTGGGTAATCAGACCTGGCTTGGAAATTCATCCAAACGATCAGGGACAAATTGGGATTTGACACTTAGTCGAATCGCAATTGGGTAATCAGACCTGGCTTGGAAATTCATCCAAACGATCAGGGACAAATTGGGATTTGACACTTAGTCGAATCGCAATTGGGTAATCAGACCTGGCTTGGAAATTCATCCAAACGATCAGGGACAAATTGGGATTTGACACTTAGTCGAATCGCAATTGGGTAATCAGACCTGGCTTGGAAATTCATCCAAACGATCAGGGACAAATTGGGATTTGACACTTAGTCGAATCGCAATTGGGTAATCAGACCTGGCTTGGAATCATCCAAACGATCAGGGACAAATTGGGATTTGACCTTAGTCGAATCGCAATTGGGTAATCAGACCTGGCTTGGAAATTCATCCAAACGATCAGGGACAAATTGGGATTTGACACTTAGTCGAATCGCAATTGGGTAATCAGACCTGGCTTGGAAATTCATCCAAACGATCAGGGACAAATTGGGATTTGACACTTAGTCGAATCGCAATTGGGTAATCAGACCTGGCTTGGAAATTCATCCAAACGATCAGGGACAAATTGGGATTTGACACTTAGTCGAATCGCAATTGGGTAATCAGACCTGGCTTGGAAATTCATCCAAACGATCAGGGACAAATTGGGATTTGACACTTAGTCGAATCGCAATTGGGTAATCAGACCTGGCTTGGAAATTCATCCAAACGATCAGGGACAAATTGGGATTTGACACTTAGTCGAATCGCAATTGGGTAATCAGACCTGGCTTGGAAATTCATCCAAACGATCAGGGACAAATTGGGATTTGACACTTAGTCGAATCGCAATTGGGTAATCAGACCTGGCTTGGAAATTCATCCAAACGATCAGGGACAAATTGGGATTTGACACTTAGTCGAATCGCAATTGGGTAATCAGACCTGGCTTGGAAATTCATCCAAACGATCAGGGACAAATTGGGATTTGACACTTAGTCGAATCGCAATTGGGTAATCAGACCTGGCTTGGAAATTCATCCAAACGATCAGGGACAAATTGGGATTTGACACTTAGTCGAATCGCAATTGGGTAATCAGACCTGGCTTGGGAATTCATCCAAACGATCAGGGACAAATTGGGATTTGACACTTAGTCGAATCGCAATTGGGTAATCAGACCTGGCTTGGGAAATTCATCCAAACGATCAGGGACAAATTGGGATTTGACACTTAGTCGAATCGCAATTGGGTAATCAGACCTGGCTTGGAAATTCATCCAAACGATCAGGGACAAATTGGGATTTGACACTTAGTCGAATCGCAATTGGGTAATCAGACCTGGCTTGGAAATTCATCCAAACGATCAGGGACAAATTGGGATTTGACACTTAGTCGAATCGCAATTGGGTAATCAGACCTGGCTTGGAAATTCATCCAAACGATCAGGGACAAATTGGGATTTGACACTTAGTCGAATCGCAATTGGGTAATCAGACCTGGCTTGGGAAATTCATCCAAACGATCAGGGACAAATTGGGATTTGACACTTAGTCGAATCGCAATTGGGTAATCAGACCTGGCTTGGAAATTCATCCAAACGATCAGGGACAAATTGGGATTTGACACTTAGTCGAATCGCAATTGGGTAATCAGACCTGGCTTGGAAATTCATCCAAACGATCAGGGACAAATTGGGATTTGACACTTAGTCGAATCGCAATTGGGTAATCAGACCTGGCTTGGAAATTCATCCAAACGATCAGGGACAAATTGGGATTTGACACTTAGTCGAATCGCAATTGGGTAATCAGACCTGGCTTGGAAATTCATCCAAACGATCAGGGACAAATTGGGATTTGACACTTAGTCGAATCGCAATTGGGTAATCAGACCTGGCTTGGAAATTCATCCAAACGATCAGGGACAAATTGGGATTTGACACTTAGTCGAATCGCAATTGGGTAATCAGACCTGGCTTGGAAATTCATCCAAACGATCAGGGACAAATTGGGATTTGACACTTAGTCGAATCGCAATTGGGTAATCAGACCTGGCTTGGAAATTCATCCAAACGATCAGGGACAAATTGGGATTTGACACTTAGTCGAATCGCAATTGGGTAATCAGACCTGGCTTGGAAATTCATCCAAACGATCAGGGACAAATTGGGATTTGACACTTAGTCGAATCGCAATTGGGTAATCAGACCTGGCTTGGAAATTCATCCAAACGATCAGGGACAAATTGGGATTTGACACTTAGTCGAATCGCAATTGGGTAATCAGACCTGGCTTGGAAATTCATCCAAACGATCAGGGACAAATTGGGATTTGACACTTAGTCGAATCGCAATTGGGTAATCAGACCTGGCTTGGAAATTCATCCAAACGATCAGGGACAAATTGGGATTTGACACTTAGTCGAATCGCAATTGGGTAATCAGACCTGGCTTGGGAAATTCATCCAAACGATCAGGGACAAATTGGGATTTGACACTTAGTCGAATCGCAATTGGGTAATCAGACCTGGCTTGGAAATTCATCCAAACGATCAGGGACAAATTGGGATTTGACACTTAGTCGAATCGCAATTGGGTAATCAGGGTACCTGGCTTGGAAATTCATCCAAACGATCAGGGACAAATTGGGATTTGACACTTAGTCGAATCGCAATTGGGTAATCAGACCTGGCTTGGGAAATTCATCCAAACGATCAGGGACAAATTGGGATTTGACACTTAGTCGAATCGCAATTGGGTAATCAGACCTGGCTTGGAAATTCATCCAAACGATCAGGGACAAATTGGGATTTGACACTTAGTCGAATCGCAATTGGGTAATCAGACCTGGCTTGGAAATTCATCCAAACGATCAGGGACAAATTGGGATTTGACACTTAGTCGAATCGCAATTGGGTAATCAGACCTGGCTTGGAAATTCATCCAAACGATCAGGGACAAATTGGGATTTGACACTTAGTCGAATCGCAATTGGGTAATCAGACCTGGCTTGGAAATTCATCCAAACGATCAGGGACAAATTGGGATTTGACACTTAGTCGAATCGCAATTGGGTAATCAGACCTGGCTTGGAAATTCATCCAAACGATCAGGGACAAATTGGGATTTGACACTTAGTCGAATCGCAATTGGGTAATCAGACCTGGCTTGGAAATTCATCCAAACGATCAGGGACAAATTGGGATTTGACACTTAGTCGAATCGCAATTGGGTAATCAGACCTGGCTTGGAAATTCATCCAAACGATCAGGGACAAATTGGGATTTGACACTTAGTCGAATCGCAATTGGGTAATCAGACCTGGCTTGGAAATTCATCCAAACGATCAGGGACAAATTGGGATTTGACACTTAGTCGAATCGCAATTGGGTAATCAGACCTGGCTTGGAAATTCATCCAAACGATCAGGGACAAATTGGGATTTGACACTTAGTCGAATCGCAATTGGGTAATCAGACCTGGCTTGGAAATTCATCCAAACGATCAGGGACAAATTGGGATTTGACACTTAGTCGAATCGCAATTGGGTAATCAGACCTGGCTTGGAAATTCATCCAAACGATCAGGGACAAATTGGGATTTGACACTTAGTCGAATCGCAATTGGGTAATCAGACCTGGCTTGGAAATTCATCCAAACGATCAGGGACAAATTGGGATTTGACACTTAGTCGAATCGCAATTGGGTAATCAGACCTGGCTTGGAAATTCATCCAAACGATCAGGGACAAATTGGGATTTGACACTTAGTCGAATCGCAATTGGGTAATCAGACCTGGCTTGGAAATTCATCCAAACGATCAGGGACAAATTGGGATTTGACACTTAGTCGAATCGCAATTGGGTAATCAGACCTGGCTTGGAAATTCATCCAAACGATCAGGGACAAATTGGGATTTGACACTTAGTCGAATCGCAATTGGGTAATCAGACCTGGCTTGGGAAATTCATCCAAACGATCAGGGACAAATTGGGATTTGACACTTAGTCGAATCGCAATTGGGTAATCAGACCTGGCTTGGAAATTCATCCAAACGATCAGGGACAAATTGGGATTTGACACTTAGTCGAATCGCAATTGGGTAATCAGACCTGGCTTGGAAATTCATCCAAACGATCAGGGACAAATTGGGATTTGACACTTAGTCGAATCGCAATTGGGTAATCAGACCTGGCTTGGAAATTCATCCAAACGATCAGGGACAAATTGGGATTTGACACTTAGTCGAATCGCAATTGGGTAATCAGACCTGGCTTGGAAATTCATCCAAACGATCAGGGACAAATTGGGATTTGACACTTAGTCGAATCGCAATTGGGTAATCAGACCTGGCTTGGAAATTCATCCAAACGATCAGGGACAAATTGGGATTTGACACTTAGTCGAATCGCAATTGGGTAATCAGACCTGGCTTGGAAATTCATCCAAACGATCAGGGACAAATTGGGATTTGACACTTAGTCGAATCGCAATTGGGTAATCAGACCTGGCTTGGAAATTCATCCAAACGATCAGGGACAAATTGGGATTTGACACTTAGTCGAATCGCAATTGGGTAATCAGACCTGGCTTGGAAATTCATCCAAACGATCAGGGACAAATTGGGATTTGACACTTAGTCGAATCGCAATTGGGTAATCAGACCTGGCTTGGGAAATTCATCCAAACGATCAGGGACAAATTGGGATTTGACACTTAGTCGAATCGCAATTGGGTAATCAGACCTGGCTTGGAAATTCATCCAAACGATCAGGGACAAATTGGGATTTGACACTTAGTCGAATCGCAATTGGGTAATCAGACCTGGCTTGGAAATTCATCCAAACGATCAGGGACAAATTGGGATTTGACACTTAGTCGAATCGCAATTGGGTAATCAGACCTGGCTTGGAAATTCATCCAAACGATCAGGGACAAATTGGGATTTGACACTTAGTCGAATCGCAATTGGGTAATCAGACCTGGCTTGGAAATTCATCCAAACGATCAGGGACAAATTGGGATTTGACACTTAGTCGAATCGCAATTGGGTAATCAGACCTGGCTTGGAAATTCATCCAAACGATCAGGGACAAATTGGGATTTGACACTTAGTCGAATCGCAATTGGGTAATCAGACCTGGCTTGGGAAATTCATCCAAACGATCAGGGACAAATTGGGATTTGACACTTAGTCGAATCGCAATTGGGTAATCAGACCTGGCTTGGAAATTCATCCAAACGATCAGGGACAAATTGGGATTTGACACTTAGTCGAATCGCAATTGGGTAATCAGACCTGGCTTGGGAATTCATCCAAACGATCAGGGACAAATTGGGATTTGACACTTAGTCGAATCGCAATTGGGTAATCAGACCTGGCTTGGAAATTCATCCAAACGATCAGGGACAAATTGGGATTTGACACTTAGTCGAATCGCAATTGGGTAATCAGACCTGGCTTGGAAATTCATCCAAACGATCAGGGACAAATTGGGATTTGACACTTAGTCGAATCGCAATTGGGTAATCAGACCTGGCTTGGAAATTCATCCAAACGATCAGGGACAAATTGGGATTTGACACTTAGTCGAATCGCAATTGGGTAATCAGACCTGGCTTGGAAATTCATCCAAACGATCAGGGACAAATTGGGATTTGACACTTAGTCGAATCGCAATTGGGTAATCAGACCTGGCTTGGAAATTCATCCAAACGATCAGGGACAAATTGGGATTTGACACTTAGTCGAATCGCAATTGGGTAATCAGACCTGGCTTGGAAATTCATCCAAACGATCAGGGACAAATTGGGATTTGACACTTAGTCGAATCGCAATTGGGTAATCAGACCTGGCTTGGAAATTCATCCAAACGATCAGGGACAAATTGGGATTTGACACTTAGTCGAATCGCAATTGGGTAATCAGACCTGGCTTGGAAATTCATCCAAACGATCAGGGACAAATTGGGATTTGACACTTAGTCGAATCGCAATTGGGTAATCAGACCTGGCTTGGGAAATTCATCCAAACGATCAGGGACAAATTGGGATTTGACACTTAGTCGAATCGCAATTGGGTAATCAGACCTGGCTTGGGAAATTCATCCAAACGATCAGGGACAAATTGGGATTTGACACTTAGTCGAATCGCAATTGGGTAATCAGACCTGGCTTGGAAATTCATCCAAACGATCAGGGACAAATTGGGATTTGACACTTAGTCGAATCGCAATTGGGTAATCAGACCTGGCTTGGAAATTCATCCAAACGATCAGGGACAAATTGGGATTTGACACTTAGTCGAATCGCAATTGGGTAATCAGACCTGGCTTGGAAATTCATCCAAACGATCAGGGACAAATTGGGATTTGACACTTAGTCGAATCGCAATTGGGTAATCAGACCTGGTTTGGAAATTCATCCAAACGATCAGGGACAAATTGGGATTTGACACTTAGTCGAATCGCAATTGGGTAATCAGACCTGGCTTGGAAATTCATCCAAACGATCAGGGACAAATTGGGATTTGACACTTAGTCGAATCGCAATTGGGTAATCAGACCTGGCTTGGAAATTCATCCAAACGATCAGGGACAAATTGGGATTTGACACTTAGTCGAATCGCAATTGGGTAATCAGACCTGGCTTGGAAATTCATCCAAACGATCAGGGACAAATTGGGATTTGACACTTAGTCGAATCGCAATTGGGTAATCAGACCTGGCTTGGAAATTCATCCAAACGATCAGGGACAAATTGGGATTTGACACTTAGTCGAATCGCAATTGGGTAATCAGACCTGGCTTGGAAATTCATCCAAACGATCAGGGACAAATTGGGATTTGACACTTAGTCGAATCGCAATTGGGTAATCAGACCTGGCTTGGAAATTCATCCAAACGATCAGGGACAAATTGGGATTTGACACTTAGTCGAATCGCAATTGGGTAATCAGACCTGGCTTGGAAATTCATCCAAACGATCAGGGACAAATTGGGATTTGACACTTAGTCGAATCGCAATTGGGTAATCAGACCTGGCTTGGAAATTCATCCAAACGATCAGGGACAAATTGGGATTTGACACTTAGTCGAATCGCAATTGGGTAATCAGACCTGGCTTGGAAATTCATCCAAACGATCAGGGACAAATTGGGATTTGACACTTAGTCGAATCGCAATTGGGTAATCAGACCTGGCTTGGAAATTCATCCAAACGATCAGGGACAAATTGGGATTTGACACTTAGTCGAATCGCAATTGGGTAATCAGACCTGGCTTGGAAATTCATCCAAACGATCAGGGACAAATTGGGATTTGACACTTAGTCGAATCGCAATTGGGTAATCAGACCTGGCTTGGAAATTCTCCAAACGATCAGGGACAAATTGGGATTTGACACTTAGTCGAATCGCAATTGGGTAATCAGACCTGGCTTGGAAATTCATCCAAACGATCAGGGACAAATTGGGATTTGACACTTAGTCGAATCGCAATTGGGTAATCAGACCTGGCTTGGGAATTCATCCAAACGATCAGGGACAAATTGGGATTTGACACTTAGTCGAATCGCAATTGGGTAATCAGACCTGGCTTGGAAATTCATCCAAACGATCAGGGACAAATTGGGATTTGACACTTAGTCGAATCGCAATTGGGTAATCAGACCTGGCTTGGAAATTCATCCAAACGATCAGGGACAAATTGGGATTTGACACTTAGTCGAATCGCAATTGGGTAATCAGACCTGGCTTGGAAATTCATCCAAACGATCAGGGACAAATTGGGATTTGACACTTAGTCGAATCGCAATTGGGTAATCAGACCTGGCTTGGAAATTCATCCAAACGATCAGGGACAAATTGGGATTTGACACTTAGTCGAATCGCAATTGGGTAATCAGACCTGGCTTGGAAATTCATCCAAACGATCAGGGACAAATTGGGATTTGACACTTAGTCGAATCGCAATTGGGTAATCAGACCTGGCTTGGAAATTCATCCAAACGATCAGGGACAAATTGGGATTTGACACTTAGTCGAATCGCAATTGGGTAATCAGACCTGGCTTGGGAAATTCATCCAAACGATCAGGGACAAATTGGGATTTGACACTTAGTCGAATCGCAATTGGGTAATCAGACCTGGCTTGGAAATTCATCCAAACGATCAGGGACAAATTGGGATTTGACACTTAGTCGAATCGCAATTGGGTAATCAGACCTGGCTTGGAAATTCATCCAAACGATCAGGGACAAATTGGGATTTGACACTTAGTCGAATCGCAATTGGGTAATCAGACCTGGCTTGGGAAATTCATCCAAACGATCAGGGACAAATTGGGATTTGACACTTAGTCGAATCGCAATTGGGTAATCAGACCTGGCTTGGAAATTCATCCAAACGATCAGGGACAAATTGGGATTTGACACTTAGTCGAATCGCAATTGGGTAATCAGACCTGGCTTGGGAATTTATCCAAACGATCAGGGACAAATTGGGATTTGACACTTAGTCGAATCGCAATTGGGTAATCAGACCTGGCTTGGAAATTCATCCAAACGATCAGGGACAAATTGGGATTTGACACTTAGTCGAATCGCAATTGGGTAATCAGACCTGGCTTGGAAATTCATCCAAACGATCAGGGACAAATTGGGATTTGACACTTAGTCGAATCGCAATTGGGTAATCAGACCTGGCTTGGAAATTCATCCAAACGATCAGGGACAAATTGGGATTTGACACTTAGTCGAATCGCAATTGGGTAATCAGACCTGGCTTGGAAATTCATCCAAACGATCAGGGACAAATTGGGATTTGACACTTAGTCGAATCGCAATTGGGTAATCAGACCTGGCTTGGAAATTCATCCAAACGATCAGGGACAAATTGGGATTTGACACTTAGTCGAATCGCAATTGGGTAATCAGACCTGGCTTGGAAATTCATCCAAACGATCAGGGACAAATTGGGATTTGACACTTAGTCGAATCGCAATTGGGTAATCAGACCTGGCTTGGGAAATTCATCCAAACGATCAGGGACAAATTGGGATTTGACACTTAGTCGAATCGCAATTGGGTAATCAGACCTGGCTTGGAAATTCATCCAAACGATCAGGGACAAATTGGGATTTGACACTTAGTCGAATCGCAATTGGGTAATCAGACCTGGCTTGGAAATTCATCCAAACGATCAGGGACAAATTGGGATTTGACACTTAGTCGAATCGCAATTGGGTAATCAGACCTGGCTTTGGAAATTCATCCAAACGATCAGGGACAAATTGGGATTTGACACTTAGTCGAATCGCAATTGGGTAATCAGACCTGGCTTGGAAATTCATCCAAACGATCAGGGACAAATTGGGATTTGACACTTAGTCGAATCGCAATTGGGTAATCAGACCTGGCTTGGAAATTCATCCAAACGATCAGGGACAAATTGGGATTTGACACTTAGTCGAATCGCAATTGGGTAATCAGACCTGGCTTGGAAATTCATCCAAACGATCAGGGACAAATTGGGATTTGACACTTAGTCGAATCGCAATTGGGTAATCAGACCTGGCTTGGAAATTCATCCAAACGATCAGGGACAAATTGGGATTTGACACTTAGTCGAATCGCAATTGGGTAATCAGACCTGGCTTGGAAATTCATCCAAACGATCAGGGACAAATTGGGATTTGACACTTAGTCGAATCGCAATTGGGTAATCAGACCTGGCTTGGAAATTCATCCAAACGATCAGGGACAAATTGGGATTTGACACTTAGTCGAATCGCAATTGGGTAATCAGACCTGGCTTGGAAATTCATCCAAACGATCAGGGACAAATTGGGATTTGACACTTAGTCGAATCGCAATTGGGTAATCAGACCTGGCTTGGAAATTCATCCAAACGATCAGGGACAAATTGGGATTTGACACTTAGTCGAATCGCAATTGGGTAATCAGACCTGGCTTGGAAATTCATCCAAACGATCAGGGACAAATTGGGATTTGACACTTAGTCGAATCGCAATTGGGTAATCAGACCTGGCTTGGAAATTCATCCAAACGATCAGGGACAAATTGGGATTTGACACTTAGTCGAATCGCAATTGGGTAATCAGACCTGGCTTGGGAAATTCATCCAAACGATCAGGGACAAATTGGGATTTGACACTTAGTCGAATCGCAATTGGGTAATCAGACCTGGCTTGGAAATTCATCCAAACGATCAGGGACAAATTGGGATTTGACACTTAGTCGAATCGCAATTGGGTAATCAGACCTGGCTTGGAAATTCATCCAAACGATCAGGGACAAATTGGGATTTGACACTTAGTCGAATCGCAATTGGGTAATCAGACCTGGCTTGGAAATTCATCCAAACGATCAGGGACAAATTGGGATTTGACACTTAGTCGAATCGCAATTGGGTAATCAGACCTGGCTTGGGAAATTCATCCAAACGATCAGGGACAAATTGGGATTTGACACTTAGTCGAATCGCAATTGGGTAATCAGACCTGGCTTGGAAATTCATCCAAACGATCAGGGACAAATTGGGATTTGACACTTAGTCGAATCGCAATTGGGTAATCAGACCTGGCTTGGAAATTCATCCAAACGATCAGGGACAAATTGGGATTTGACACTTAGTCGAATCGCAATTGGGTAATCAGACCTGGCTTGGAAATTCATCCAAACGATCAGGGACAAATTGGGATTTGACACTTAGTCGAATCGCAATTGGGTAATCAGACCTGGCTTGGAAATTCATCCAAACGATCAGGGACAAATTGGGATTTGACACTTAGTCGAATCGCAATTGGGTAATCAGACCTGGCTTGGGAAATTCATCCAAACGATCAGGGACAAATTGGGATTTGACACTTAGTCGAATCGCAATTGGGTAATCAGACCTGGCTTGGAAATTCATCCAAACGATCAGGGACAAATTGGGATTTGACACTTAGTCGAATCGCAATTGGGTAATCAGACCTGGCTTGGAAATTCATCCAAACGATCAGGGACAAATTGGGATTTGACACTTAGTCGAATCGCAATTGGGTAATCAGACCTGGCTTGGAAATTCATCCAAACGATCAGGGACAAATTGGGATTTGACACTTAGTCGAATCGCAATTGGGTAATCAGACCTGGCTTGGAAATTCATCCAAACGATCAGGGACAAATTGGGATTTGACACTTAGTCGAATCGCAATTGGGTAATCAGACCTGGCTTGGAAATTCATCCAAACGATCAGGGACAAATTGGGATTTGACACTTAGTCGAATCGCAATTGGGTAATCAGACCTGGCTTGGAAATTCATCCAAACGATCAGGGACAAATTGGGATTTGACACTTAGTCGAATCGCAATTGGGTAATCAGACCTGGCTTGGAAATTCATCCAAACGATCAGGGACAAATTGGGATTTGACACTTAGTCGAATCGCAATTGGGTAATCAGACCTGGCTTGGAAATTCATCCAAACGATCAGGGACAAATTGGGATTTGACACTTAGTCGAATCGCAATTGGGTAATCAGACCTGGCTTGGAAATTCATCCAAACGATCAGGGACAAATTGGGATTTGACACTTAGTCGAATCGCAATTGGGTAATCAGACCTGGCTTGGAAATTCATCCAAACGATCAGGGACAAATTGGGATTTGACACTTAGTCGAATCGCAATTGGGTAATCAGACCTGGCTTGGAAATTCATCCAAACGATCAGGGACAAATTGGGATTTGACACTTAGTCGAATCGCAATTGGGTAATCAGACCTGGCTTGGAAATTCATCCAAACGATCAGGGACAAATTGGGATTTGACACTTAGTCGAATCGCAATTGGGTAATCAGACCTGGCTTGGAAATTCATCCAAACGATCAGGGACAAATTGGGATTTGACACTTAGTCGAATCGCAATTGGGTAATCAGACCTGGCTTGGAAATTCATCCAAACGATCAGGGACAAATTGGGATTTGACACTTAGTCGAATCGCAATTGGGTAATCAGACCTGGCTTGGAAATTCATCCAAACGATCAGGGACAAATTGGGATTTGACACTTAGTCGAATCGCAATTGGGTAATCAGACCTGGCTTGGAAATTCATCCAAACGATCAGGGACAAATTGGGATTTGACACTTAGTCGAATCGCAATTGGGTAATCAGACCTGGCTTGGAAATTCATCCAAACGATCAGGGACAAATTGGGATTTGACACTTAGTCGAATCGCAATTGGGTAATCAGACCTGGCTTGGAAATTCATCCAAACGATCAGGGACAAATTGGGATTTGACACTTAGTCGAATCGCAATTGGGTAATCAGACCTGGCTTGGAAATTCATCCAAACGATCAGGGACAAATTGGGATTTGACACTTAGTCGAATCGCAATTGGGTAATCAGACCTGGCTTGGAAATTCATCCAAACGATCAGGGACAAATTGGGATTTGACACTTAGTCGAATCGCAATTGGGTAATCAGACCTGGCTTGGAAATTCATCCAAACGATCAGGGACAAATTGGGATTTGACACTTAGTCGAATCGCAATTGGGTAATCAGACCTGGCTTGGAAATTCATCCAAACGATCAGGGACAAATTGGGATTTGACACTTAGTCGAATCGCAATTGGGTAATCAGACCTGGCTTGGAAATTCATCCAAACGATCAGGGACAAATTGGGATTTGACACTTAGTCGAATCGCAATTGGGTAATCAGACCTGGCTTGGAAATTCATCCAAACGATCAGGGACAAATTGGGATTTGACACTTAGTCGAATCGCAATTGGGTAATCAGACCTGGCTTGGAAATTCATCCAAACGATCAGGGACAAATTGGGATTTGACACTTAGTCGAATCGCAATTGGGTAATCAGACCTGGCTTGGAAATTCATCCAAACGATCAGGGACAAATTGGGATTTGACACTTAGTCGAATCGCAATTGGGTAATCAGACCTGGCTTGGAAATTCATCCAAACGATCAGGGACAAATTGGGATTTGACACTTAGTCGAATCGCAATTGGGTAATCAGACCTGGCTTGGAAATTCATCCAAACGATCAGGGACAAATTGGGATTTGACACTTAGTCGAATCGCAATTGGGTAATCAGACCTGGCTTGGAAATTCATCCAAACGATCAGGGACAAATTGGGATTTGACACTTAGTCGAATCGCAATTGGGTAATCAGACCTGGCTTGGAAATTCATCCAAACGATCAGGGACAAATTGGGATTTGACACTTAGTCGAATCGCAATTGGGTAATCAGACCTGGCTTGGAAATTCATCCAAACGATCAGGGACAAATTGGGATTTGACACTTAGTCGAATCGCAATTGGGTAATCAGACCTGGCTTGGAAATTCATCCAAACGATCAGGGACAAATTGGGATTTGACACTTAGTCGAATCGCAATTGGGTAATCAGACCTGGCTTGGAAATTCATCCAAACGATCAGGGACAAATTGGGATTTGACACTTAGTCGAATCGCAATTGGGTAATCAGACCTGGCTTGGAAATTCATCCAAACGATCAGGGACAAATTGGGATTTGACACTTAGTCGAATCGCAATTGGGTAATCAGACCTGGCTTGGAAATTCATCCAAACGATCAGGGACAAATTGGGATTTGACACTTAGTCGAATCGCAATTGGGTAATCAGACCTGGCTTGGAAATTCATCCAAACGATCAGGGACAAATTGGGATTTGACACTTAGTCGAATCGCAATTGGGTAATCAGACCTGGCTTGGAAATTCATCCAAACGATCAGGGACAAATTGGGATTTGACACTTAGTCGAATCGCAATTGGGTAATCAGACCTGGCTTGGAAATTCATCCAAACGATCAGGGACAAATTGGGATTTGACACTTAGTCGAATCGCAATTGGGTAATCAGACCTGGCTTGGAAATTCATCCAAACGATCAGGGACAAATTGGGATTTGACACTTAGTCGAATCGCAATTGGGTAATCAGACCTGGCTTGGAAATTCATCCAAACGATCAGGGACAAATTGGGATTTGACACTTAGTCGAATCGCAATTGGGTAATCAGACCTGGCTTGGAAATTCATCCAAACGATCAGGGACAAATTGGGATTTGACACTTAGTCGAATCGCAATTGGGTAATCAGACCTGGCTTGGAAATTCATCCAAACGATCAGGGACAAATTGGGATTTGACACTTAGTCGAATCGCAATTGGGTAATCAGACCTGGCTTGGAAATTCATCCAAACGATCAGGGACAAATTGGGATTTGACACTTAGTCGAATCGCAATTGGGTAATCAGACCTGGCTTGGAAATTCATCCAAACGATCAGGGACAAATTGGGATTTGACACTTAGTCGAATCGCAATTGGGTAATCAGACCTGGCTTGGAAATTCATCCAAACGATCAGGGACAAATTGGGATTTGACACTTAGTCGAATCGCAATTGGGTAATCAGACCTGGCTTGGGAAATTCATCCAAACGATCAGGGACAAATTGGGATTTGACACTTAGTCGAATCGCAATTGGGTAATCAGACCTGGCTTGGAAATTCATCCAAACGATCAGGGACAAATTGGGATTTGACACTTAGTCGAATCGCAATTGGGTAATCAGACCTGGCTTGGGAAATTCATCCAAACGATCAGGGACAAATTGGGATTTGACACTTAGTCGAATCGCAATTGGGTAATCAGACCTGGCTTGGAAATTCATCCAAACGATCAGGGACAAATTGGGATTTGACACTTAGTCGAATCGCAATTGGGTAATCAGACCTGGCTTGGAAATTCATCCAAACGATCAGGGACAAATTGGGATTTGACACTTAGTCGAATCGCAATTGGGTAATCAGACCTGGCTTGGGAATTCATCCAAACGATCAGGGACAAATTGGGATTTGACACTTAGTCGAATCGCAATTGGGTAATCAGACCTGGCTTGGAAATTCATCCAAACGATCAGGGACAAATTGGGATTTGACACTTAGTCGAATCGCAATTGGGTAATCAGACCTGGCTTGGAAATTCATCCAAACGATCAGGGACAAATTGGGATTTGACACTTAGTCGAATCGCAATTGGGTAATCAGACCTGGCTTGGGAAATTCATCCAAACGATCAGGGACAAATTGGGATTTGACACTTAGTCGAATCGCAATTGGGTAATCAGACCTGGCTTGGAAATTCATCCAAACGATCAGGGACAAATTGGGATTTGACACTTAGTCGAATCGCAATTGGGTAATCAGACCTGGCTTGGAAATTCATCCAAACGATCAGGGACAAATTGGGATTTGACACTTAGTCGAATCGCAATTGGGTAATCAGACCTGGCTTGGAAATTCATCCAAACGATCAGGGACAAATTGGGATTTGACACTTAGTCGAATCGCAATTGGGTAATCAGACCTGGCTTGGAAATTCATCCAAACGATCAGGGACAAATTGGGATTTGACACTTAGTCGAATCGCAATTGGGTAATCAGACCTGGCTTGGAAATTCATCCAAACGATCAGGGACAAATTGGGATTTGACACTTAGTCGAATCGCAATTGGGTAATCAGACCTGGCTTGGAAATTCATCCAAACGATCAGGGACAAATTGGGATTTGACACTTAGTCGAATCGCAATTGGGTAATCAGACCTGGCTTGGAAATTCATCCAAACGATCAGGGACAAATTGGGATTTGACACTTAGTCGAATCGCAATTGGGTAATCAGACCTGGCTTGGGAAATTCATCCAAACGATCAGGGACAAATTGGGATTTGACACTTAGTCGAATCGCAATTGGGTAATCAGACCTGGCTTGGAAATTCATCCAAACGATCAGGGACAAATTGGGATTTGACACTTAGTCGAATCGCAATTGGGTAATCAGACCTGGCTTGGGAAATTCATCCAAACGATCAGGGACAAATTGGGATTTGACACTTAGTCGAATCGCAATTGGGTAATCAGACCTGGCTTGGAAATTCATCCAAACGATCAGGGACAAATTGGGATTTGACACTTAGTCGAATCGCAATTGGGTAATCAGACCTGGCTTGGAAATTCATCCAAACGATCAGGGACAAATTGGGATTTGACACTTAGTCGAATCGCAATTGGGTAATCAGACCTGGCTTGGAAATTCATCCAAACGATCAGGGACAAATTGGGATTTGACACTTAGTCGAATCGCAATTGGGTAATCAGACCTGGCTTGGAAATTCATCCAAACGATCAGGGACAAATTGGGATTTGACACTTAGTCGAATCGCAATTGGGTAATCAGACCTGGCTTG
>OU015764.1:42261821-42290523 GCA_907173295.1 Fagus sylvatica | reverse complement strand
TGAGTAATAAATACAGTATATTATACAAGTATGTTAGCTCATGAGAAAAAGATCTCTCCCATTTAAAATGGATTCATTTCATAGTTTAGATTAAATCTTACAAATTGAAAAGTGTAATCTTTCACATCATTTAAAATTGTAAATCACCTGGTAGTTTGTGTAGTGTTAAATCCAAAAAATAAAACCTTAAGAATGAAAAAAGTTTCTAAATACACTCAAATTTTGAAAACTATAATAATACATATATAGATCGAGATATATATATATAGACGTGGCACTACTAAAAAAAATTAGAGTATACCTGAAGTTTTGATTCAAGGAATTCTAGTATGGTTGCAGGGATGATACCCCTCACACCGCCCCCATCAATGCTTAGAATGGTGATCAAGTTCCCATAAGTTGGGGGTTGAATTCGGAAAGATGATGACTTTGTGTTTTCCATTAGGTGAATTGGAAGTGGAGCACAAATGTGCAAGTTAATTGGAATAAAGAAAGAAAGAAAGAAAGAATAAGTTAATTAATTGGAATAAAAAAAGAAAGAAAGAATATTGCTTAGTTCTTGCAAGGTATATCAAAGAAAGCTTTGGTTTCTGTTCTCAAAATAGATCCAACTAGGACCCTATTTATAGCCTTAGATAAAATCTCTTTCAAGTTCAAGGTCTACAAGTTTACAAGGTCGAAACTGCAGGGAACAATCACTGGGTCAGAGGGTGCATGTTGGAACTATAATCTGCACTTGTAGCTAGTCAGCCCCCGCTTTGAATCTTTCCAAGTCCATTGTCCTAACCCTTAGACTCCATATTTTCATCATCCATTTATTGATGTCAGGACAAATTAGAAAGAACTTTCATGCACGAGAATTGTCTAATGTGTAACTGTCTTGACAAGTCGTGTATATGTTTACGTGAAAAAGACAAATTAATTCCCTGAATAAGCAATGAAATTTGTCATCCCCCTATCTTTTGCTGGATCAATTAATAAACACGCGTTACCTAACACCAGACTTAAATGGACGTACACCATCGCTCTAAAGTCTAAATACGATTATTCAGATTTTATAGAGGGTCAATAAAATAATTGGACGAAATGTTTATGTGCCACTTATGACCTTTTCAAACTTATGTTTCATCTTAAAGAAGGTACCATGGCTTAATTTGAAGGATGCAGCACAAGCTGATGACAGCCATGCACCATGCACCATGCACCTGTGTTCGCATTCCCGAAGGCACCTCTCTTTTTTAAGAGGATTCGCAACATGTCAAGTCCTGGTAAGATTCTTCGCTTTGCATCTAATTAAATCAAATGCTCCACCGCTTGTGCGGGCTCCCGACAATTCATTTGAGTTTCATTATTGTCATAACCCCATTTTTACCCACGGGATTTTCTCGGGTGTCGGTACGCAAAACGGGACAGCCCGGACCAAGCCAGCATGATCTGACGACACTTCGCCACATCAAATACTCCCAAGAAGAAAATTATTCAGTCCACCGTCGTGGTTCACCCGTCCAGGACACATTTCAGGGTTTGACCAAGTTTGACTAGGGTTGACCCAAGAAGAAGGTCCGAGACACATTTCCCAAGGTTTGACCAAGTTTGACTAGGGTTGACCGAAGTTTGACCGAGGTTTGACCGAGCCGTTTCCAACCCGACTAGGACCCACCGTGCCCAGAAACCCTTGAAATGTAAGTCCGGGATACATTTCCAAGAGTTTGGAGAGCTTTGACCAAATTCGACCAAGTTTGACCAAGGTTGACCAAGTTTGACCAAGGTTTGACCGGACCGTTGACCAGACCAAAAACTGGATCGAACTGACCACCCCTTGACCAATGTATAGAGAATATCAAGAGCTTCGATTCCGTACTTTACGGGTCGAAAACGGACGAGAAACGAGAGAGTTGTGGCCAAAACTGCGAAAAAACGGTCCGACACTTAGCCAAATTTTGGTAAGTGTTGTTGACAAAACAGCCTATTTGGGAGGCAACGTTTGCGCAAAGATTCTCTCCGACCCGCTGCAACTTGGTCCGCGAGCCAAGACCCTTAGGCAAGAGGTTCACTTCAGCTACCACACGCAACTTTCGGATCGTCAAGAGCTCCTCCGGTCAAGCCGGAATCTCAGTCAGAAGATGACCCCTTGGCATAAGGAACATTCCGACGGCCTCCGTTCGCAAGATCATATCTTGCGAACCCAAGCTCGCCTCTGTGCAAGGCCTGTACCGTTGGAAAAGTAGGTAGCATAAGCTTTCCGACGATACCAAGATCGTCGAAATCCGACATCGGGAGCTACGTCTACCACGCGCGTGAAAACAGGCCGACGAAATAAGGTTGTGCTGAAAGTTTCCGGAATTTTCCCACCGACGTTGCCACGCTTGCGCACAGAGTCTTCCTGACTCGCAACAAGTTGATCTGCGAGCCCGGGCACATTGGAAAGAAGACACATCCATGCACGACGTGGAACTCTCGGATCGCCAAGAATTTATCGGGGCTAGCCGGAATCCCGATCGGAAAACTGCCCTCAAACGGACCAAAAACACCCCGGTGGCCTCTGTTCGCGGGGCCATATCTCACAAGTCCAAGCTCGGATTTCCCGCGAATCCGGAACCTTGCAAAAATAGGCAGCGCAAGCTTTCCGACGGTACCAAGAACGTCAAAATCCGACATCGGGAGCTAGGTCAAATATGCGCGCGAACTGGGACAAGATTTGAGAAAAAACGCGCTGGGAGCAAAACGCATTTTTTCTCCCGGACAGCCGCCTTCGCGCGCAGAGTCTTTCCTGCTCGCAACAAGTTGATCCGCGAGCCCGGGTGCGTTGGAAAGATAATGACTCCGGCTACGACGTGGAACTCTCGGTTCGCCGATAGCATCCCCCGTTTGACCGGAATCTTCACCGGAAAAGTGCACAAAAACAGCTCCGACACCCCGACTTCCGGGAGCCATAACTCCCTCGTCCGAACTCCGATTCGCGCAAACTTTATATCGTTGGAAAGAGGACGTCGAGAGCTTTCCGACGATATGCCGCATGACCCATTTTGAGTTCCAGGAAGACCTCCAAAACTGCCCCCGAAAATCGGATAAAAAAGGGTACGCGCACGGAAATCGAGGAGGATTCGAGGAGGCTGCTGGCGTGGAAGGATAAGACTGCCACGTGGCAGTACCACAACTCGCGCAGGACCGTCATGCGCCGCGCATGATGGTGCTGCGCGAGGCGTGCACGGTTTTCTATAAAACCGACCCTCCCCCCCTCATTTCAGCACATAGTTTTTGCTCGGGCACTAGGCCTCTTTGAGCGTTAGTTTAGGCAGAAATAGGGGTTTTTTTAGGGGGTTTTTAGGAGGGGATTTTTGGGTAGTTTTAGAGAGAGAGACTCCTCTCTAGGTAATCTCTCTCTCTCTCTAAGCTCTTTCTCTCTCTTCTTTTTCTTTAGGGATTTTGGGGGGTTTTTAGAGTGAGAAGCATCCTATTAGGTGCTTCTCTCTCTAACCTCTCCTCATCTTCCCACCCCTCTCTCTCTCTCTCTCTCTTTCTTTAGTTCATTTAGTTCATTCTATTTTACATTCTTTAGTTCATTTTAGTTCATTTATGCTTTACTAGTTTATTTATTGTCTATTTATTGCTTTATTTACATTTCTTGTCATTTATTGCTTTATTTACATTTCTAGTCATTTATCGCTTTATTTACATTTTCTAGTCATTTATCGCTTTATTTACATTTTATACGTACTTGTGAATATTATGTTGTGATTACCCCCCCTCCCCCGGTGTGTTTTAGTACGGCAATATTGAGTGGCTTTGGCGGCTCGCGTAAGTCCTCTAACGAGGCCGTGACAACCATGTTAGCCCACGAGGTCTTGACCCGAAAAATACACCGGTTTCCTCGTGTTTTAGTACGGCAAATATTGAGTAGCTTTGGCTCAGCAGTTGCGTAAGACCTCTAACGAGGCCGTAACAACCTTGTTAGCCTACGAGGTATTTGACCCGAAAAATACATCCCCATGTGTTAAATATTGTCATTTATCGCTTTATTTACATTTACTACGTTGTAAATATTATATTGTGAATATTGTCATTTTCCCATTTTTCTTCCCTTTGTGATTTGGGCGTGATAATCCCGATTGGTCGTGGTGGACTATGTAAGACCTCAAAGAGGCTTTAACCACCATGTAATTCCATAGGCATTGGACCCATTAAAAACCCCCATGTTTAAATATTGTCATTTATCGCTTTATTTACATTTACTACGTTGTAAATATTATATTGTGAATATTGTCATTTTCTCCCCATTTTTCCCTTTGTGATTTGGGCGTGATAATCCCGATTGGTCGTGGTGGACTATGTAAGACCTCAAAGAGGCATTAACCACCATCACGTAATTCCATAGGCATTGGACCCATTAAAAATCCCCCATGTTTAAATATTGTCATTTATCGCTTTATTTACATTTACTACGTTGTAAATATTATATTGTGAATATTGTCATTTTCTCCCCTTTTCCCTTTGTGATTTGGGCGTGATAATCCCGATTGGTCGTGGTGGATTATGTAAGACCTCAAAGAGGCATTAACCACCACGTAATCCCATAGGCATTGGACCCACAAAAATCCTCTTGTTTCCAAACCCCGTTATTTTCATTATTTACTACGTTGTTGTAAATATTGTTCCATATTTTCATTATTTTGATTTGGGCATGAAAATACCAAACGGTATTGGTGGTTTTAGGTAAGTCTTTCAATAGCACTAAACCCCATGTAAATCCATGAGGCGTTGGACCCGTAAATTGAAACCCCACGTTTTCAAATAGATTTTCTCATTTAAGTCCTATTTGGCGTCGAAGGTTTGGATAAGTCTTTCAATAGCACCAACCCTTCGTGTAAGCCCGAAAAGGCATTGAAACCCCGTTTTCAAAATAGATTTTCTCATTTAAGTCCTATTTGGCGTCGAAGGTTTGGTAAGTCTTTCAAATAGTACTAAACCCTTCGTGTAAGCCCGAAAAGGCATTGAAACCCATTTTCAAAACAGATTTTCTCATTTAAGTCCTATTTGGCTTCGAAGGTTTAGGATAAGTCTTTCAAATAGCACTAAACCCTTCGTGTAAGCCCGAAAAGGCATTGAAACCCATTTTAAAATAGATTTTCTCATTTAAGTCCTATTTGGCGTCGAAGGTTTGGATAAGTCTTTCAATAGCACCAAACCCTTCGTGTAAGCCCGAAAAGGCATTGAAACCCCATTTTCAAAACAGATTTTTCTCATTTAAGTCCTATTTGGCTTCGCGGGTTTAGGATAAGTCTTTCAAATAGTACTAAACCCTCCGTGTAAGCCCGAAAAGGCATTGAAACCTCTTTAAAAATTGCCTTTGTTTTATTCATGTAAATCCTATGGTGGTGTCGAGGATTCCGAGTAAGTCTTTCAATAGCATCGAATCCCGACCCCACGAGGTCTTGACCCTTTCCCTAAAAATTCTCATGAATTGCACCTTGCCATTTCAAATAAATGTTGCATTTATGTCATTTCATACTTATGATTGATGTACTGCTAACATACCATGATCATCCCATTTTGTCATACTTGTGATTTATGTGCTGCGAACATGCCGTGATTACTTGTTGAACATTTTACTTGCTTTCATACTCTTTCTTGTAATTTATGTGTTGCGACTATGCCATGACTATTTTGCTTGGATGTTTTGCCATTTTACCATCTTGATTACTTGCTTGATTGTTTATTGCTTTGATATAAAAATGTGATTAAAATACACTTTGCCATGAAAACTTTAAAAAGAGTAAACATGGTAATGTGGGCGTTAGAAACGAAGGTATGAGTCCTTTACACGGGGGCGTGGCTGGTACGTGCTTTCGTGTAAGGGATTCTACACGTTCTAACTCCCATAGGATCATGGTCTAAAATTCCCCAAAGTGTGAATTAATCATCCAAAACCCCGCCATTTGACGGACCGCTTTACTCTTGGAAATCAAGGGTAAAGAGATCCCGAATATGGCACCAAAAACATTAATTGTTTGTCCCGGCACTAGGTGTTAGGATTTCAAGTATATCCTACCACCGAAATGCCCGGAAATTTAAAAGATACAAAGATAAAAGGGATGGTGAAATAAAGAGTCTAATCAAAACCGAACGAAGTCATATTACGTTTGCCATTTTTGGTATATCGTACGACGGAAATCGGGACATTTGTACATAATTAAAAACCAACAAACCTTAGGCTTAGCAAATAAAGAAAACATTAGGAAGGAGGTAACCGTTTTCTTAAACGGATGTCGTGGGGTGCCTAACACCTTCCCCACGCATAAGCAAACCCCCGAACCTATCTCTGGTTCAAGACCATTTAGTTGTAGATGTCTAAATAGGGTAAAATCTATTAGACATAGGTGCCCAATCACACCTTAAAATTTCCCATGATTGGTGGCGACTCCAAATTTGTGCTCACACGCACACACGTACACAAGTTCCCACACACACACAACTCGTATCTCGAAACGGAAAAGAGATAGAGGAACACACACAACACTCGCCAAATGGGGGTCGGTATCTAGGAAAATAAAAAAAAGAAAAAGAATATAAATAAGAATTTTCCGCCGGTGTCGACAGCTTGGCGACTCCACTGGGGACTTAGAGGGTTTAAGCCTATAGTCTTTCGGTGTTTTCTTTGCTAAGCATGTGTGTATATATTTGTTGGTATTCATTATTTGATTCATTCTTTATTTCATCTTGTATAGTGTTTTGATTTTAGCATGTCTATATTCTTGTACATATAAACTGCGAACATAGGATAGAGATTTATTTTATGCAACACATATTGTATATTGTGCTTTGTACAAAAAAGTCTTTTCCCTTTTTACTTTCAAAATCATGACATATTACACTCATTGGACTTTTGGGTCGAACCCGGACTCAGGTGGGGCTGGGCTAGTACAGGCTCCACCACGAACCCTTTTATATCTAGGACATGGAACACGAGAATCCACCCTTCTCCCTTCACACCCGTGGAGATCGAGGGGGGCGTGCAAGTGCTTCCCCGGTGATCCAATACCCTTTCGACTTCCTTCGGGAGGATGAAACGGGCATGATCATCGGCCCCTTTAGGAAACAGAATTCCAAGCTGTGTCATACCATGTTGCATATAGTAAGCTATAGTGTAGAAAACTTACCTGTGAGGGCTCTGGTAAAAGCCAACCGAGTGAACATCCAACCTAAGATAGGATACCCAAAAATAGGATGTGTCTTTTCAAAATGAGTCAAGGGAAAAGCGTTGTGCTATTTTCCAGGTGGTGATAAAATAATTGGAGCCGAGTCAGGTTCTATCTATCTCTAAACCTTTGTTTGCATGTCATTGTTTGATAAAGGGATAGGATAACCACGTTGTCCATACCCGTTGCAAACCACTCAAACCCAAAGAGTTCCAAACTCTACATGGGATGTATAGAGTCGTGTCGTATCCAACCAAAAGTACGACCCTCACATTAACCGACATCGGTTCCCAAAAAAAAAAAAACCTTTCAAAAATGGAACCGAACGCCGAAAGGCTCGTCGAATTTTTGGTAATGTGAGAGTCTATCTTTTCGTTGATACGCGTTGTACCATAGTGTATAGAGTCGCGTCGTCCTCAACCAAAAGTACGACCCTCGCATTTAACCGACATCGGTTTCCAAAAAAAAAAATCTTTCAAAATGGAACCGAACGCCGAAAGGCTCGTCAATTTTTGGTAATGTGAGAGCCTATCTTTTCGTTGGAACGCTCGTACCATTGTGTATAGAGTCAAGTCATCCTCAACCAAAAGTACGACCCTCACATTAACCGACATCGGTTCCCTCCAAAAATTTTCAAAAATGGAACCGAACGCCGAAAGGCTCGTCGAATTTCAGTAATGTGAGAGTCTATCTTTTCGTTGATACGTGTACATAGTCTTGTCGTACCCCTACACCATCAACCGACATCGGTTCCCTCAAAAATTTTCAAAAATGGAACCGAACGCCGAAAGGCTCGTCGAATTTTGGAGTAATGTGAGAGTCTATCTTTTCGTTGATACGCTTGTACCATTGTGTATAGAGTCGTCGTCCTCAACCAAAAGTACGACCCTCACATTAACCGACATCGGTTCCCTCCAAAAATTTTCAAAATGGAACCGAACGCCGAAAGGCTCGTCGAATTTTCAGTAATGTGAGAGTCCATCTTTTCGTTGATACATTTGTAACCATTGTTGTATAGAGTCGTGTCGTCCTTAACCAAAAGTACGACCCTCACATTGACCGACACCGGTTCCCTCACAAAAATTTTTTCAAAATGGAACCGAGCGCCGAAAGGCTCGTCGAGTTTTGGTAATGTGAGAGTCTACCTTTTTGTTGGTACGCATGTAACCATCATGTACATACGCATGAAACCCTTAAGAGTTCCAAACTCTACATGGGATGTATAGAGTGTTGTCATGTCCAGCCAAGAGTATGACCTTCACACCAATCGACATCGGTTCCCAAAAATTTTCAAAATGGAACCGAGCGCCGAAAGGCTTGTCAATTTTCGGTGATGTGAAAGTCCATCTCTTCGTTAACTTGTCCATAGTGCACATATTCGTGTTGACTTTAAGAGTTCCCAACTCTGTGTAGGGATGTAGATATTCACCCACTATGTCACCTCCAACCAAGAGTATGACCTTCACACCAATCGACATCGGTTCCCAAAAATTTTCAAAATGGAACCGGAACGCCGAAAGGCTCGTCAAATTTTGATAGTGTGAAAGTCCATCTCTTCGTTGATGAGTCCATGCATGTGTAGACCCTAAGAACTCTGTATAGGGATGTAGATATTCACCCATTGTGTCACCTTCGACCAAGAGTACGACCCTCACACCAACCGACATCGGTTCCCAAAAATTTTTTCCAAAATAGAACCGAACGCCGAAAGGCTCGTCAAATTTTTGGTGATGTGAGAGTCTATCTCCTTGTTGATGAGTCTGTAACCATAGTGTACATACGCGTATAAGCCCTAAGAGTTCCCGACTCTATATAGGGATGTAGATGTTGGCCCATTGTGTTGTCTTCAACCAAGAGTATGACTCTCGCATCTACCGACATCGGTTCCCCCAAAATTTTTCAAAATGGAACCGAAGCGCCGAAAGGCTCGTCAAATTTTCAGTGATGTGAGAGTCCATCTCTTCGTTGACTTGTCTATCATGTACATACACGTATAAGCCCTAAGAGTTCCTGACTCTATATAGGGATGTAGATATTTACCCATTGTGTTGTCTTCAACCAAGAGTATGACTCTCACATCGACTAACATCGGTTTCCCCAAAATTTTTCAAAATAGAACCGAGCGCCGAAAGGCTCGCCAATTTTCAGTGATGTGAGAGTCCATCTCTTCGTTGACTTGTCCATCATGTACATACATGTAAACCTTGAGAGTTTCCAACTCTAGGTGGGGATGTAGATATCCACCCATGTCATCCTGACCCTCACATCGACCGATGATGGTCACCCAAAATTTCAAAATAAAACCATGGGCCGAAAGGCTCGCCAATTTCTGGCAACCCAATGGGAGAATCCCATTTGTTTGTCCAATACATATTGCACTCATGCATACCATACATACGCATAAATACTTAGCCATGGTTTACCCACAAAGTGAGCCAAGGTCATGCACTCAACTGTGAATTCAAAGTCTAACTTGACGTTGTTGAATCCTCTCTAGGTTTTATCTACATTCACGAACAAATGATGGGAGAAACAAGTGGGCCTAGTGCACAGGATATCCGCATGGCTTCATTCGAGGAGAAGTTCAACGACCTTCTGAATTTCGTACGCCTTTTGGTGAAACGTGACACGGAAAGTGAGAAGCAAGTAGAAGACATTAACAAAGGATACATCCGAAGATAACACAGGAGGACATTCTCACACCAATTTGGGCCCACCACCGGTGCAACCTTCAAAGCCTGAAGAAAGAGACTTCCAATTAGATGCCAAGGTCGAAAAGACTATGAGGAGTACAAAGATGGTGGATGCATCAGCCTTACTAGCACTGGCCAAGCCTGATGTGGAGAATGAAGCGCGAACAGTTGATCCCAACGTCGCACCCGAGAACGATCCCATCTCCAAAAGGGAATTGGAACACCCTTGAAGGCCCTCAGTCTCTACAAATGTATGGCAATGGAGAAGAGAATGTGATGAACAAGAAGGAAGATGATCACTCAGACATCAGAAGTTTGCAAGGACAACCATTATACCCTAGCAACCAAGGAGATACAATTGAACCCCATTCTGACGTAGATGGGCATTCCTCGAAGGGCAGTAAAGAATCTGAAAAAGAAGCTCAAAGTCCGATTAGCAAGAAAGAAGAGCCAAAGGAAGTTGATCATCCTATGATCCCTCACAAGCGGTACACACCCAAGAATGTGGTTGAGAGAGTTGAGCAGTTAGAGAAACGACTCGATGAAGTGGTCCAATCAATGCACCAGCTGAATCACCCTTACGGGCACTTTGCTGAAAGACGATAGAAAGGCAATCAGGGACCTTGCCTCTCACTCTCCTATAGGACAGGCAAGTACGAAGGACAGGCAAGTCACTAAGCAAAAGTCACTAAGCAAACGAGAAAGACACCGAAGGCAAGAAGAAGAAAGGCAAGCTCTCACACTTCGATACCAATCCAGCCGGCGATACTTTCTTCATCCAGCCGAAAAACTAAAGTTCAGAGCTCGAGAAAATTTGCAAAACTAAAGTCAGAGCTGATGAAAATCCTATGGATACTTTGCCCAATGCCTATTGGATGAGAGACTCTACCCTTAAAGGTTGTTGGAGAAAAGGTTAATCTCACCGGTTTTCTTGAAACAAAGCCCTCATCTTCTTCATGATTCATCCAAAAAATGTGAATTCCATTTTGGAAGACCTGGCCATTCGCTAGAGGATTGTCATGCTTTGAAGAATAAGGTACAAGACCTTGTTGATCATGGGATTCTTAGAATCAATGAGGGCTCTACTCCAAGTGTGATCATTGCATGGCCCCCAGAGCATTGCAAAGATGAGACTGTCATCCCTTCTCCTCAGTCTCAAGGGCCCACTACCTGTGGCATTCAGCCAGTTCATTTGACCATGCTACCAACACTCTCAGAGGTAGGGGAGCATAAGTGCCCAAAACTCAACCGCTTATGTCGAATTTCGAAATCTAGATGACCAGTGCAGCCAGCAGATGCATGACACTCAAACGGAAGATACAAGGGCTTGGTCACTCGGAGCCAGATGTACCTTTCATGGTCCAAGCTAGGAAGCCAAGTATGCATACTGTTCCCATGAAGAAGGCTAGGTCAACACTTGGCTTTCGGCGCCAATGGGCCATCAAGAGATCAGACAGAGCGAACCATTTCCAAGGAGCACCGGAGCCTGGATCCCGCATCGCCAAGGATGAATTCTCAAGACCTAGACATCACCACCACCGAAGAGGAAGAAGTACACACTAAGCGGACTGACCCCCCACCAGCAGGAGACATCAATACCACCCACGGAAGGCAAAGCACAAGAGAACCTTTGAGATTCAATCACGATCCCACAAACTTTCCTATATCTATGTTGAGTAGTTTGTTGCAACCCTGTACAAATTTTTCAAAATCTTTTACTTTTCCAAAAATGTGCATAATAAATTCAAAATCACAAAAAGATTTGTTTGAAATGCATGCATCCATGAGAGGGACGAGTCAACACCATAATTCCACTCATGGAAAATGAGGTGTCTAAGTAAAATTACTATCCACTACTGAGAAGGAGCGGCATGTGTTCTCTGAACACCCACGCCCGAAACACTTTTTCTCAAACACATGAAGCACTTAACCCTTTTGCACATGATTCCTACTTTTCACGACCAATGTTGGTGTGATCCTAAACCAGTAGGTGACTAAAAGTTCTAGCTTCACTGACCAATTGATTGGATATGAAATGATGGAGGCATTGTTTCTACTATCCAAACAGTTATACCGCTTGTAAACCCCGCTGATCCAAAGAATATATTTTTAAAGAAAATTCACCCGGATTTATGAAATGGCACTTAAGCTCTCTAGGCTAAGAAGTTAGTACTCAGGATGACGGAAAAGGCCTCCGTTCAACTATCCTCCCACTTGTAGAAAAATGCCACTTGCTAACCAAGTTGAGCCTGTTCGTTTTTCTTCTATGAAAAACCAGTCAAGGATTACCCCCCACACTGGGGCAGGTTAAATGGTTGTGAGAGTCTCACACTAGGCAAAAGCAAACAAAGTGAGTAAATGAGATTTTCGAAAGGAAACAAAGTCAATCAAGTGAATTCCCCCCCAAAAAAAAAGAGAAAGGGGGAAAGAAGTCCAAAAACTGAAGAGAAAGTCAACCCAAGGAAAGCTAAACTCAGTGAATAGGAAGAGTGAAATGTTCAAATTGAAGGACTAGGGTAGTGCTTAATGGAGTGAAATTCAAACGAAGAGTAATCCTTGACTTTAGGAAAACCCCTCAAGTAATTTCAAAGCCAAAATTATCCTCCCATAAGCCTAGGAGAAACCAAAGCCTTACATTACGGTCCTTTGAAAGTCCTTCCTAACTGGGAGCGACTGCTTAGCCTAAGGAGCTTGTGCCAAGGAAACATCACGAAGTAATTTTGAGCCTTATATCCTTCGTTTCAAGCACCCTTTTAACCCCAAGGCCACGTTACAAGCCAACAAAGACCTCACTGATCATTGATGATCGGTTGGTCATGTAGCAATGAACTTTTGGTCAAAAACTGGTAATGATGGAATCTAGATCACGCACCTTCAAGAGGTCGTATCTCATAAAGGGCACCGTCCACTTTGCACCATGGCCTTCGGGCCAAACAAGAGTGACTTCAATGTTTGAAGCCTCACCCCAATTCAAAAGAAATAAAAGAAGAGCTCACTCAGAAAGCTCACAGGATAATGCCAAACAGATTAACCCGAGGGACCATGCTTTCCATTCTCGGTAAGGGATGGTTGTTGAGCAGAGGCACCCATTAACTATAAAGGAAGCAAGGCTTTGCCTAGCCTCTCTCAGACGATGCATGCATTTGAAAGAATTTTCAAAAGATTATACTCTTTAATGATTTTCCAAGAATAAAAAGATTTGAAAAATGATTTTCTAAAAAACAGTCCTCGAAATCTTGAATGAGGAAAATTTTTCAAAGAAGGATTTGTGCAGAATTGCAACAACCTATGAAATTCATTTCACCCTCTAAACCACCAGTCAAGCCACTGGCCAAAAAACCCTGAAAGATGTTAAGCACTTTCCCCCTAGACTCCCTTCAAACAGCATGCCTTGACCAGAAAATGCCCAAACACAATCCCATACACTGGCTTTGGTCGAATGTTGTCCATAAGAAAACGAAGGCCAAGCCCCAGTCTCAACCTTGATACTGGGGCAATTTTTCCTTCTTGGTTCTACCAAACCGTGGGTGGTATTCAAAGGTTCCAGAAAATTGGAAGGAGAATCTCTCATCATAGACACACTCAGCAGACATGGAGGTCGATACTGAGGCAGATTTCTAGGTCACTGAAGATCTACATCATCCAGGCGAATGGACACCTCTTGCAGAATCTCCCAAATCGGTGATAGTATCGAAGCCCGGGAATAAGGAATTCTGAATAGCAATGCGAGAAAGGTTTCGAGAAGGAAATGAGACCCGAATTGGGGAAAACGTGTGACAGACCTTCGGTTTATCCATGGGTCTCACCATTGATCTTGTTGTACCACACTGGGGCAATTTTTCCGCGAACGGAAAAATTAGAAGACAAACCAGAGATCAAGGAAGAGGCTACCACCATCAGGAATTAGTTGAAAGAGCCGAAGGTTCAACCGGACGGATCGAAGATTGAGAAAGTGTCGTCTGACCAAATGATCAAGAGCATCAGACAGACCGACCAGATGAGCTAATGACCAGAGAGCATGTTGTCAGCACTGAGAAGACCGGAAAAGTTAAGAAGCAACCGAGGAATGTCTCATGATTGAATTTGACAACACACTGGGGCAAATTTTTCAAAAGCAGGTTTTGAAAAATTTTGAAGGGAAAAGCGGCTCAACACTTGAACGGCTGTCTTGATCCAGGGCGAAAGGGACAGAAGCGGAAATTTAGATTCTACATCGACACGTGTGATTCCACACTGGGGCAAATTTTTCAGTAAACTGAAAAATTGTGAAGAAGAGCTGGTTCAAGACTCGGGCAGTTAGTTTGGACCAAACCAAGAAGTATGTGCATGAAGAGTTTGGAAACTCGTACCGATCAAGATAATGCCATACTGGGGCAAAATTTTTCCATCTTCGAGAAGCTGGAAAAATTTGTTTCGATATTCCATACTGGGCCAAAATTTTTCAAAAGGGTTTTGAAAAATTTCGAAGGAAAATAGTTCGACTCTCGGGTGGTTATCGCAGTCCGATGCAAAGGAGATAGAGGAAGAAATCCAGGATTCCGCATCAGCATGCATTGTTCCACACTGGGGCAAAATTTTTCTATCTTCAAGAAGCTAGAAAAATTTATTCGACACTACATACTGGGGCAAATTTTTCCATTTTTGTCAGAAGAAAAATTGGAAAAATTCGAAAGAGTCATGAAATGGGCCTCGTGAAGGAGTAAGACCCAATGATGATAGAAATGGGCCTCGTGAAGGAGTAAGACCCAATGATGATAGAAATGGGCCTCGTGAAGGAGTAAGTCCCGACATTGATAGAAATGGGCCTCGTGAAGGAGTAAGACCCAAGGAGTAAGTGCTGAAATGGGCCTCGTGAAGGAGTAAGACCCAAGGAGTATTTGATGAAATGGGCCTCGTGAAAGGAGTAAGACCCAATGATGATAGAAATGGGCCTCGTGAAGGAGTAAGTCCCGACATTGATAGAAATGGGCCTCGTAAAGGAGTAAGACCTGTCATAACCCCATTTTTACCCACGGGATTTTCTCGGGTGCCGGCACGCAAGGCGGGGCGACCCGGATCCAGCCCGCATGATCCAACGAAGCCTGGTCGTATCAAACACTCCTAAGGAGAAGGTCCGGGACACATTTCCCAAGGTTTGACCAGGGTTGACCAAGTTTGACCAGGGTTGACCAAGTTTGACCAGGGATTGACCGAAGTTTGACCGAGGTTTGACCGAGCCGTTCCCAGCCCGACTAGGGTCCCCAGGCCGATTCGTGGCCCAAAAACCCTTCGAAACGCGAGTCCGGGATACGTTTCCCAAGAGTTTGGAGAGTTTTGACCAAATTCGACCAAGGTTGACCAAGTTTGACCAAATTCGTTTGACCTGGGTGGTCACCCAGGCCGATTCGTTGACCAGACCGAAAGCTGAATTGAACTGACCGCTCCCTTGACCATTCTGAAGAACGTAATGAGAGCTTCGATTCGATACTTTACGGGCCCAAAACGGACGAGAAACGAGGAAGTTATGGTCAAAACTGCGAAAAAACGGTCCAACACTTAGCCAAATTTTTGCTAAGTGTTGTTGACAAAACAGCCTATTTGGGAGGCAACGTTTGCGCAAAGATTCTCTCCGACCCATTGCAACTTGGTCCACGAGCCAAGACCCTTAGGCAAGAGGTTCACTTCAGCTACCACACGCAACTTTCGGATCATCAAGAGCTCCTCCGGTCAAGCCGGAATCTCAGTCAGAAGATGACCCCTTGGCATAAGGAACATTCCAACGGCCTCCGTTCGCAGGATCATATCTTGCGAACCCAAGCTCGCCTCTGTGCAAGGCCTGTACCGTTGGAAAAGTAGGTAGCACCAGCTTTCCGACGATACCAAGATCGTCCGAAATCCGACATCGGGAGCTACGTCTACCACGCGCGTGAAAACAGGCCGACGAAATAAGGCTGTGCTGAAATTTCCGGAATTTTCCCACCGACGTTGCCACGCTTGCGCGCAGAGTCTTCCTGACTCGCAACAAGTTGATCCACAAGCCCGGGCACGTTGGAAAGAAGACACACTCATGCACGACGTGGAACTCTCGGATCGCCAAGATTTTATCGGGTCAGCCGGAATCCTGATCGGAAAACTGCCCTCAAACGGACCAAAAACACTCCCGGTGGCCTCTGTTCGCGGAACCATATCTCACAAGTCCAAGCTCGGATTTCCCGCAAATCCGGAACCTTGCAAAAGTAGGCAGCGCAAGCTTTCCGACGGTACCAAGAACGTCGAAAATCCGACATCGGGAGCTAGGTCAAATATGCGCGCGAACTGGGACAAGATTTGAAGAAAAACGCGCTGGGAGGAAAACGCATTTTTCCTCCCGGACAGCCGCCTTCGCGCGCAGAGTCTTTCCTGCTCGCAACAAGTTGATCCGCGAGCCCGGGTGCGTTGGAAAGATAACGACTCCAGGCTACGTCGTGGAACTCTCGGTTCGCCGAAAGCATCCCCCGTTTGATCGGAATCTTCACCGGAAAAGTGCACGAAAACAGCTCCGATACCCCGACTTCCGGGAGCCATAACTCTCCTCGTCCGAACTCCGATTCATGCAAACTTTATACCGTTGGAAAGAGGACGTCGAGAGCTTTCCGACGATATGCTGCATGACCCATTTTGAGTTCCAGGAAGACCTCCAAAACTGCCCTCGAAAATCGGGTCAAAAAGAGAATACGCGCACGAGAATCGAGGAAGGATGCAGACAGCTGTCTCGGGAGGCGTGCACGCGAGGCGCGCCACCATCACGCGCCGCGCGCCGCGCATCATGGCGCGCCCCGCGTGCACGCCCCCTATAAATAAAGCCTCCCCCCCCTCATTTGCACACAGTTTTGCTCGGGCTCTAGGCCTTCTTGAGCGTTAGTTTAGGCAGAAAATAGGGGTTTAGGGGGTTTAGGAAGGGGTTTTTGGGTAGTTTTAGAGAGAGAGACTCCTCTCTAGGTAATCTCTCTCTCTCTCTAAGCTCTTTCTCTCTCTTCTCTTTAGGGATTTTGGGGGGTTTTTTAGAGTGAGAAGCATCCTATTAGGTGCTTCTCTCTCTAACCTCTCCCTCATCTTCCCACTCCTCTCTCTCTCTCTCTCTTCTTTAGTTCATTTAGTTCATTTATTTACATTTTCTTGTCTTTTATAGCTTTATTTACATTTCCTAGTCCATTTATTGCTTTATTTACATTTTCCTTGTCATTTATTGCTTTATTTACATTTCCTTGTCATTTATCGCTTTATTTACATTTCTAGTCATTTATCGCTTTATTTACATTTTATACGCACTTGTGAATATTTGTTGTGATTACCCCCCCTCCCCCGGTGTGTTTTAGTACGGCAATATTGAGTGGCTTTGGCGGCTCGCGTAAGTCCTCTAACGAAAGGCCGTTGACAACCATGTTAGCCCACGAGGTCTTGACCCGAAAAATACACCGGTTTCCTCGTGTTTTAGTACGGCAAATATTGAGTAGCTTTGGCTCAGTTGCGTAAGACCTCTAACGAGGCCGTAACAACCTTGTTAGCCTACGAGGTATTTGACCCGAAAAATACATCCCCATGTGTTAAATATTGTCATTTATCGCTTTATTTACATTTACTACGTTGTAAATATTATATTGTGAATATTGTCATTTTCCCATTTTTTCCTTTGTGATTTGGGCGTGATAATCCCGATTGGTCGTGGTGGACTATGTAAGACCTCAAAGAGGCATTTAACCACCACGTAATTCCATAGGCATTGGACCCATTAAAAATCCCGTGTTTTTAAGTCCATTATTTGCTTTAAATTTATTTATCGCTTTCCGCAATGCTTTAAATACATTTATCGCTTTATTTACATTTACTACGCTTGTGAATATATTGCGTTGTTATTATCTCCCATTTTTCCCCTTGTGAAATTTGGGCGTGATAATCCCGATTGGTCGTGGTGGACTATGTAAGACCTCAAAGAGGCATTAACCACCACGTAATTCCATAGGCATTGGACCCACAAAAATCCTCCTTTGTTTCAAACCCCGTTATTTACATTATTTACTACGTTGTTGTAAATATTGTTCCATATTGTCATTATTTTGATTTGGGCATGAAAATACCGAACGGTATTGGTGGTTTTAGGTAAGTCTTTCAATAGCACTAAACCCCATGTAAATCCATACGGCGTTGGACCCACAAAAATACTCTTTTCCAAAGCCGGTTATTTACATTATTTACTACGTTGTTGTAAATATTGTTCATATTGCATTATTTTGATTTGGGCATGAAAATACCAAACGGTGTTGGCGGTTTTAGGTAAGTCTTTCAATAGCACTAAACCCCATGTAAATCCATGAGGCGTTGGACCCGTAAATTGCAAACCCCGTTTTCAAATAGATTTTCCTCATTTAAGTCCTATTTGGCGTCGAAGGTTTGGATAAGTCTTTCAATAGCACCAACCCTTCGTGTAAGCCCGAAAAGGCATTGAAACCCCATTTTCAAATAGATTTTCTCATTTAAGTCCTATTTGGCGTCGAAGGTTTGGATAAGTCTTTCAATAGCACCAACCCTTCGTGTAAGCCCGAAAAGGCATTGAAACCCCATTTTCAAATAGATTTTCTCATTTAAGTCCTATTTGGCGTCGAAGGTTTGGATAAGTCTTTCAATAGCACCAACCCTTCGTGTAAGCCCGAAAAGGCATTGAAACCCCGTTTTCAAATAGATTTTCTCATTTAAGTCCTATTTGGCGTCGAAGGTTTGGATAAGTCTTTCAATAGCACCAACCCTTCGTGTAAGCCCGAAAAGGCATTGAAACCCCGTTTTCAAATGATTTTCCTCATTTAAGTCCTATTTGGCGTCGAAGGTTTGGATAAGTCTTTCAATAGCACCAACCCTTCGTGTAAGCCCGAAAAGGCATTGAAACCCTCTTTTTAGATTGTTTTGTTTATTCATGTAAATCCTATGGTGGTGTCGGGATCCGAGTAAGTCTTTCAATAGCATCGAATCCCGACCCCACGAGGTCTTGACCCTTTCCTTAAAAATTCTTGTGTCATAATAAATTGCACTTTGCATTAAGCATTATATTCATGCCGATCCATATTTGTCATCTTCATGATACATGTGTTGCGACTATGCCATGACTATTTTGCTTGGATGTTTTACCATTTTACCATCTTGATTACTTGCTTGATTGTTTATTGCTTTGATATAAAAATGTGATTAAAATACACTTTGCCATGAAAACTTTAAAAAGAGTAAACATGGTAATGTGGGCGTTAGAAACGAAGGTATGAGTCCTTTACACGGGGGCGTGGCTGGTACGTGCTTTCGTGTAAGGGATTCTACACGTTCTAACTCCCATAGGATCATGGTCTAAAATTCCCCAAAGTGTGAATTAATCATCCAAAACCCCGCCATTTGACGGACCGCTTTACTCTTGGAAATCAAGGGTAAAGAGATCCCGAATATGGCACCAAAAACATTAATTGTTTGTCCCGGCACTAGGTGTTAGGATTTCAAGTATATCCTACCACCGAAATGCCCGGAAATTTAAAAGATACAAAGATAAAAGGGATGGTGAAATAAAGAGTCTAATCAAAACCGAACGAAGTCATATTACGTTTGCCATTTTTGGTATATCGTACGACGGAAATCGGGACATTTGTACATAATAAAAACCAACAAACTTAGGCTTAGCAAATAAAAGAAAACATTAGGAAGGAGGTAACCGTTTTCTTAAACGGATGTCGTGGGGTGCCTAACACCTTCCCCACGCATAAGCAAACCCCCGAACCTATCTCTGGTTCAAGACCATTTAGTTGTAGATGTCTAAATAGGGTAAAATCTATTAGACATAGGTGCCCAATCACACCTTAAAATTTCCCATGATTGGTGGCGACTCCAAATTTGTGCTCACACGCACACACGTACACAAGTTCCCACACACACACAACTCGTATCTCGAAACGGAAAAGAGATAGAGGAACACACACAACACTCGCCAAATGGGGGTCGGTATCTAGGAAAATAAAAAAATAATAAAGAAGAAATTTTCCGCCGGTGTCGACAGCTTGGCGACTCCACTGGGGACTTAGAGGGTTTAAGCCTATAGTCTTTCGGTGTTTTCTTTGCTAAGCATGTGTGTATATATTTGTTGGTATTCATTATTTGATTCATTCTTTATTTCATCTTGTATAGTGTTTTGATTTTAGCATGTCTATATTCTTGTATATAAACTGCGAACATAGGATAGAGATTTATTTTATGCAACACATATTGTATATTGTGCCTTTGTACAAAAAAGTCTTTTCCCTTTTTACTTTCAAAATCATGACATATACACTCATTGGACTTTTGGGTCGAACCCGGACTCAGGTGGGGCTGGGCTAGTACAGGCTCCACCACGAACCCTTTTATATCTAGGACATGGAACACGAGAATCCACCCTTCTCCCTTCACACCCGTGGAGATCGAGGGGGGCGTGCAAGTGCTTCCCCGGTGATCCAATACCCTTTCGACTTCCTTCGGGAGGATGAAACGGGCATGATCATCGGCCCCTTTAGGAAACAGAATTCCAAGCTGTGTCATACCATGTTGCATATAGTAAGCTATAGCATAGAAAAACTACCTGTGAGGGCTCTGGTAAAAGCCAACCGAGTGAACATCCAACCTAAGATAGGATACCCAAAAAATAGGATGTGTCTTTTCAAAATGAGTCAAGGGAAAAGCGTTGTGCTATTTTCCAGGTGGTGATAAAATAATTGGAGCCGACTCAGGTTCTATCTATCTAAACCTTTGTTTGCATGTCATTGTTTGATAAAGGGATAGGATAACCACGTTGTCCATACCCGTTGCAAACCACTCAAACCCAAAGAGTTCCAAACTCTACATGGGATGTATAGAGTCGTGTCGTATCCAACCAAAAGTACGACCCTCACATTAACCGACATCGGTTCCCTCCAAAAATTTTCAAAAATGGAACCGAACGCCGAAAGGCTCGTCGAATTTCAGTAATGTGAGAGTCTATCTTTTCGTTGATACGCGTGTACATAGTCTTGTCGTACCCCAACCAAAAGTACGACCCTCACATTAACCGACATCGGTTCCCTCCAAAAATTTTCAAAATGGAACCGAACGCCGAAAGGCTCGTCGAATTTCAGTAATGTGAGAGTCTATCTTTTCGTTGATACGCGTGTACATAGTCTTGTCGTATCCAACCAAAAGTACGACCCTCACATTAACCGACATCGGTTCCCTCCAAAAATTTTCAAAAATGGAACCGAACGCCGAAAGGCTCGTCGAATTTTCAGTAATGTGAGAGTCTATCTTTTCGTTAATACGCGTGTACATAGTCTTGTCGTACCCCAACCAAAAGTACGACCCTCGCATTTACCGACATCGGTTTCCAAAAAATCTTTCAAAATGAAACCGAACGCCGAAAGGCTCGTCAATTTTTGGTAATGCGAGAGCCTATCTTTTCGTTGGAACGTACGTGACCGTTGTGTATAGAGTCAAGTCGTCCTCAACCAAAAGTATGACCCTCGCATTAACCGACATCGGTTCCCTCCAAAAATTTTCAAAATGGAACCGAACGCCGAAAGGCTCGTCGAATTTTCAGTAATGTGAGAGTCTAGCTTCTCGTTGGTACGATTGTAACCATCATGTGTAGAGTCAAGTCATCCCCGACCAAAAGTACGATTATCACATCAACTGACATCGGTCCCTCAAAAATTTTCAAAAAATGGAACCGAACGCCGAAAGGCTCGTCAAATTTTGGATAAGATGTGATAGTCCTATCTTTTCGTTGATACGATTGTAACCATCGTGTATAGAGTCGTGTCATCCTTAACCAAAAGTACGACCCTTGCATTTATCGACATCGGTTCCCTCCAAAATTTTCAAAAAAAATGGAACCGCACGCCGAAAGGCTCATCGGATTTTGATAATGCAAGAGTCTATCTTTTCGTTAGCACGCCTGTAAACCCTAAGAGTTTCCAAACTCTATAAGGTCGTGTAGAGTCTCGTCATGTCCAACCAAGAATACGACCTTCGCACCTATCGACACTGGTTCCCAAAAAAATCTTTCAAAATGGAACCAGGTGCCGAAAGGCTCGTCGAATTTCCAATGGTGTGAAAGCCTATTTTTTGGTTGACAATACCACTATGTACATACACGAGTTCTTAACTCTATAGATGTCTAATTGTGTCATCCCGACCCTCATATTGATTGATGTTGGTCACCCAAAATAAAGCCATGAGCCGAAAGGCTCGCCAATTTTGGCAACCCAATGGAAAACCCATCCATTCATCAATGCATATTGCATTCATGCATACCATGCATACGCATACATACTTAGCCATGGTTTACCCGCAAAGTAAGCCAAGGTCATGCATTCAACTGTGAATTCAAAGTCTAACTTGACGTTGTTTACCTCTCTAGGTTGTATTTGCATTCACAATCAAATGGCGGAAGGAAGCAAGCAAACTCCGAGGATTGGAAGCTCGGGTGGCGGCATTAGAAACCAAGTTTAACTTCTTGCTACAATTCATACGTCGGTGGACCGAACGAGAGGAGGAGAAGAAGAAGGCAACAATCAGCAAAAGACAAAAAGAGATCTATCCAGCCCTCAGCCTGTCAAAGGCAGCTCAGACTCTACCAACTCCAAGAAGGCCAGCCTTCCACATTCCTAGGCCGTCCCGGACAGAGCCTCGGCAGTTCCAGCCACTGCCAATCCCAGTCCTACAACTATATACCTTGCTGATCAAGAAGAAGATGATTACGCCCGTCAACCAGAGGACGCGTATCGGGCCACAGCCCAAAGACTACAACAAAGACCTGACCTGTGAGTACCATCAAGGAGAGGTCGGGCATACAGTGGAAAATTGCAGAGTCTTGAGGCACCGTATCCAAGATCTGCTAGACCAAGGAGTGTTGAAATTCAGAATAGAGGGAGTCATAAATACAATTGGGGCAGAGAAAGATGAAGAAGTCGACATCACCTCCACAAAAATACCATGGGAGCCACTCTTCCATGAGCTAAAGAAGCGAGGGCTACTCCCTGCACCAAGGGCACCAAAAGAGTCGACAGAAGCAGGCACGTGCCAGTATCATCCCGGGGCTCGAGACCACAACCTACAAGGATGCGAAGAGTTCAAGAAGGAAGTCGCCGGTCTGATAACAAAGGGATTGATAAGAAGGAGGGGAGAACAGCCGGAGAGAGATTGCATGACAATCGACCAGCTGAGACTCAGCCCTTACGAGAAGACAAACTTCCAAGGCAAGGATGGAAAGAATTGAAGAGGATCTTTGAGGAAATTCTGTGAGAAGAAGAAGGAAGAGTTGGGGAAAGCTCACACCAGCCACACCACTGGGGAATGTCCGGGCCCGATCCAGTGGTCATCCGTTATGCTTACCAAAGAAAAGGTCGTGCTTCAGACAGCTTCAGGTATCCGCGGTTCAATCTTCGGAGAAAGTTCCAAGCGTGGTGATCCAAGTTCCGCAACCCTTCCCTTACCAAGACAGTAAGAAGATCCCCTGGAACTATGGGATGAAAGTAATATCGACACGGGAAAGCAAGCCTAAGACGAAAGAGGAGGTAGTAGGGAACCTCACGTCCGGGCTCGGTGGGATTACCAGAAGCGGTAGGTGCTACACTCCGGAAGAGCTAGAGAAAAGGAGGAAAGAAGCGGGAAAGGCAAGTGGGAAAGGCAGTGGAGGATCCCGTAAAAACAAAAGCAGCGGAGGAAGAGGCCGCAGATTTCCTCCGAATCATCAAGAGTAGTGAATACAGCATAGTGAAGCAATTGAGCAAGATGCCTTCTCATATATCAGTACTGTCATTACTACTCGCATCCGAATCCCACAGGAAAGCCCTGCTGAAAGTACTTAACGAAGCATACGTGCCAGAGGATATCACTGGGCCGTCTTTCGAGAACATGGTGACCTCCATACTAGTCACCAACCAACTAACCTTCTCTGATGATGAGTTGCCCCCGGAGGGGAGAGGTCATACCAAAGCTTTGTATATCTCTGTCAAAACCAATGACCGCGTCGTGTCAAGGGTGCTGATCGACAATGGGTCAGCTCTAAACGTATGCCCTCTATCGACCTTGGAAAAGCTAGACATTGATCCCACTCGTGTGAGAGTTAATAGCATGGTCGTACGAGCTTTCGATGGAACCCGCAGAGAAGTGTTAGGAGAGATAGACTTGCCAGTAGAAATTGGCCCGCAAGTCTACGACATCAACTTCCAAGTGCTGAGAATCGATTCTCCTTACAACTTGCTATTAGGGAGACCATGGTTACATACAGCCGGAGCAGTACCCTCCTCCCTACACCAAAAAATGAAGCTCATCATCGGCAACCAATTGGTCACCATCCTAGCCGAAGAACCCATATCCATTTACAACGACGGAGAAATTCCTTACATTGACGGATGTGCACCAGAAGAAGCGTCATTCCACAGTTTTGAGTTCGTCACCGTCATCCATAGAGTGGCGGCCGTTGAACCAAGATTGTCCAAAGCTGGGATCATGGTAGCCAAGGAATTCGTCAAGGCGGGGTTTCAGCCTGGGCAAGGTTTAGGCTATGCGAACCAAGGAAGAACCACAATTGTGACCCTGGAGGGAAACAAAGACAGGTATGGACTGGGGTATACCCCGACCAGAAGGGATCGTCAGATGGCCTATGAAGCCCGGAGGCAAAGAGCTGCAGCGAAGCTCAAAGGAGAGAAATGGCCTGAGAGGAAGATAGCCATCCCCCACATCCGCACCACCTTCCCCGCATCAGCAATGTTTCAAGTTGATGAGGGCGACGTAGACGAGCTGGCATTACTTTTCACTGAGGATTTGAATGTCAATGCCATTACCACGGAAGGAGATTCCGCGGCATTCCCAGTCCATGCCGATCAGCACGAGGAGATAGATCTTGAAGACTTTCTAGATGAAGAGAACCTCAAGGGTTATCGTATAGATGAAGAAACACTTGATGAAGACACATGGGAAGATGATGACCTCCCCGACTTGCTCCCGCACTTAATGGTTCCACGCGGGCTCGACACCCTGGAATTCGAGATATTTTGCGAGCATGGAGACCCGGAATCTCATCTACGGAAGTACCGCGAAAAGATGGCCTTGCATACTAACAACGAGTTCTTGATGATCTCGACATTTCATGAGAGCCTACCAGAGTGCGCGGTCACCTGGTTCTATCAGCTGAAGAATCTTGCCTGTTGGGGAGATTTGGCGAGAGCTTTCCTGAACCGAGCTTTCCTGGACCGATACCGCCACAACATCAAGCACCACAAACCACCAAGCATCATCACCACCACCGCTGTTGCTGAAGAAGAAGACGCTGGCCCTATGGTTGAAGGTTTGAGCATCCACACCATTGCCAAGGAGGAGGAGGATTCCACCACCACACCACCGACCCGCCACTGCCAACAGGGAGAAGAAGTCAAGACGTGGACTTGCGTACCATTGCTACAGCGTGTCTCAAGTAGCAATGAGTAAGCGGTATCCCAGCTAGGGGTAACTCGGTTTTGAGTCTACCAATAGCTCGGGAAATTTTTGTATCAAACAATTTCGGGTTTATATGTTTAGTTTTATGCTTTTCAAGATATCATGCCACAATCATAATCATTTCATCACTTGTAATATTTCCATTTCCATATTTCAAATGATATGTCACGTGTTATTCCATGAATCTTTCTATCTTAAATACTCCAATGTGCATTAAATAAATCCAACACGCCATCGCACAAAACGAATGGTTCCCTTTTTTTAATTTTCTTACCGTTTTTCCATCCGCTATCCTTTCCAGGATTACACGCAAAACCTCAAACGATCCCCACGTCTCCAAAATTGACAACAAAACGGATTGCTCACTGGATAACATAGATAATTCCGACGAAGAAATCGAATTACCAAGTGACATCCTCGAGGCATTAGAGAGACAAGATGAGGGGTCCAAACCCAACATAGAGGAGTTGGAAATTGTAAATCTAGGCCAACGAGGGTGAAGAGCCGAGAGAAGTCAAGATTGGAACCCGCTGCGCCGCAGAGCAAAAGGAAGCACTCATCGCACTGTTGAGAGAGTTCCATGAAATCTTCGCCTGGTCTTACCAAGACATGCCAGGCCTAGACACAGACATAGTGGTCCACAAGATTCCGCTGAAGCCAGAATGCAAGCCCGTGAAAGCAAGCACTGCGCCGGATGAAGCCCGAAGTCATTTTGAAGATCAAGGAAGAGGTGGAAAAGCAATTGAAGGCAGGTTTCCTAAGCACAGTAACCTATTCGGACTGGGTAGCCAATATAGTCCCGGTGCCGAAAAAGGACGGAAAAGTCAGAATGTGCGTGGACTATCGGGATCTGAACCGAGCCAGCCCGAAGGATAATTTTCCTCTACCTCACATTGATACCCTGGTCGATAATACAGCAACGAACGTCGTATTCTCATTCATGGACGGATTCTCAGGGTACAATCAGATCAAGATGGCCGAGGAAGACAAGTCCAAGACCGCTTTTGTCACACATTGGGGAACCTTTGTGTATGATGTCATGCCTTTCGGTCTGAAGAACGCCGGAGCCACTTATCAGCGAGCCATGGTCACTCCTCTTCCACGACATGATTCATCATGAGATAGAGGTTTACGTAGGATGACATGATTGCCAAGTCTCGTACCGCACAAGATCATCTCACAGACCTACGCAAATTGTTCCAACGACTGAAGAAGTATCAGCTCCGATTGAACCCGAACAAATGTGCCTTCGGCGTCACATCCGGAAAGTTATTAGGGCTTCATCGTCAGCGGCCGGGGAATTGAGATTGATCCTGCAAAGGTTCAAGCCATACGAAGCATGCCCGCGCCAAAGACAGAGAAAGAGATCCGAAGCTTCTTGGGAAGGATTAACTATATAGCTCGCTTCATCGCACAGCTTACGGCAACCTGCGAGCCTCTGTTCAAGTTGCTAAGAAAAGATGTGAAGATAAAGTGGACTGAAGACTGCCAGAAAGCCTTTTGACAAGATCAAGGAGTATCTGCTCAACCCACCCATCCTGGTTCCACCAACTCCAGGACGTCCCCTCATTCTATACCTCACAGTCCAAGAAGCATCCATGGGCTGCATGTTGGGACAACAAGACGAGACTGGGAAGAAGGAGCAGGCAATCTACTATCTTAGCAAGAAGTTCACGGAGCCGGAGACCCGTTACTTGTTGGTTGAGAAGACGTGCTGCGCACTAGGCTTGGGCCTCCAAGAAGCTGAGACAGTACATGCTCTACTACACCACTTGGTTGGTATCCCGGATGGACCCGATCAAGTACATTTTTGAAAAGCCTGCCTTGACTGGGAAGATCGCACGGTGGCAAGTACTCCTATCTGAATTCGACATCTTGTTTGTGGCTCGAAAGGCGATCAAGGGACAGGCCATAGCCGATTACTTGGCAGATTACCCGTCCGAGCAGTTAGAGCTAATGGACTCCGAGTTCCCAGACGAAGATGTGATGACAGTCGATGAAGACAATCAGGGTAGATGGAAGCTTTACTTTGACGGAGCAGCGAAACGCTGTCGGAAGTGGAATTGGCGCGGTCTTGGTATCGCCAAAGGGACAACAAACTCCTATCGCTGTTAAGCTGGGGTTTGATTGCACCAACAACATGACCGAGTACGAAGCATGCATCGTCGGTCTGCAAGCGGCTTTAGGAATTCGGTGCTTATGAACTGGAAGTCTTCGGAGACTCTCTGCTGAATAGTGTCACAGACTAACGGAGAATGGCAGGCCCGGGATCCCAAGCTCATCCCGTATCCAACGATACATCAGCCGGCTAGTCCCAAAGTTCAAGTATGTCACCTTCACATACACCCCAAGAGCTCACAATCACTTTGCTGATGCGCTCGCCACACTGGCAAGCCTAATCAAGCTAGTAGAAGGGGATGATGTGCGACCGTTACGGATCGAGACTCGAGACATCCCGGCATACTGTGTGTGCATAGAAGAATGCATGAACGTCGAAGCAGAGATAGACGATAAGCCTTGGTATTACGATATCAAGCGCTTCATCCAAGACAGAGAGTATCCATCACGGGCGAACCGAAAATGAGAAGAAATACATCAGAAGGATGGCCTTCCAGTTCTTTCCTGAGCGGAGAGATTCTGTACAAACGAACTCATGACGCCACCCTCCTGCGATGTGTAGATGCAGAAGAGGCCAATCGGTTGATCCAGGAGATGCACGCGGGATTAATGGGAGCCCATGCCAACGGACCCTTCCTGGCCCGGAAGATCATGAGAGCTGGCTATTATTGGTTGACAATGGAGAGGGACTGCATCAGACATGTCCAGACGTGCCATAAATGCCAGATGTATCAGAACAGCAAGAACGCACCTCCCCAATATCTTCACACTATGGCCTCGCCGTGGCCATTCTCAGCTTGGGGAATGGATGTGATCGGTGCGAATCACCCCAAAGGCGTCTAACGGGCATGAGTTCATACTGGTAGCCATCGACTATTTTACCAAGTGGGTAGGAGGCGTGTTCCTTCAAGAATGTCACTCAAGTCGCGGTCACCCGGTTTGTGAAGAACAACATCATCTGCCGTTACGGAATGCCAGAAATGCTCATCACCGACAATGCTTCCAACCTAAACAACCGCATGATGGATCCAGCTTATGCCAGCAGTTCAAGATCCAGCACCACAACTCTGCTCCATACCGCCCGAAGATGAACGGAGCCGTAGAAGCTGCCAACAAGAAACGTGAAGAAGATTCTGAGCAAGATGACGGAGACTTATAAGGATTGGCACGAGCACCTGCCTTATGCCTTGTGTGCCTACCGAA
>OU015764.1:42245261-42261721 GCA_907173295.1 Fagus sylvatica | reverse complement strand
TTATTGATACTAGTCACAATGTAATACTTTAGGTTTAGGTTGTATATCAATATTGGTACATGGTAAATTATTTGGTAGAGTTTATATTCCATGTCATTATTAACTTTGGTATTCGGCTTATAGGTTGTTGCAATGATGAGTACATCAGAGATGGATGGTGTTAGATCCTTTGCTGCTAGTACTAGTGTTGTGGAGGATTTACCACAACCTGTTGAGGGAAACATGCAGGATACACCGGAGAGTGTATTGAGGAATTCAGTGATTGAACCAAGGGTTGGAATGGAGTTTGGTTTATTTCTAGAAGTCACTGAATTTTATAAGAATTATGTTTATTCGAAAGAATTTGCAACAACGATAAGGAATTCAAGGAAAAATAAGGGCTTCACTGAGACTCTTACATAAACTTAAAGTGTAACCGAGAGGGAACATACAGTAGTTCGGTTGATGATGCTTCCAAGAAGAGATCGACAATAAAAAATTCGTGTGAAGCTGGGATCAAAGTTTCGATGGATAGTACCGATTGGAAATGGTGGATATTGGGCTTTATTGAGAATCATAATCATGATTTGAGTCCAAGTAAATCTAGGCATTTTGCTACTTTTCGACATATAAGCACAGATACAAGGAGGAGACTCTTGATCAATGATAATACCGGTGTTAGGATAAATAGTAGTATTAAATCTTCCATCGTTGAAGCAGGGGGTTATGAGAATGTGAGTTATAATCAGAAAGATGTTAGCAACTTTCTCGATAAGGAACGTCGTTTAAAGTGTAGGGAGGGTGACGGACAAGCCTTGAATGATTACTTCGTTAGGATGCAAGGTAAAAATTCTAACTTCTACCATGTGTTGGATTTGGATGATGAGCTACGTGTGCGGAATGTTTTTTGGGTTGGTGCGAGGAGTAGGGCCGCATACGAATCCTTCCATGATGTGATCACATTCGACACCACATATCTAACAAACAAGTATGATATGTCATTCGCTCCTTTTATTGGAATTAATCATCATGGTGAATCTATTATACTTGGTTGTGGGTTATTGTCCGGTGAAGACACAGATTCGTTTGTTTGGGTATTTAGGCAATGGTTGCAAAGTATGTGTGGCATTGCTCCAAAAGCCATTATCACGGACCAATGCCAAGCAATGCGGCGGGCTATTGAAATAGTTTTTCCAGAAACTGTTCATCATTGGTGTATTTGGCATATTACGATGAAATTGCCGGTGAAGCTTGCTGGATTGGAAGCTTATCAAGATATAAAGTATTATTTGGTTAAAGCCATGCATCATTCAATGATAGTGGAAGAGTTTGAAGAGTCGTGGAATCATACCATCACTTCACATCATCTTGAGAAAAATGAGTGGTTGGCTAACTTATATGAGGAACGAGAGCGATGGGTTCCTACGTTTCTCAATTCCAATTTCTTTGCGGGAATGTCGTCAACCCAGCGTTCGGAATCAATGAATGCCTTCTTTGATGGTTACTTACATAGCTCTACAACCTTGAAAATATTCGTGGAGCAATTCGAGAATGCGTTGCGGAATAAGGTAGAAAAGGAGATTTATCAGATTTTGAGTGTTTCTAAGGCAAGCTGGAGTGTTTGTCATCATCTCCTATGGAGAAACAGTTCCAAGAAGCTTACACCCATGAGATTTTTAAGCGGGTGTGAATAGAATTTTTTGAAGGATAGGGTTGTATCGTAAAAGAGGTTGTTAGAGGTGGTGAAGAGGTGAAATACAAGATTCAAGACGAAGCGGCGACAGAGAGGTTTTTTGAAGTTAGATTCAGTAGCTCTGAATGCTTGGTTGGTTGTGTATGTCGGATGTTTGAGTTTAAAGGCATATTATGTAGGCATGCCTTATTTGTGCTTTCCTAGGAAAGTGTGACTGTACTCCCTGACATGTATATACTAGACAGGTGGAGAAAGGATATCAAAAGAAAACACATTTATGTCTCCACTTGTATAGATGATGTAAAACATAACCCTATTTTGGAAAGGTACAAGAAGTTGCACAGACTAGCAGTCGGTGTGCTTGAGATAGGGGTTGAGTCTGTAAAGAACTTCAATATTCTAGAAAAGTTGTTACTTGATTTGAAAGACAACTTTCCTCGTTCATGTGATAAACAGCCTTTGTCTTAGAGAAAGAATAGTGTTGGAGCTGCTTCTGATGTTGTTAGGACTGAAGTTGTAAGGAGTCCTATGGTTGTGAAGCGTAAGGGTCGACTTAGAACAAAATGACTAAAGTCATCAATGGAAGAAGTGGTTTCAAAATCGAAGAAGAAAAGGAACACTGCCGCTGCTAGGAATCTTGCTCAATCTACATGAACTACTGGGGTACATAATTAAAAGACCACACTTCTTTTAATATCCTAGTCTATTATTGTTTATTAATTTTGGTTTAATTGTGATTGGATGGCCTAGGTTGGAGGTAGTGCTTATGGAGACGGCTTTACATCAAACATGGTAAGTATAGGTGATTTGCACTGTTATTATTCATATGTAGCAGAGACGTTATTTTTTGGCTTATGGTTGATTTTTTTTTTTGTATTGTAAGAATATCCAATGTCCATATCACATTCAAATGATGGAGTTATAGACTTGACAAATCCGATGCTTTCCCAGAGCTTTGTGTTAAAGGTAAAGATATTTGTAATATGGAATAAATGGTTATTGAATCATATTTATTGTATACTTATTGTACCACATTTTCTTTTACAGTCAATGTCACAGAGTCAAGCTCATGGATATGAAGACGAAGCCTCAAACCTTACTTGATTACATTTATGTAAATAAATTTTTTTTTTTTGTTAAACGATCCTCCTTTTTGTATTATGGGAGGATGCGTTGGTAGTTAGTTTTTTGTATCATGGAAGGACCCGTCTCAATCTCCTATATCCTTAGCGTTGTTGTTTTTGCAAGAGGAAAGAGAAAGTGTTGGTTCCTTTCACTTCATTAATATATACCCATTGATTGTATTGTTTGTAGTTAGAGTGGAAAATTAATGTACTTTGTGGTCCCAATGCAATGATAATGGAAGTGCATACATATTTGAGTTATTGCTAGTGGGTTGTTCTAAGTTGTTATGTATTCAGGTCATGGTGAATTTCATGAATGTTGTAATTTTATGAAAGTTATGTAAGAGCTACACTGTGAATCAAGTTTGCAGAAAGTGGTCTGGGTAAGACAGGTTTCTGGGTTGGTTTCTGGGTAAAGACAGGTTTCTGGGTAATATGATACTGTGCACCAAGTTTGTAGAAAGTGTGGACAATGTTGTCCACACTTAAATAAAATTGTCCATACTTTCTTGTAAATAGGAACATTGTTCACGTATACTGTTTACGTATATTGTTTACCATTGCTCTTCAAGCGTGGACAATATTGTCCACACTCGTATACATATTGTCCACACTTTCAAGGTAGAGTTACAATGTCATGTAACACACTTTTACCTAAAACACTATTCACGTCATGACAGAAAGTGTGAACAATTTTGTCCACACTTTGGTCAAATTGTCCACATTTTCTGGGGAAGAGTTCACTGTTCACCTAAAACACTGTTTATGTCTCTGACAGAAAGTGTGGATAATTTTGTCCACACTTTTAGCAAATTGTCCACACTTTCTGGGGATGAATTACACTGTTCACCTTAAAAATGTTCACATAAAACACTGTTCACGTGACTGTTTAGTGTTCAAACGTGCATCAAATTGCATGAATTTGCATGGAAATTGTATGGCCATTACAAGAAAATATGGACATTAGTGTCCACACATTGATGCAAATTGTCCACACTTTCTGGGCAGACTTAAATGTTAAACTAAAAAATATTTTGGTAAAGACTCTATCTGTTCAAACATTTCAATACATTGGATGAGATAATAAGAGTGCAAATAAACATCCACATTCATTCAAATATTATCTAATTACAAAAAGTGGTTGTTAATTACTATACTACACGACTACACTACACATTTATTGAATTTGATACCGTAATACAACAATAAGGCCCACAATTACAGCAAATCCTGTTGTTAACAACTTCTTCAACGATTGGATGTCATCACGATGTACTTGTTGAACCATATCACGCATGCCACGCATCTCTGTCTGAAGTTCATGCAAGTCCAGTAACAGTTGTGATGCATCAAGCAATTGTGATGCATCAACCATGGATTTAGAACTGGTTGCTTGTGATACATCATCCATTCTTTCAGAGCCAGCTCGTTGGTTGATGGGCAAATACCAAGAAAAGAAACCACATCGGTTGGCAGCACAACAATAGTACAATTTGTTTTTGTTTAAACTTGATTCTAAAATTCTGACCGATACTCTTTTGCCACAACCACAGTCTACATTTCTAAATCTCAGCTCATCTCTAATTGAACTCTTAACTGATGAGGTAGACATTTGTAAAGATATTAAAAAATCATATAATATAATATATTAGGTTATGTTAAAAAGTTTAGGGTTTTGAATATTAAGGTTTGGAATATTATTTAAGTTGAATAAATCATAATTAGAGTTTTGAATATTAAAGTTTTCAATATGATTTAATTTGAATATGATGTAATTAGGGTTTTGAATATTAAGGTTTTGAAATATTAATTGATGAATTAAATCAAGAACAAAGAGAGAGAGAGAGAGAGATATAGATATATATATATATATATATATATATATATATAATATATATAGCATATCGAGCCCTCAAGGGAATTTTGAACCTAGAGAGGTTTAAAACAAAAGGTAAATTTCGGTACAGAAAACCCTCACGCCCGAAAACACATCCCACGGAGACACTAACACGCGAGAGTGAGGAGTGGAGTGTTAAAAAGCCTCGCAACTGTCATAACCCCATTTTTACCCCCGGGATTTTCTCGGGTGTCGGCGCGCAAAACGAGACAGCCCGAACCAAGCCGGTCTGATCCGACGAGGGCTCTCCGCATCAAATACTCCCAAGAAGAAGGTCCGAGACACATTTCCCAAGGTTTGACCAAGTTTGACTAGGGTTGACCAAGTTTGACTAGGGTTGACCGAAGTTTGACCGAGGTTTGACCGAGCTGTTTCCCAGCCCGACTAGGGTCCGCCTTGCCCAGAAACCCTTGAAATGAAGTCCGGGATACATTTCCAAGGAGTTTGGAGAATTTGACCAAATCCGACCAAGTTTGACCAAGGTTGACCAAGTTTGACCAAGGTTTGACCGGACCGTTGACCAGACCAAAAACTGGATCGAACTGACCACCCCTTGACCAAGGTATAGAGAATATCAAGAGCTTCGATTCCGTACTTTACGGGTCGAAAACGGACGAGAAACGAGAGAGTTGTGGCCAAAACTGCGAAAAAACGGTCCGATACTTAGCCAAATTTTTGGTAAGTATTGTTGACAAAACAGCCTATTTGGGAGGCAACGTTTGCGCAAAGATTCTCTCCGACCCGCTGCAACTTGGTCCAAGAGCCAAGACCCTTAGGCAAGAGGTTCACTTCAGCTACCGCACGCAACTTTCGGATCGTCAAGAGCTCCTCCGGTCAAGCCGGAATCTCAGTCAAAAGTTGACCCCTTGGCATAAGGAACATTCCGACGGCCTCCGTTCGCAAGGATCATATCTCGCGAACCCAAACTCGCCTCTGTGCAAGGCCTGTACCGTTAAAAAGTAGGTAACGCAAGCTTTCCGACGATACCAAGATCGTCGGAATCCGACATCGGGAGCTACGTCTACCACGCGCGTGAAAACAGGCCGACAAAATAAGGTTTTGCTGAAAGTTCCGGGAATTTTCCTCACCGACGTTGCCACGCTTGCGCACAGAGTCTTCCTGACTCGCAACAAGTTGATCTGCGAGCCCGGGCACATTGGAAAGAGGACACATCCATGCACGACGTGGAACTCTCGGATCGCCAAGAATTTATCGGGGTCAGCCGGAATCCTGATCGGAAAACTGCCCTCAAACGGACCAAAAACACCCCGGTGGACTCTGCTCGCGGGGCCATATCTCACGAGTCCAAGCTCGGATTCCCGCGAATCCGGAACCTTGCAAAAATAGGCAGCGCAAGCTTTCCGACGGTACCAAGAACGTCAAAATCCGACATCGGGAGCTAGGTCAAATATGCGCGCGAACTGGGACAAGATTTGAGAAAAAACGCGCTGGGAGCAAAACGCATTTTTTCTCCCGGACAGCCGCCTTCGCGCGCAGAGTCTTTCCTGCTCGCAACAAGTTGATCCGCGAGCCCGGGTGCGTTGGAAAGATAATGACTCCGGCTACGTCGTGGAACTCTCGGTTCGCCGATAGCATCCCCCGTTTGACCGGAATCTTCGCATCGGAAGAGTGCACAAAAACAGCTCCGACACCCCGACTTCCGGGAGCCATAACTCCCTCGTCCGAACTCCGATTCGCGCAAACTTTATATCGTTGGAAAGAGGACGTCGAGAGCTTTCCGACGATATGCCGCATGACCCATTTTGAGTTCCGGAAGACCTCCAAAACTGCCCCCGAAAATCGGATAAAAAAGGGTACGCGCACGGAAATCGAGGAGGATTCGAGGGGCTGCTGGCGTGGAAGGATAAGACTGCCACGTGGCAGTACCACAACTCGCGCAGGACCGTCATGCGCCGCGCATGATGGTGCTGCGCGAGGCGTGCACGGTTTTCTATAAAACCGACCCTCCCCCCCCTCATTTGCACATAGTTTTTGCTCGGGCACTAGGCCTTCTAGAGCTTAGTTTAGGCAGAAAATAGGGGTTTAGGGGGTTTTAGGAGGGGGTTTTTGGGTAGTTTTAGAGAGAGAGACTCCTCTCTAGGTAATCTCTCTCTCTCTCTAAGGCTCTTTCTCCCTCTTCTTTTTCTTTAGGGATTTTGGGGGGTTTTTAGAGTGAGAAGCACCTATTAGGTGCTTCTCTCTCTAACCTCCCCTCATCTTCCCACTCCTCTCTCTCTCTCTCTCTCTCTTTCTCTTACATTCTTTAGTTCATTTATTTCATTTATGCTTTACTAGTTTCTTATTTGTCCATTTATTGCTTTATTTACATTTCCTTGTCATTTATTGCTTTATTTACATTTCCTTGTCATTTATTGCTTTATTTACATTTCTAGTCATTTATCGCTTTCTTTACATTTCTAGTCATTTATCGCTTTCTTTACATTTCTAGTCATTTATCGCTTTATTTACATTTTATACGCACTTGTGAATATTTGTTGTGATTATCCCCCCCCTCCCCCGGTGTGTTTTAGTACGGCAATATTGAGTGGCTTTGGCGGCTCGCGTAAGTCCTCTAACAAAGGCCGTTGACAACCATGTTAGCCCACGAGGTCTTGACCCGAAAAATACACCGGTTTCCTCGTGTTTTAGTACGGCAAATATTGAGTAGCTTTGGCTCAGTTGCGTAAGACCTCTAACGAGGCCGTAACAACCTTGTTAGCCTACGAGGTATTTGACCCGAAAAATACATCCCCATGTGTTAAATAACGTCATTTATCGCTTTATTTACATTTACTACGTTGTAAATATTATATTGTGAATATTGTCATTTTCCCATTTTTTCCCTTTGTGATTTGGGCGTGATAATCCCGATTGGTCGTGGTGGACTATGTAAGACCTCAAAGAGGCATTAACCACCACGTAATTCCATAGGCATTGGACCCATTAAAAACCCCCATGTTTAAATATTGTCATTTATCGCTTTATTTACATTTACTACGTTGTAAATATTATATTGTGGATATTGTCATTTTCCCATTTTTCTTCCCTTGTGATTTGGGCGTGATAATCCCGATTGGTCGTGGTGGACTATGTAAGACCTCAAAGAGGCATTATCCACCATGTAATTCCATAGGAATTGGACCCACGAAAATCCTTTGTTTAAACCCCGTTATTTTCATTATTTACTACGTTGTTGTAAATATTGTCCATTTTTCATTATTTTGATTTGGGCATGAAAATACCAAACGGTATTGGTGGTTTTAGGTAAGTCTTTCAATAGCACTAAACCCCATGTAAATCCATACGGTGTTGGACCCACAAAAATACTGTTTTCCAAAGCCGGTTATTTACATTATTTACTACGTTGTTGTAAATATTGTCCATTTTTCATTATTTTGATTTGGGCATGAAAATACCAAACGGTATTGGCGGTTTTAGGTAAGTCTTTCAATAGCACTAAACCCCATGTAAATCCATGAGGCGTTGGACCCGTAAATTGCAAACCCCATTTTCAAATAGATTTTCCTCATTTAAGTCCTATTTGGCGTCGAAGGTTTGGATAAGTCTTTCAATAGCACCAACCCTTCGTGTAAGCCCGAAAAGGCATTGAAACCCCATTTTCAAATAGATTTTCTCATTATAAGTCCTATTTGGCGTCGAAGGTTTGGATAAGTCTTTCAATAGCACCAACCCTTCGTGTAAGCCCGAAAAGGCATTGAAACCCCGTTTTCAAATAGATTTTCTCATTATAAGTCCTATTTGGCGTCGAAGGTTTGGATAAGTCTTTCAATAGCACCAACCCTTCGTGTAAGCCCGAAAAGGCATTGAAACCCCATTTTCAAATAGATTTTCTCATTATAAGTCCTATTTGGCGTCGAAGGTTTGGATAAGTCTTTCAATAGCACCTACCCTCCGTGTAAGCCCGAAAAGGCATTGAAACCCTCTTTTTAGATTGTTTTGTTTATTCATGTAAATCCTATGGTGGTGTCGGGATCCGAGTAAGTCTTTCAATAGCATCGAATCCCGACCCCACGAGGTCTTGACCCTTTCCTTAAAAATTCTTGTGTTCATAATAAATTGCACTTTGCATTAAGCATTATATTCATGCCGACCATATTTGTCATCTTCATTCATTCTTGATTTATGTGTTGCGACTATGCCATGACTATTTTGCTTGGATATTTTGCCATTTTACCATCTTGATTACTTGCTTGATTGTTTATTGCTTTGATATAAAAATGTGATTAAAATACACTTTGCCATGAAAACTTTAAAAAGAGTAAACATGGTAATGTGGGCGTTAGAAACGAAGGTATGAGTCCTTTACACGGGGGCGTGGCTGGTACGTGCTTTCGTGTAAGGGATTCTACACGTTCTAACTCCCATAGGATCATGGTCTAAAATTCCCCAAAGTGTGAATTAATCACCCAAAACCCCGCCATTTGACGGACCGCTTTACTCTTGGAAATCAAGGGTAAAGAGATCCCGAATATGGCACCAAAAACATTAATTGTTTGTCCCGGCACTAGGTGTTAGGATTTCAAGTATATCCTACCACCGAAATGCCCGGAAATTTAAAAGATACAAAGATAAAAGGGATGGTGAAATAAAGAGTCTAATCAAAACCGAACGAAGTCATATTACGTTTGCCATTTTTGGTATATCGTACGACGGAAATCGGGACATTTGTACATAATAAAAACCAACAAACTTAGGCTTAGCAAATAAAGAAAACATTAGGAAGGAGGTAACCGTTTTCTTAAACGGATGTCGTGGGGTGCCTAACACCTTCCCCACGCATAAGCAAACCCCCGAACCTATCTCTGGTTCAAGACCATTTAGTTGTAGATGTCTAAATAGGGTAAAATCTATTAGACATAGGTGCCCAATCACACCTTAAAATTTCCCATGATTGGTGGCGACTCCAAATTTGTGCTCACACGCACACACGTACACAAGTTCCCACACACACACAACTCGTATCTCGAAACGGAAAAGAGATAGAGGAACACACACAACACTCGCCAAATGGGGGTCGGTATCTAGGAAAATAAAAAAGAACTTACTTAAAGAAGTAAGAAATTTTCCGCCGGTGTCGACAGCTTGGCGACTCCACTGGGGACTTAGAGGGTTTAAGCCTATAGTCTTTCGGTGTTTTCTTTGCTAAGCATGTGTGTATATATTTGTTGGTATTCATTATTTGATTCATTCTTTATTTCATCTTGTATAGTGTTTTGATTTTAGCATGTCTATATTCTTGTATATAAACTGCGAACATAGGATAGAGATTTATTTTATGCAACACATATTGTATATTGTGCTTTGTACAAAAAAGTCTTTTCCCTTTTTACTTTCAAAATCATGACATATACACTCATTGGACTTTTGGGTCGAACCCGGACTCAGGTGGGGCTGGGCTAGTACAGGCTCCACCACGAACCCTTTTATATCTAGGACATGGAACACGAGAATCCACCCTTCTCCCTTCACACCCGTGGAGATCGAGGGGGGCGTGCAAGTGCTTCCCCGGTGATCCAATACCCTTTCGACTTCCTTCGGGAGGATGAAACGGGCATGATCATCGGCCCCTTTAGGAAACAGAATTCCAAGCTGTGTCATACCATGTTGCATATAGTAAGCTATAGTGTAGAAAACTACCTGTGAGGGCTCTGGTAAAAGCCAACCGAGTGAACATCCAACCTAAGATAGGATACCCAAAAATAGGATGTGTCTTTTCAAAATGAGTCAAGGGAAAAGCGTTGTGCTATTTTCCAGGTGGTGATAAAATAATTGGAGCCGACTCAGGTTCTATCTATCTAAACCTTTGTTTGCATGTCATTGTTTGATAAAGGGATAGGATAACCACGTTGTCCATACCCGTTGCAAACCACTCAAACCCAAAGAGTTCCAAACTCTACATGGGATGTATAGAGTCGTGTCGTATCCAACCAAAAGTACGACCCTCACATTAACCGACATCGGTTCCCTCCAAAAATTTTCAAAAATGGAACCGAACGCCGAAAGGCTCGTCGAATTTCAGTAATGTGAGAGTCTATCTTTTCGTTGATACGCGTGTACATAGTCTTGTCGTACCCCAACCAAAAGTACGACCCTCACATTAACCGACATCGGTTCCCTCCAAAAATTTTCAAAAATGGAACCGAACGCCGAAAGGCTCGTCGAATTTCAGTAATGTGAGAGTCTATCTTTTCGTTGATACGCGTGTACATAGTCTTGTCGTCCCCAACCAAAAGTACGACCCTCACATTAACCGACATCGGTTCCCTCCAAAAATTTTCAAAATGGAACCGAACGCCGAAAGGCTCGTCGAATTTTCAGTAATGTGAGAGTCTAGCTTTTCGTTAGTACGATCATACCCGTCATGTACATAGTCATGTCGTCCTCAACCAAAAGTACGACCCTCGCATTTACCGACATCGGTTTCCAAAAAAAAAATCTTTCAAAATGGAACCGAACGCCGAAAGGCTCGTCAATTTTTGGTAATGCGAGAGCCTATCTTTTCGTTGGTACGATTGTAACCATCGTGTATAGAGTCATGTCGTCCTCAACCAAAAGTACGACCCTCGCATTTACCGACATCGGTTTCCAAAAAATTTTCAAAAAAAATGGAACCGCACGCCGAAAGGCTCGTCGGATTTTGATAATGCAAGAGTCTATCTTTTCGTTAGTACGTCTGTAAACCCCAAGAGTTTCCAAACTCTATAAGGTCGTGTAGAGTCTCGTCATGTCCAACCAAGAGTATGACCTTCGCACTAACTGACATCGGTTCTCAAAAATCTTTCAAAATAGAACCGAACGCCGAAAGGCTCGTCAAAATTTTGATAGTGCGAAAGCCCATCTCTTCGTTGACAAATCCATACATGTGTCAATCCTAAAGAGTTCTCAACTCTGCATAGGAATCTAGATACTTACCCGTTCGTGCTGTCCGTCAACCAAGAATACGACCTTCACACTTATCGACACTGGTTCCCTCCAAAAAATTTTCAAAATGGAACCAAGCGCCGAAAGGCTCGTCGAATTTCCGATGGTGTGAAAGCCTATTTCTTTGTTGACAACACCACTATGTACATACACGAGTTCTTAACTCTATAGATGTCTATTTGTGTCATCCCGACCCTCATATTGATTGATGTCGGTCACCCAAATTTCCAAAATAAAGCCATGAGCCGAAAGGCTCGCCAATTTTCTGGCAACCCAATGGGAAAACCCATCCATTTGTCAATGCATATTGCATTCATGCATACCATGCATACGCATACATACTTAGCCATGGTTTACCCGCAAAGTAAGCCAAGGTCATGCATCCAATTGTGAATTCAAAGTCTAACTTGACGTTGTTTACCTCTCTAGGTTATATTTGCATTCGCAATCAAATGGCGGGAGAAACAAGTGGACCCGGACCTAGCGAGCAAGAAATCCGGATGGTCGCTCTTGAAGCGAAAATTCGACGAACTCCTCAGCTTCGTGCAACTAATAGCAAAGCGAAATACGGAGGATGAGAACCAAAGGAAAGGAAGACGACAAAGATACCAGTGAAGCAGAACCGGAAGGGCATTCCAACACCAACGCCACTCCACCAAGGCCGCCGACGCCACCAAAGCCAGAAGGGGAAAGACTCCCAATTGGACAGCAAGATTGATAGCTTGGAGGAGAAGATCAGGCTCATACAGGGTTTGAACTCTTTCGGAAACACGGACTTTTCGAGCATGTCCTGGTTCCCCAACATGACGGTGCCACCCAAGTTCAAGGCCCCGGAGTTCGAGAAATACAATGGGAGAGGAGACCCCATGATCCATCTGCAAATGTACTGCCGAAAGATGGCACCCTATGCCGACAATGAGCCGTTGCTGATCCAGACATTTCAAGATACCCTGACAGGGAATGCAGCAGAAGTGGTACTCACAGTTGAAGAAGATCTCTCATTGGAAGGAACTGGCGGATACCTTCTTGGCTCAATACGGGTTTAACTCCCAAATAGCTCCGGATCGGTTCGACCTTCAAAGGATGGAAAAGAAGAGCAACGAGACCTTCAGGGAATATGCCCAAAGGTGGAGAGAGAAAGCGGCTCGAGCACGCCCGCCACTAGACGAAAGAGAGATGATCAAGATCTTCGTTGATACACTGAAGAACCCCTACTTCGACCGGATGATGGGATTACAAATGCAGTTCTTTGTAGACCTGATACCGGTGGGTGACAGGATTGAAGATGCCTTGAAAACAAAGAAAATAGTGGACATGACGGCCCTAATGGCATTAGCCGAACAGGCCGCCAAGAAAGCTCCGACAAAGAGGAAGGAAGGAGATGTGCAAATGATAGGGAGAAACAACGGAAGACCAAGGCAAGTCCTCCCGACTTTCACCATGCAACCGATACAACCTAGGCCTATTCAAGCCCCGGCTCCGACTCAGGCTCCAGCCCCGGCCCCGGCACCTCAGATGCCGGCAAGGCCGGAAGGAAACCAACCCAATGACAACAGGTGGCCCAGAAAAGAGCCAAGGCAATTCACGCCTTTACCTATGCCTATGACAGAGTTATACCCCATCCTGATAGAGAAGAGCCTAATCTCACCTATTGTCCCGAAACCTTACAACGGCCCGCAAAGAAGGGATTTCAACCCAAATTCGGCCTGCGATTTCCACTTTGGAGAAGTGGGACACACTGTTGAAAATTGCGGCCAACTGAGGCATCGGGTTCAAGACCTAATTGATCACGGAGTCCTGAAGTTTGAAGGACTACCTAACATCACCACCAACCCTTTGCCTAAACACCCAGAAGGAGGTGTAAACATGGTTGAGGTAGAGGAAGGGAACGAGGAGAGTATCGCGTGGAGGCGTCTCTTTCTATACCTTGGAGAAGCAGAAACACATCACCCCGTTAGACGCACCACCGGGGCCATCAACAGGGGACTCATGTGAATATCACTCGGGGGCGAGAGGGCACAGCCTAGATTGTTGCGAAGAGTTCAAGAAGAAAGTCACCAATCTGATGGAAAATGGGATAGTGGGGAGAGAAGAAATACCATCAAAAGGAAGCCGTCAACCAGATGACCCCTCCGAGTTCGACTGGTACGCGGAGATCAATCTGGATGACATCGTGGAAGACGAGATGGATCTCGATAACCTACAAGATGAAGAAGCCGATTGGGGATACTTCATGGAGGATGATACTGATGAATGGAGAGATGTTGATCTCACCGAATTCTTCCAATTCCCGTACTTGATAAGTGCCACCTGGGTTTGTGACACCGGAATTTGAGATATTTCTACGAGGATGGGGATCCGGAGGTCCATTTGCAAAAGTACGGCGAGAAGATGGCCTTGCATTTGGAGAATGAGCTTTTGATGATCTCGGTGTTTCCCGAGAGCCTGTCGAAACAAACTGCTGCCTGGTTCTATCAGCTGAGGAACCTTACCGGCTGGGATGATTTGGTAAGAGTCTTCTTGGAGCGATATCGCTTCAATCCCCATTCGATTCTAGAATACTTGGGTCTGAAGAAAGATGAAGAGCCCTACATCATCCCCGACCCAGGAGTAAGTGAAGTGCAATTCGTGGAGATCAAAGAAGAATCAGACGTGTCATCCCTACCAGCACTGACTGAGGGAGGGGAAGAAGAGAAAGAGTCAAGCCGCCACCACCAGCCAAAGAACCCAGCAACGTCATCACCACCGCTGTTGCTGAAGAAGAATATGCTGGCCCTATGGTTGAAGGGTTGAGCATCCACACCATTGCCGGAGAGGAGGATTCCACCACCACACCACCGACCCGCCACTGCCAACAGGGAGAAGAAGTCAAGACGTGGACTTGCGTACCATTGCTACAGCGTGTCTCGAGTAGTAATGAGTAAGCGGTATCCCAGCTAGGGGTAACTCGGTTTTGAGTCTACCAATAGCTCGGGAAATTTTGTATCAAACAATTTCGGGTTTATATGTTTAGTTTATGTTTTCAAGATATCATGCTACAATCATAATCATTTCATCACTGTAATATTTCCATTTCCATATTTCAAATGATATGTCACGTGTTTATTCCATGAATCTTTCTATCTTAAATACTCCAATGTGCATTAAATAAATCCAACACGCCATCGCACAAAACGAATGGCTTCCTCTTTTTTAGTTTTCTTACCGTTTTTCCATCCGCCTATCCTTTCCAGGATTACACGCAAAACCTCAAACGATCCCCACGTCTCCAAAATTGACAACAAAACGGATTGCTCACTGGATAACATAGATAATTCCGACGAAGAAATCGAATTACCAAAGTGACATCCTCGAGGCATTAGAGAGACAAGATGAGGGGTCCAAACCCAACATAGAGGAGTTGGAAATTAGTAAATCTAGCCAACGAGGGTGAAGAGCCGAGAGAAGTCAAGATTGGAACCCGCTGCGCCGCAGAGCAAAAGGAAGCACTCATCGCACTGTTGAGAGAGTTCCATGAAATCTTCGCCTGGTCTTACCAAGACATGCCAGGCCTAGACACAGACATAGTGGTCCACAAGATTCCGCTGAAGCCAGAATGCAAGCCCGTCAAAGCAAGCACTGCGACGGATGAAGCCCGAAGTCATTTTGAAGATCAAGGAAGAGGTGGAAAAGCAATTGAAGGCAGGTTTCCTAAGCACAGTAACCTATTCGGACTGGGTAGCCAATATAGTCCCGGTGCCGAAAGAAGGACGGAAAAGTCAGAATGTGCGTGGACTATCGGGATCTGAACCGAGCCAGCCCGAAGGATAATTTTCCTCTACCTCACATTGATACCCTGGTCGATAACACAGCAACGAACGTCGTATTCTCATTCATGGACGGATTCTCAGGGTACAATCAGATCAAGATGGCCGAGGAAGACAAGTCCAAGACCGCTTTTGTCACACATTGGGGAACCTTTGTGTATGATGTCATGCCTTTCGGTCTGAAGAACGCCGGAGCCACTTATCAGCGAGCCATGGTCACCCTCTTCCACGACATGATTCATCATGAGATAGAGGTTTACGTGGATGACATGATTGCCAAGTCTCGTACCGCACAAGATCATCTCACAGCAAATTGTTCCAAATTGTTCCAACGACTGAAGAAGTATCAGCTCCGATTGAACCCGAACAAGTGTGCCTTCGGCGTCACATCCGGAAAGTTATTAGGCTTCATCGTCAGCGGCCGGGGAATTGAGATTGATCCTGCAAAGGTTCAAGCCATACGAAGCATGCCCGCGCCAAAGACAGAGAAAGAGATCCGAAGCTTCTTGGGAAGGAATTAACTATATAGCTCGCTTCATTGCACAGCTTACTGCAACCTGCGAGCCTCTGTTCAAGTTGCTGAGAAAAGATGTGAAGATAAAGTGGACTGAAGACTGCCAGAAGAGCCTTTGACAAGATCAAGGAGTATCTGCTCAACCCACCCATCCTGGTTCCACCAACTCCAGGACGTCCCCTCATTCTATACCTCACAGTCCAAGAAGCATCCATGGGCTGCATGTTGGGACAACAAGACGAGACTGGGAAGAAGGAGCAGGCAATCTACTATCTTAGCAAGAAGTTCACGGAGCCGGAGACCCGTTACTTGTTGGTTGAGAAGACGTGCTGCGCACTAGCTTGGGCCTCCAAGAAGCTGAGACAGTACATGCTCTACTACACCACTTGGTTGGTATCCCGGATGGACCCGATCAAGTACATCTTTGAAAAGCCTGCCTTGACTGGGAAGATCGCACGGTGGCAAGTACTCCTATCTGAATTCGACATCTTGTTTGTGGCTCGAA
>OU015764.1:42190250-42245161 GCA_907173295.1 Fagus sylvatica | reverse complement strand
GGTCCAATTCCTATGGAATTACATGGTGGATAATGCCTCTTTGAGGTCTTACATAGTCCACCACGACCACGATTATCCAATCACAAAGGGATTATCACGCCCAAATCACAATGGGAAAATAAATATAATGTGCAACGTAGTAAATGTAAATAAAGCGATAAATGACAATATTTATTTACAACATGGGGATGTATTTTTCGGGTCAAATACCTCGTAGGCTAACAAGGTTGTTACGGCCTCGTTAGAGGTCTTACGCAACTGAGCCAAAGCTACTCAATATTTGCCGTACTAAAACACGAGGAAACCGGTGTATTTTTCGGGTCAAGACCTCGTGGGCTAACATGGTTGTCACGGCCTTTGTTAGAGGACTTACGCGAGCCGCCAAAGCCACTCAATATTGCCGTACTAAAACACACCGGGGGAGGGGGGGTAATCACAACAAATATTCACAAGTGCGTATAAAATGTAAATAAAGCGATAAATGACTAGAAATGTAAAGAAAGCGATAAATGACTAGAAATGTAAATAAATGAAAGCAATAAATGACAAGGAAATGTAAATAAAGCAATAAATGACAAGGAAATGTAAATAAAGCAATAATGCAAATGGAAATAGTAAATAAGAAAACTAGTAAAGCATAAATGAACTAATAATGAACTAAGAATGTAAGAGAGAGAGAGAGAGAGAGGAGTGGAGATGAGGGGAGGTTAGAGAGAGAGAGCACCTAATAGGTGCTTCTCACTCTAAAAACCCCCCAAAATCCCTAAAGAAAAAGAAGAGAGAGAAAGAGCTTAGAGAGAGAGAGAGATTACCTAGAGAGGAGTCTCTCTCTCTAAAACTACCCAAAAATCCCCTCCTAAAACCCCCTAAACCCCTATTTTCTGCCTAAACTAAGCTCTAGAAGGCCTAGTGCCCGAGCAAAAACTATGTGCAAATGAGGGGGGGGAGGGTCGGTTTTATAGAAAACCGTGCACGCCTCGCGCAGCACCATCATGCGCGGCGCATGACGGTCCTGCGCGAGTTGTGGTACTGCCACGTGGCAGTCTTATCCTTCCACGCCAGCAGCTCCTCGAATCCTCCTCGATTTCCGTGCGCGTACCCTTTTTTATCCGATTTTCGGGGGCAGTTTTGGAGGTCTTCTGGAACTCAAAATGGGTCATGCGGCATATCTCGGAAAGCTCTCGACGTCCTCTTTCCAACGATATAAAGTTTGCGCGAATCGGAGTTCGGACGAGGGAGTTATGGCTCCCGGAAGTCGGGGTATCGGAGCTGTTTTCGTGCACTCTTCCGATGCAGATTCCGGTCAAACGGGGGATGCTATTCGGCGAACCGAGAGTTCCACGACGTAGCCGGAGTCATTATCTTTCCAACGCACCCGGGCTCGCGGATCAACTTGTTGCGAGCAGGAAAGACTCTGCGCGCGAAGGCGGCTGTCCGGGAGAAAAAATGCGTTTTGCTCCCAGCGCGTTTTTTCTCAAATCTTGTCCCAGTTCGCGCGCATATTTGACCTAGCTCCCGATGTCGGATTTTGACGTTCTTGGTACCGTCGGAAAGCTTGCGCTGCCTATTTTTGCAAGGTTCCGGATTCGCGGGAATCCGAGCTTGGACTTGTGAGATATGGCCCCGCGAACAGAGTCCACCGGGGTGTTTTTGGTCCGTTTGAGGGCAGTTTTCCGATCAGGATTCCGGCTGACCCCGATAAATTCTTGGCGATCCGAGAGTTCCACGTCGTGCATGGATGTGTCCTTCTTTCCAATGTGCCCGGGCTCGCAGATCAACTTGTTGCGAGTCAGGAAGACTCTGTGCGCAAGCGTGGCAACGTCGGTGGGAAAATTCCGGAAATTTCAGCACAAACCTTATTTCGTCGGCCTGTTTTCACGCGCGTGGTAGACGTAGCTCCCGATGTCGGATTTCCGACGATCTTGGTATCGTCGGAAAGCTTGCGTTACCTACTTTTTAACGGTACAGGCCTTGCACAGAGGCGAGCTTGGGTTCGCAAGATATGATCTTGCGAACAGGAGGCCGTCGGAATGTTCCTTATGCCAAGGGGTCATCTTCTGACTGAGATTCCGGCTTGACCGGAGGAGCTCTTGACGATCCGAAAGTTGCATGTGGTAGCTGAAGTGAACCTCTTGCCTAAGGGTCTTGGCTCTTGGACCAAGTTGCAGCGGGTCGGAGAGAATCTTTGCGCAAACGTTGCCTCCCAAATAGGCTGTTTTGTCAACAACACTTACCAAAAATTTGGCTAAGTGTCGGACCGTTTTTTCGCAGTTTTGGCCACAACTCTCTCGTTTCTCGTCCGTTTTCGACCCGTAAAGTACGGAATCGAAGCTCTTGATATTCTCTATACATTGGTCAAGGGGTGGTCAGTTCGATCCAGTTTTTGGTCTGGTCAACGGTCTCCGGTCAAACCTTGGTCAAACTTGGTCAACCTTGGTCAAACTTGGTCGAAAAGCTCTCCAAACTCTTGGAAATGTATCCCGGACTTCATTTCAAGGGTTTCTGGGCACGGTGGGTCCTAGTCGGGTGGGAACGGCTCGGTCAAACCTCGGTCAAACTTCGGTCAACTAGTCAAACTTGGTCAACCCTAGTCAAACTTGGTCAAACCTTGGGAAATGTGTCTCGGACCTTCTTCTTTGGGAGTATTTGATGCGTGATGAGCCCTCGTCGGATCAGACCGGCTTGGTTCGGGCTGTCCTCGTTTTGCGTGCCGACACCCGAGAAAATCCCGGGGGTAAAAATGGGGTTATGACAGTGACAAGGTTGGAGAATATGACTCGATAAGAAACTTGCAGTACTCTTTTTGATGCGGGGAAGGTGGTGCGGATGTGGGGGATGGCTATCCTCCTCTTCAGGCCATTTCTCTCCTTTGAGCTTCGCTGCAGCTCTTTGCCTCCGGGCTTCATAGGCCATCTGACGATCCCTTCTGGTCGGGGTATACCCCAGTCCATACCTTGTCTTTGTTTCCCTCCAGGGTCACAATTGTGGTTCTTCCTTGGTTCGCATAGCCTAAACCTTGCCCAGGCTGAAACCCCGCCTTGAACGAATTCCTTGGCTACCATGATCCCAGCTTTGGACAATCTTGGTTCAACGGCCGCCACTCTATGGATGACGGTGACGAACTCAAAACTGTGGAATGATGCTTCTTCTGGTGCACATCCGTCAATGTAAGGAATTTCTCCGTCGTTGTAAATGGATATGGGTTCTTCGGCTAGGATGGTGACCAATTGGTTGCCGATGATGAGCTTCATTTTTTGGTGTAGGGAGGAGGGTACTGCTCCGGCTGTATGTAACCATGGTCTCCCTAATAGCAAGTTGTAAGGAGAATCGATTCTCAGCACTTGGAAGTTGATGTCGTAGACTTGCGGGCCAATTTCTACTGGCAAGTCTATCTCTCCTAACACTTCTCTGCGGGTTCCATCGAAAGCTCGTACGACCATGCTATTAACTCTCACACGAGTGGGATCAATGTCTAGCTTTTCCAAGGTCGATAGAGGGCATACGTTTAGAGCTGACCCATTGTCGATCAGCACCCTTGACACGACGCGGTCATTGGTTTTGACAGAGATATACAAAGCTTTGGTATGACCTCTCCCCTCCGGGGGCAACTCATCATCAGAGAAGGTTAGTTGGTTGGTGACTAGTATGGAGGTCACCATGTTCTCGAAAGACGGCCCAGTGATATCCTCTGGCACGTATGCTTCGTTAAGTACTTTCAGCAGGGCTTTCCTGTGGGATTCGGATGCGAGTAGTAATGACAGTACTGATATATGAGAGGGCATCTTGCTCAACTGCTTCACTATGCTGTATTCACTACTCTTGATGATTCGGAGGAAATCTGCGGCCTCCTCCTCTACTGCCTTCGTTTTTGTGGGATCCTCCACTGCCTTTCCCGCTTCTTTCCTCCTTTTCTCTAGCTCTTCCGGAGTGTAGCACCTGCCGCTTCTGGTAATTCCACCGAGCCCGGACGTGAGGTTCCCTACTACCTCCTCTTTCGTCTTAGGCTGGCTTTCCCGTGTCGATATTACTTTCATCCCATAGTTCCAGGGGATCTTCTTACTGTCTTGGTAGGGGAAGGGTTGCGGAACTTGGATCACCACGCTTGGAACTTTCTCCGAAGATTGAACCGCGGATACCGAAGCTGTCTGAAGCACGACCTTTTCTTTGGTAACATAACGGATGACCACTGGATCGGGCCCGGACATTTCCAGTGGTGTGGCTGGTGTGAGTTTCCCCAACTCTTCTTTCTTTCTCTCTCACAGAATTTCTCAAAATCCTCTTCAATTCTTTCCATCCTTGCCTGGAAGTTTGTCTTCTCGTAAGGGCTGAGTCTCAGCTGGTCGATTGTCATGCAATCTCTCTCCGGCTGTTCTCCCCTCCTTCTTATCAATCCCTTTGTTATCAGACCGGCGACTTCCTTCTTGAACTCTTCGCATCCTTGTAGGTTGTGGTCTCGAGCCCCGGGATGATACTGGCACGTGCCTGCTTCTGTCGACTCTTTTGGTGCCCTTGGTGCAGGGAGTAGCCCTCGCTTCTTTAGCTCATGGAAGAGTGGCTCCCATGGTATTCTTGTGGAGGTGATGTCGACTTCTTCATCTTTCTTCTGCCCCAATTGTATTTATGACTCCCTCTATTCTGAATTTCAACACTCCTTGGTCTAGCAGATCTTGGATACGGTGCCTCAAGACTCTGCAATTTTCCACTGTATGCCCGACCTCTCCTTGATGGTACTCACAGGTCAGGTCTTTGTTGTAGTCTTTGGGCTGTGGCCCGATACGCGTCCTCTGGTTGACGGGCGTAATCATCTTCTTCTTGATCAGCAAGGCATATAGTTGTAGGACTGGGATTGGCAGTGGCTGGAATTGCCGAGGCTCTGTCCGGGACGGCCTAGGAATGTGGAAGGCTGGCCTTCTTGGAGTTGGTAGAGTCTGAGCTGCCTTTGACAGGCTGAGGGCTGGATAGATCTCTTTTTGTCTTTTGCTGATCGTTGCCTTCTTCTTCTCCTCCTCTCGTTCGGTCCACCGACGCATGAATTGTAGCAAGAAGTCAAACTTGGTTTCTAATGCCGCCACCCGAGCTTCCAATCCTCGGAGTTTGCTCGTTTCCTCCGCCATTTGATTGTGAATGCAAATATAACCTAGAGAGGTAAACAACGTCAAGTTAGACTTTGAATTCACAGTTGTATGCATGACCTTGGCTTACTTTGCGGGTAAACCATGGCTAAGTATGTATGCGTATGCATGGTATGCATGAATGCAATATGCATTGATGCAAATGGATGGGTTTTCCATTGGGTTGCCAGAAATTGGCGAGCCTTTCGGCTCATGGCTTTATTTTGAAATTTGGGTGACCGACATCAATCAATATGAGGGTCGGGATGACACAAATAAACATCTATAGAGTTAAGAACTCATGTATGTACATAGTGGCATTGTCAACCAAAGAAATAGGCTTTCACACCACTGGAAATTCGACGAGCCTTTCGGCGCTTGGTTCCCATTTTGAAAATTTTTTTTTTTGGAGGGAACCAGTGTCGATAAGTGTGAAGGTCGTATTCTTGGTTGACGGAACAACACAACGGGTAAGTATCTAGATTCCTATGTAGAGTTGAGAACTCTTTAGGATTGACACATGTATGGATTTGTCAACGAAGAGATGGGCTTTCGCACTATCAAAATTTGACGAGCCTTTCGGCGTTCGGTTCTATTTTGAAAGATTTTTGAGAACCGATGTCAGTTAGTGCGAAGGTCATACTCTTGGTTGGACATGACGAGACTCTACACGACCTTATAGAGTTTGGAAACTCTTGGGGTTTACAGACGTACTAACGAAAAGATAGACTCTTGCATTATCAAAATCCGACGAGCCTTTCGGCGTTCGGTTCCATTTTTTTTGAAAATTTTTTGGAGGGAACCGATGTCGGTAAATGCGAAGGGTCGTACTTTTGGTTGAGGACGACATGACTCTATACACAATGGTTACAATCGTACCAACGAAAAGATAGGCTCTCGCATTACCAAAAATTGACGAGCCTTTCGGCGTTCGGTTCCATTTTGAAAGATTTTTTTTTTTGGAAACCGATGTCGGTAAATGCGAGGGTCGTACTTTTGGTTGAGGACGACATGACTCTATACACAATGGGTACATACGTATCAACGAAAAGGTAGACTATCACATTACCAAAATTTTGACGAGCCTTTCGGCGTTCGGTTCCATTTTGAAAATTTTTGAGGGAACCGAACGTCGGTTGAATGTGAGGGTAATCGTACTTTTGGTTGGGATACGACAAGACTATGTACATCGTATCAACGAAAAGCTAGACTCTCACATTACTGAAAATTCGACGAGCCTTTCGGCGTTCGGTTCCATTTTTGAAAATTTTTTTTTTTGGGAACCGATGTCGGTTAATGTGAGGGTCGTACTTTTGGTTGGATACGACACGACTCTATACATCCCATGTAGAGTTTGGAACTCTTTGGGTTTGAGTGGTTTGCAACGGGTATGGACAACGTGGTTATCCTATCCCTTTATCAAACAATGACATGCAAACAAAGGTTTAGATAGATAGAACCTGAGTCGGCTCCAATTATTTTATCACCACCTGGAAAATAGCACAACGCTTTTCCCTTGACTCATTTTGAAAAGACACATCCTATTTTTGGGTATCCTATCTTAGGTTGGATGTTCACTCGGTTGGCTTTTACCAGAGCCCTCACAGGTAGGTTTTCTACACTATAGCTTACTATATGCAACATGGTATGACACAGCTTGGAATTCTGTTTCCTAAAGGGGCCGATGATCATGCCCGTTTCATCCTCCCGAAGGAAGTCGAAAGGGTATTGGATCACCGGGGAAGCACTTGCACGCCCCCCTCGATCTCCACGGGTGTGAAGGGAGAAGGGTGGATTCTCGTGTTCCATGTCCTAGATATAAAAGGGTTCGTGGTGGAGCCTGTACTAGCCCAGCCCCACCTGAGTCCGGGTTCGACCCAAAAGTCCAATGAGTGTATATGTCATGATTTTGAAAGTAAAAAGGGAAAAGACTTTTTTGTACAAAGGCACAATATACAATATGTGTTGCATAAAATAAATCTCTATCCTATGTTCGCAGTTTATATACAAGAATATAGACATGCCAAAATCAAAACACTATACAAGATGAAATAAAGAATGAATCAAATAATGAATACCAACAAATATATACACACATGCTTAGCAAAGAAAACACCGAAAGACTATAGGCTTAAACCCTCTAAGTCCCCAGTGGAGTCGCCAAGCTGTCGACACCGGCGGAAAATCTTCTATAAGTTTTCTTTTTATTTTCCTAGATACCGACCCCCATTTGGCGAGTGTTGTGTGTGTTCCTCTATCTCTTTTCCGTTTCGAGATACGAGTTGTGTGTGTGTGGGAACTTGTGTACGTGTGTGCGTGTGAGCACAAATTTGGAGTCGCCACCAATCATGGGAAATTTTAAGGTGTGATTGGGCACCTATGTCTAATAGATTTTACCCTATTTAGACATCTACAACTAAATGGTCTTGAACCAGAGATAGGTTCGGGGGTTTGCTTATGCGTGGGGAAGGTGTTAGGCACCCCACGACATCCGTTTAAGAAAACGGTTACCTCCTTCCTAATGTTTTCTTTATTTGCTAAGCCTAAGTTTGTTGGTTTTTATTATGTACAAATGTCCCGATTTCCGTCGTACGATATACCAAAAATGGCAAACGTAATATGACTTCGTTCGGTTTTGATTAGACTCTTTATTTCACCATCCCTTTTATCTTTGTATCTTTTAAATTTCCGGGCATTTCGGTGGTAGGATATACTTGAAATCCTAACACCTAGTGCCGGGACAAACAATTAATGTTTTTGGTGCCATATTCGGGATCTCTTTACCCTTGATTTCCAAGAGTAAAGCGGTCCGTCAAATGGCGGGGTTTTGGATGATTAATTCACACTTTGGGGAATTTTAGACCATGATCCTATGGGAGTTAGAACGTGTAGAATCCCTTACACGAAAGCACGTACCAGCCACGCCCCCGTGTAAAGGACTCATACCTTCGTTTCTAACGCCCACATTACCATGTTTACTCTTTTTAAAGTTTTCATGGCAAAGTGTATTTTAATCACATTTTTATATCAAAGCGAATAAACAATCAAGCAAGTAATCACGGCATGGTAAATGGCACATAATATACAAGCAAAGAGTATGAAAGCATAAATCGCAAACAAGTAATCACGGCATGTTGCAGCACATGATCAAAGTATGACAAATATGGATGGCATGTACATCAATCATAATGCTATGAATGACATAAATGCAACATTTATTTGAAATGACAAGGTGCAATTCATGAGAATTTTTAAGGAAAGGGTCAAGACCTCGTGGGGTCGGGATTCGATGCTATTGAAAGACTTACTCGGATCCCGACACCACCATAGGATTTACATGAATAAAACAAAACAATCTTTAAAAAGAGGGTTTCAATGCCTTTTCGGGCTTACACGGAGGGTTAGGTGCTATTGAAAGACTTATCCAAACCTTCGACGCCAAATAGGACTTAAATGAGAAAATCACTGGGGATTTACGCATTTGATTAGTTTTCCCAAGGTTTGACCAGGGTTGACCAAGTTTGACCAGGGTTGACCAAGTTTGACCAGGGTTGACCGAAGTTTGACCGAGGTTTGACCGAGCCGTTCCCAGCCCGACTGGGGTCCATCTGGCCCAAAAACCCTCGAAACGCGGTCCGGGATACATTTCCCGGAGTTTGGAAAGTTTTGACCAAGTTTCGACCAAGGTTGACCAAGTTTGACCAAGGTTTGACCTGACTGTTGACCAGACCGAAAGCTGAATCGAACTGACCGCTCCCGGACCATTCTGAAGAACGTAATGAGAGCTTCGATTCGATACTTTACGGGCCCAAAACGGACGAGAAACGAGGAAGTTATGGTCAAAACTGCGAAAAAACGGTCCAACACTTAGCCAAATTTTGCTAAGTGTTGTTGACAAAACAGCCTATTTGGGAGGCAACGTTTGCGCAAAGATTCTCTCCGACCCATTGCAACTTGGTCCACGAGCCAAGACCCTTAGGCAAGAGGTTCACTTCAGCTACCACACGCAACTTTCGGATCATCAAGAGCTCCTCCGGTCAAGCCGGAATCTCAGTCAGAAGATGACCCCTTGGCATAAGGAACATTCCGACGGCCTCCGTTCGCAGGATCATATCTTGCGAACCCAAGCTCGCCTCTGTGCAAGGCCTGTACCTTTGGAAAATAGGTAGCACCAGCTTTCCGACGATACCAAGATCGCCGAAATCCGACATCGGGAGCTATATCTACCATGCGCGTGAAAACAGGCTGACGAAATAAGGCTGTGCTGAAAATTCCGGAATTTCCCACCGACGTTGCCACGCTTGCGCGCAGAGTCTTCCTGACTCGCAACAAGTTGATCCACAAGCCCGGGTGCGTTGGAAAGAAGACACACTCATGCACGACGTGGAACTCTCGGATCGCCAAGATTTTATCGGGTCAAGCCGGAATCCTGATCGGAAAACTGCCCTCAAACGGACCAAAAACACTCCGGTGGCCTCTGTTCGCGGAACCATATCTCACAAGTCCAAGCTCGGATTTCCGCAAATCCGGAACCTTGCAAAAGTAGGCAACGCAAGCTTTCCGACGGTACCAAGAACGTCGAAATCTGACATCGGGAGCTAGGTCAAATATGTGCGCGAACTGGGACAAGATTTGAAGAAAAACGCGCTGGGAGGAAAACGCGTTTTTCCTCCCGGACAGCCGCCTTCGCGCGCAGAGTCTTTCCTGGCTCGCAACAAGTTGATCTACGAGCCCGGGTGCGTTGGAAAGATAACGACTCCAGCTACGTCGTGGAACTCTCGGTTCGCCGAAAGCATCCCCCGTTTGATCGGAATCTTCACCGGAAGAGTGCACGAAAACAGCTCCGATACCCCGACTTCCGGGAGCCATAACTCTCTCATCCGAACTCCGATTCATGCAAACTTCGTACCGTTGGAAAGAGGACGTCGAGAGCTTTCCGGCGATATGCTGCATGACCCATTTTGAGTTCCAGAAGACTTCCAAAACTGCCCTCGAAAATCGGGTCAAAAAGAGAATACGCGCGCGAGAATCGAGGAAGGTGCAGACAGCTGTCTCGGGAGGCGTGCACGCGAGGCGCGCCACCATCACGCGCCGCGCGCGATCATGGCGCGCCCCGCGTGCACGCCCCCCTATAAATAAAGCCTCCCCCCCCTCATTTGCACACAATTTTGCTCGGGCTCTAGGCCTCTTGAGCGTTAGAATTAGGCAGAAATAGGGGTTTTAGGGGGTTTAGGAAGGGGTTTTTGGGTAGTTTTAGAGAGAGAGACTCCTCTCTAGGTAATCTCTCTCTCTCTCTAAGCTCTTTCTCTCTCTTCTTTAGGGATTTTGGGGGGTTTTTAGAGTGAGAAGCATCCTACTTAGGTGCTTCTCTCTCTAACCTCTCCTCATCTTCCCACCCCTCTCTCTCTCTCTCTCTCTTACATTCTTTAGTTCATTTATTTCGCTTTATTTACATTTCCTTGTCTTTTTATCGCTTTATTTACATTTCCTTGTCTTTTTATCGCTTTATTTACATTTCCTAGTCTATTTATTGCTTTGTTTACTTTTTCTAGTCATTTATCGCTTTATTTACATTTTCTAGTCATTTATCGCTTTATTTACATTTCTAGTCATTTATCGCTTTATTTACATTTTACTACGTACTTGTGAATATAATATGTTGTGATTACCCCCCTCCCCCGGTGTGTTTTAGTACGGCAATATTGAGTGGCTTTGGCGGCTCGCGTAAGTCCTCTAACGAAGGCCGTTGACAACCATGTTAGCCCACGAGGTCTTGACCCGAAAAATACACCGGTTTCCTCGTGTTTTAGTACGGCAAATATTGAGTAGCTTTGGCTCAGTTGCGTAAGACCTCTAACGAGGCCGTAACAACCTTGTTAGCCTACGAGGTATTTGACCCGAAAAATACATCCCCATGTGTTAAATATTGTCATTTATCGCTTTATTTACATTTACTACGTTGTAAATTTATATTGTGAATATTGTCATTTTCCCCCTTTTTCCCTTTGTGATTTGGGCGTGATAATCCCGATTGGTCGTGGTGGATTATGTAAGACCTCAAAGAGGCTTTATCCACCATGTAATTCCATAGGCATTGGACCCATTAAAAATCCCCCATGTTTAAATATTGTCATTTATCGCTTTATTTACATTTACTACGTTGTAAATATTATATTGTGAATATTGTCATTTCTCCCATTTTTCCCCTTGTGATTTGGGCGTGATAATCCCGATTGGTTGTGATGGACTATTTAAGACCTCAAAGAGGCATTATCCACCACGTAATTCCATAGGGTATTGGACCCACAAAAATCCTTTGTTTAAACCCCGTTATTTTCATTATTTACTACGTTGTTGTAAATATTGTTCCATATTTTCATTATTTTGATTTGGGCATGAAAATACCGAAACGGTATTGGTGGTTTTAGGTAAGTCTTTCAATAGCACTAAACCCCATGTAAATCCATGAGGCGTTGGACCCGTAAATTGCAAAACCCATTTTCAAAATAGATTTTCTCATTTAAGTCCTATTTGGCGTCGAAGGTTTGGATAAGTCTTTCAATAGCACCAACCCTTCGTGTAAGCCCGAAAAGGCATTGAAACCCCATTTTCAAATAGATTTTCATCATATAAGTCCTATTTGGCGTCGAAGGTTTGGATAAGTCTTTCAATAGCACCAACCCTTCGTGTAAGCCCGAAAAGGCATTGAAACCCATTTTCAAAATAGATTTTCTCATTTAAGTCCTATTTGGCGTCGAAGGTTTGGATAAGTCTTTCAATAGCACCAACCCTTCGTGTAAGCCCGAAAAGGCATTGAAACCCATTTTCAAATAGATTTTCTCATTTAAGTCCTATTTGGCATCGGAAGGTTTGGATAAGTCTTTCAATAGCACCTACCCTCCGTGTAAGCCCGAAAAGGCATTGAAAACCCTTTTTTAGATTGTTTTGTTTATTCATGTAAATCCTATGGTGGTGTCGGGATCCGAGTAAGTCTTTCAATAGCATCGAATCCCGACCCCACGAGGTCTTGACCCTTTCCTTAAAAATTCTTGTGTCATAATAAATTGCACTTTGCATTAAGCATCATATTTATGCCAACTCATATTTGTCATCTTCATACTCATGTCTTGTAATTTATGTGCTGCAAATATGCCGTGATTACTTGCTTGATTGTTTATTGCTTTGATATAAAAATGTGATTAAAATACACTTTGCCATGAAAACTTTAAAAAGAGTAAACATGGTAATGTGGGCGTTAGAAACGAAGGTATGAGTCCTTTACACGGGGGCGTGGCTGGTACGTGCTTTCGTGTAAGGGATTCTACACGTTCTAACTCCCATAGGATCATGGTCTAAAATTCCCCAAAGTGTGAATTAATCATCCAAAACCCCGCCATTTGACGGACCGCTTTACTCTTGGAAATCAAGGGTAAAGAGATCCCGAATATGGCACCAAAAACATTAATTGTTTGTCCCGGCACTAGGTGTTAGGATTTCAAGTATATCCTACCACCGAAATGCCCGGAAATTTAAAAGATACAAAGATAAAAGGGATGGTGAAATAAAGAGTCTAATCAAAACCGAACGAAGTCATATTACGTTTGCCATTTTTGGTATATCGTACGACGGAAATCGGGACATTTGTACATAATAAAAACCAACAAACTTAGGCTTAGCAAATAAAGAAAACATTAGGAAGGAGGTAACCGTTTTCTTAAACGGATGTCGTGGGGTGCCTAACACCTTCCCCACGCATAAGCAAACCCCCGAACCTATCTCTGGTTTAAGACCATTTAGTTGTAGATGTCTAAATAGGTTAAAATCTATTAGACATAGGTGCCCAATCACACCTTAAAATTTCCCATGATTGGTGGCGACTCCAAATTTGTGCTCACACGCACACACGTACACAAGTTCCCACACACACATAACTCGTATCTCGAAACGGAAAAGAGATAGAGGAACACACACAACACTCGCCAAACGGGGGTCGGTATCTAGGAAAATAAAAACAAAAAAAATAAAGAGAATTTTCCGCCGGTGTCGACAACGCCTCATGGATTTACATGGGGGTTTAGTACTATGTGAAAAGATTTACCTAAACCACCAATACCGTTAGGTATTTTCATACCCAAATCAAAATAATGAAATATGAATAATATTTACAACAACGTAGTAAATAATGTAAATAACCGGGTTTGAAAAAGAGTGTTTTTGTGGATCCAATACCCTATGGAATTACGTGATGGCTAATGCCTCCTTGAGGTCTTACATAAACCATCACGACCAATCGGGATTATCACGCCCATTTTTACGGGGAACGGGGATAATAACAACGCAATATATTCACAAGTGCGTAAAAGTAAATAAAGCGATAAATGTATTTAAAGCATTGCGGAAAGCGATAAATATATTTAAAGCAATAATGGAATTTAAAGCGTGGGATTTTCATGGGTCCAATGCCTTATGGAATTACGTAATGGCTAATGCCTCTTTGAGGTCTTACATAAACCATCACGACCAATCGGGATTATCACGCCCGAATCACAAAGGGGAAAAATGGGGGAAATGACAATATTCACAATATAATATTTACAACGTAGTAAATGTAAATAAAGCGGTAAATGACAATATTTAACATGGGGATGTATTTTTCGGGTCAAATATCTCGTAGGCTAACAAGGTTGTTACGGCCTCGTTAGAGGTCTTACGCAACTGAGCCAAAGCTACTCAATATTTGCCGTACTAAAACACGAGGAAACCGGTGTATTTTTCGGGTCAAGACCTCGTGGGCTAACATGGTTGTCACGGCCTTTGTTAGAGGGCTTACGCGAGCCGCCAAAGCCACTCAATATTGCCGTACTAAAACACACCGGGGGAGGGGGGTAATCACAACAACATATATATTCACAAGTACGTAGTAAATGTAAATAAAGCGATAAATGACTAGAAAATGTAAATAAAGCAATAAATGACAAGGAAATGTAAATAAAGCAATAAATGACAAGGAAATGTAAATAAAGCAATAAATAGGACAAATAAGAAACTAGTAAAGCATAAATGAACTAAAATGAGACTAAGGAATGTAAAATGGAACAATGAATAAACTCAAAGAATGAGAGGGAGAGAGAGAGGAGGGGGGAAGATGAGGAGAGGTTAGAGAGAGAAGCACCTAATAGATGCTTCTCACTCTAAAAACCCCCCAAAATCCCTAAAGAAAAAGAGAGAGAGAAAGAGCTTAGAGAGAGAGAGATTACCTAGAGAGGAGTCTCTCTCTCTAAAACTACCCAAAAACCCTTCCTAAAACCCCCTAAAAAACCCCTATTTTCTGCCTAAACTAACGCTCTAAAGAGGCCTAGTGCCCGAGCAAAAAGTGTGCTGAAGTGAGGGGGGGGGGTCGGTTTTATAGAAAACCGTGCACGCCTCGCGCAGGTCCATCATGCGCGGCGCATGTACGGTCCTGCGCGAGTTGTGGTACTGCCACGTGGCAGTCTTATCCTTCCACGCCAGCAGCTCCTCGAATCCTCCTCGATTTCCGTGCGCGTATCCTTTTTTATCCGATTTTCGGGGGCAGTTTTGGAGGTCTTCCGGAACTCAAAATGGGTCATGCGGCATATCGTCGGAAAGCTCTCGACGTCCTCTTTCCAACGATATAAAGTTTGCGCGAATCGGAGTTCGGACGAGGGAGTTATGGCTCCCGGAAGTCGGGGTGTCGGAGCTGTTTTTGTGCACTTTTCCGGTGAAGATTCCGGTCAAACGGGGGATGCTATCGGCGAACCGAGAGTTCCACGTCGTAGCCGGAGTCATTATCTTTCCAACGCACCCGGGCTCGCGGATCAACTTGTTGCGAGCAGGAAAGACTCTGCGCGCGAAGGCGGCTGTCCGGGAGAAAAAATGCGTTTTGCTCCCAGCGCGTTTTTTCTCAAATCTTGTCCCAGTTCGCGCGCATATTTGACCTAGCTCCCGATGTCGGATTTTGACGTTCTTGGTACCGTCGGAAAGCTTGCGCTGCCTACTTTTTGCAAGGTTCCAGGATTTGCGGAAATCCGAGCTTGGACTTGTGAGATATGGCCCCGCGAACAGAGGCCACCGGGGTGTTTTTGGTCCGTTTGAGGGCAGTTTTCCGATCGGGATTCCGGCTAGACCCCGATAAATTCTTGGCGATCCGAGAGTTCCACGTCGTGCATGAATGTGTCTTCTTTCCAATGTGCCCGGGCTCGCAGATCAACTTGTTGCGAGTCAGGAAGACTCTGTGCGCAAGCGTGGCAACGTCGGTGGGAAAATTCCGGAACTTTCAGCAAAACCTTATTTCGTCGGCCTGTTTTCACGCGCGTGGTAGACGTAGCTCCCGATGTCGGATTCCGACGATCTTGGTATCGTCGGAAAGCTTGCGACTACCTACTTTTCAACGGTACAGGCCTTGCACAGAGGCGAGCTTGGGTTCGCAAGATATGATCTTGCGAACGGAGGCCGTCGGAATGTTCCTTATGCCAAGGGGTCATCTTCTGACTGAGATTCCGGCTTGACCGGAGGAGCTCTTGACGATCCGAAAGTTGCATGTGGTAGCTGAAGTGAACCTCTTGCCTAAGGGTCTTGGCTCGCGGACCAAGTTGCAGCGGGTCAGGAGAGAATCTTTGCGCAAACGTTGCCTCCCAAATAGGCTGTTTTGTCAACAACACTTAGCCAAAATTTGGCTAAGTGTCGGACCGTTTTTTCGCAGTTTTGGCCATAACTCTCTCGTTTCTCGTCCGTTTTCGACCCGTAAAGTACGGAATCGAAGCTCTTGATATTCTCTATACATTGGTCAAGGGGTGGTCAGTTCGATCCAGTTTTTGGTCTGGTCAACGGTCCGGTCAAACCTTGGTCAAACTTGGTCAACCTTGGTCAAACTTGGTCGAATTTGGTCAAAGCTCTCCAAACTCTTGGAAATGTATCCCGGACTACATTTCAAGGGTTTCTGGGCATGGGGGGTCCCAGTTGGTTGGAAACGGCCCGGTCAAACTTCGGTCAACCCTAGTCAAACTTGGTCAACCCTAGTCAAACTTGGTCAAACCTCGGGAAATGTGTCCCGGACCTTCTTCTTGGGAGTATTTGATGTAGCGAAGTGTTGTCAGATCGTGCTGGTTCGGTTCGGGCTGTCCCGTTTTGCGCACCGACACCCGAGAGAATCCCGTGGGTAAAAATGGGGTTATGACAGTGTGACTCTATCTATAAATAGGGTGTCACATCATTCATTTGTAGTTGTTGCTTTGAGTTAGTTATTTCCTATAATTTTGAGAGTCTCATTTGCAAAAGTCAAGAGAGAGAAAGAGACACTAGTTATGTTCGCTAGGTACAGCAAGTGCTTATGTTTCTTCTGCATGCAATTGATGTTGATCATTGTATCTTGGGAGACATATGCACATGAGTCTCAAAACACCACTATAAGATAATAGTGTGAAAGGCGAAATTTGTCTTAAGGAAATAGTATCAAACACTAGCCTTGATCATGGATTCATTCTGCATTCATCCGGTTTGTGAGTTCATTTAATGATTTTGTTTATTTATATATTGTTAGGGTTTAAAAATGAGATTATTGAAAGACAAAAATATATGGCCCAAATGGGGTTGTCGACACCGGCGGAAAAATTACTTCTAAATAAATTCTTTTTATTTATTTTTATTTTTCCTTGATCCCGACCCCCATTTGGCGAGTGTTGTGTGTGATCTCTATCTCTTTTCCGTTTCGAGATACGAGTTGTGTGTGTGTGGGACCTTGTGTACGTGTGTGCGTGTGAGCACAAATTTGGAGTCGCCACCAACCATGGGAAATTTCATGGGAAATGGTTTAAGGTGTGATTGGGCACCTATGTCTAATAGATTTTATCCCTATTTAGACATCTACAACTAAATGGTCTTGAACCAGAGATAGGTTCGGGGGTTTGCTTATGCGTGGGGAAGGTGTTAGGCACCCCACGACATCCGTTTAAGAAAACGGTTACCTCCTTCCTAATGTTTTCTTTTATTTGCTAAGCCTAAGTTTGTTGGTTTTTATTATGTACAAATGTCCCGAATTTCCGTCGTAGCGATATACCAAGAAATGGCAAACGTAATATGACTTCATTCGGTTTTGATTAGACTCTTTATTTCACCATCCCTTTTATCTTTGTATCTTTTAAATTTCCGGGCATTTCGGTGGTAGGATATACTTGAAATCCTAACACCTAGTGCCGGGACAAACAATTAATGTTTTTGGTGCCATATTCGGGATCTCTTTACCCTTGATTTCCAAGAGTAAAGCGGTCCGTCAAATGGCGGGGTTTTGGATGATTAATTCACACTTTGGGGAATTTTAGACCATGATCCTATGGGAGTTAGAACGTGTAGAATCCCTTACACGAAAGCACGTACCAGCCACGCCCCCGTGTAAAGGACTCATACCTTCGTTTCTAACGCCCACATTACCATGTTTACTCTTTTTAAAGTTTTCATGGCAAAGTGTATTTTAATCACATTTTTATATCAAAGCGAATAAACAATCAAGCAAGTAATCAAGACGGTAAAATGGTAAAACATCCAAGCAAAATAGTCATGGCATAGTCGCAACACATATATCATGAAAATGAATGAAGATGACAAATATGGGTCGGCATGAATATAATGCTTAACGCAAAGTGCAATTTATTATAACACAAGAATTTTTAAGGAAAGGGTCAAGACCTCGTGGGGTCGGGATTCGATGCTATTGAAAGACTTACTCGGATCCCGACACCACCATAGGATTTACATGAATGAACCAAACAATCTAAAAGAGGGTTTCAATGCCTTTTCGGGCTTACACGAAGGGTTGGTGCTATTGAAAGACTTATCCAAACCTTCGATGCCAAATAGGACTTAAATGAGAAAATCTATTTGAAAACATGGGGTTTCAATGCCTTTTCGGGCTTACACGAAGGGTTGGTGCTATTGAAAGACTTATCCAAACCTTCGACGCCAAATAGGACTTAAATGAGAAAATCTATTTGAAAACATGGGTTTCAATGCCTTTTCGGGCTTACACGAAGGGTTGGTGCTATTGAAAGACTTATCCAAACCTTCGACGCCAAATAGGACTTAAATGAGAAAATCTATTTGAAAACATGGGTTTCAATGCCTTTTCGGGCTTACACGAAGGGTTGGTGCTATTGAAAGACTTATCCAAACCTTCGACGCCAAATAGGACTTAAATGAGAAAATCTATTTGAAAACATGGTTTGCAATTTACGGGTCCAACGCCTCATGGATTTACATGGGGTTTAGTGCTATTGAAAGACTTACCTAAAACCACCAATACCGTTTGGTATTTTCATGCCCAAATCAAAATAATGAAATATGAACAATATTTACAACAACGTAGTAAATAATGAAAATAACGGGGTTTAAACAAAGGATTTTCGTGGGTCCAATTCCTATGGAATTACATGATGGTTAATGCCTCATTGAGGTCTTACATGATCCACCACGACCAATCGGGATTATCACGCCCAAATCACAAAGAGAGCGGGAGAAAATGACAATATTCACAAATACGTAGTAAAAATGTAAATAAAGCGGGAAATGACGTTATTCAACAATGGGGATTTTTCATGGGTCCAATGCCTATGGAATTACATGGTGGATAATGCCTCTTTGAGGTCTTACATAGTCCACCACGACCAATCGGGATTATCACGCCCAAATCACAAAGAGAAAAATGGGGAGAAAATGACAATATTCACAATATAATATTTACGACGTAGCAAATGTAAATAAAGCGATAAATGACAATATTTACACATGGGGTTTTTAATGGGTCCAATGCCTATGGAATTACGTGGTGGTTAATGCCTCTTTGAGGTCTTACATAGTCCACCACGACCAATCGGGATTATCACGCCCAAATCACAAAGAGAAAAATGGGGAGAAAATGACAATATTCACAATATAATATTTACGACGTAGTAAATGTAAATAAAGCGATAAATGACAATATTTAAACATGGGGATGTATTTTTCGGGTCAAATACCTCGTAGGCTAACAAGGTTGTTACGGCCTCGTTAGAGGTCTTACGCAACTGAGCCAAAGCTACTCAATATTTGCCGTACTAAAACACGAGGAAACCGGTGTATTTTTCGGGTCAAGACCTCGTGGGCTAACATGGTTGTCACGGCCTCGTTAGAGGTCTTACGCGAGCCGCCAAAGCCACTCAATATTGCCGTACTAAAACACACCGGGGGAGGGGGGTAATCACAACAATATATATTCACAAGTACGTAGTAAATGTAAATAAAGCGATAAATGACTAGAAAATGTAAATAAAGCGATAAATGACTAGGAAATGTAAATAAAGCGATAAATGACTAGAAAATGTAAATAAAGCGATAAATGACTAGAAATATGTAAATAAAGCGATAAATGACTAGGAAATGTAAATAAAGCGATAAATGACTAGAAAATGTAAATAAAGCGATAAATAGACAATAAATAAACTAGTAAAGCATAAATGAACTAAAATGAACTAAAGAATGTAAATAGAATGAATAAATGAACTCAAAGAATGAGAGGGAGAGAGAGAGAGGGGGGAAGATGAGGAGAGGTTAGAGAGAGAAGCACCTAGTAGATGCTTCTCACTCTAAAAACACCCCAAAATCCCTAAAGAAAGAGTTTAGAGAGAGAAAGAGCTTAGAGAGAGAGAGAGATTACCTAGAGAGGAGTCTCTCTCTCTAAAACTACCCAAAAACCCCTTCCTAAAACCCCCTAAACCCCTATTTTCTGCCTATTCTAACGCTCTAGAAGGCCTAGTGCCCGAGCAAAATTATGTGCAAATGAGGGGGGGGAGGGTCTTATTTATAGGGGGGCGTGCACGCGGGGCGCGCCATGATTGCGCGCGGCGCGTGATGGTGGCGCGCCTCGCGTGCACGCCTCCCAAGACAGCTGTCTGCACTTCCTCGATTCTCGCGCGCGTATTCCCTTTTTTGACCCGATTTTCGAGGGCAGTTTTGGAGGTCTTCTGGAACTCAAAATGGGTCATGCAGCATATCGTCGGAAAGCTCTCGACGTCCTCTTTCCAACGGTATAAAGTTTGCACGAATCGGAGTTCGGACGAGAGAGTTATGGCTCCCGGAAGTCGGGGTGTCGGAGCTGTTTTTGTGCACTCTTTCCGGTGAAGATTCCGATCAAACGGGGGATGCTATCGGCGAACCGAGAGTTCCACGACGTAGCTGGAGTCGTTATCTTTCCAACGCACCCGGGCTCGCGGATCAACTTGTTGCGAGCAGGAAAGACTCTGCGCGCGAAGGCGGCTGTCCGGGAGGAAAAAATGCGTTTTGCTCCCAGCGCGTTTTTTCTCAAATCTTGTCCCAGTTCGCGCGCATATTTGACCTAGCTCCCGATGTCGGATTTCGACGTTCTTGGTACCGTCGGAAAGCTTGCGCTGCCTACTTTTTGCAAGGTTCCGGATTTGCGGAAATCCGAGCTTGGACTTGTGAGATATGGCCCCGCGAACAGAGGCCACCGGAGGTGTTTTTGGTCCGTTTGAGGGCAGTTTTCCGATCAGGATTCCGGCTAGACCCCGATAAATTCTTGGCGATCCGAGAGTTCCACGTCGTGCATGAATGTGTCCTTCTTTCCAACGCACCGGGCTCGCAGATCAACTTTGTTGCGAGTCAGGAAGACTCTGCGCGCAAGCGTGGCAACGTCGGTGGAAAAATTCCGGAAATTTCAGCAAAACCTTATTTCGTCGGCCTGTTTTCACGCGCATGGTAGACGTAGCTCCCGATGTCGGATTTCGACGATCTTGGTATCGTCGGAAAGCTTATGCTACCTATTTTCCAAAGGTACAGGCCTTGCACAGAGGCGAGCTTGGGTTCGCAAGATATGATCCTTGCGAACGGAGGCCGTCGGAATGTTCCTTATGCCAAGGGGTCATCTTCTGACTGAGATTCCGGCTTGACCGGAGGAGCTCTTGACGATCCGAAAGTTGCGTGTGGTAGCTGAAGTGAACCTCTTGCCTAAGGGTCTTGGCTCGTGGACCAAGTTGCAGCGGGTCGGAGAGAATCTTTGCGCAAACGTTGCCTCCCAAATAGGCTGTTTTGTCAACAACACTTAGCAAAATTTGGCTAAGTGTTGGACCGTTTTTTCGCAGTTTTGACCATAACTCCTTCGTTTCTCGTCCGTTTTAGGCCCGTAAAGTGTCGAATCGAAGCTCTCATCACGTTCTTCAGAATGGTCAAGGGGTGGTCAGTTCGATTCAGCTTTCGGTCTGGTCAACGGTCCGGTCAAACCTTGGTCAAACTTGGTCAACCTTGGTCAAACTTGGTCGAATTTGGTCAAAGCTCTCCAAACTCTTGGGAAATGTATCCCGGACTACATTTTGAGGGTTTCTGGGCAAGGTGGACCCTAGTCGGGCTGGGAACGGCTCGGTCAAACCTCGGTCAAACTTCGGTCAACCCTAGTCAAACTTGGTCAACCCTAGTCAAACTTGGTCAAACCTTGGGAAATGTGTCTCCGGACCTTCTTCTTGGGAGTATTTGATGTGGCGAGGTGTCGTCGGATCATGCTGGCTCGGTTAGGGCTGTCTCGTTTTGCGTGCCGACACCCGAGAAAATCCCGGGGGTAAAAATGGGGTTATGACAGTTGCCCCTTCTTTGTTTGGCGTTTCTTGGCACAAGGAACGTCGGACAAAGAATAAATGACTCGATTTTTGCCCGCTGGGATTTTCTCGGTTTTCGTGCCTATCCTCAGGTACTGCGAGAAATCTTCCTCAGTTTGCGTGTCATTCTCTGTCAGACGCGCTGGCTCTCAACCGGTTGACACACGGGTCAAAAGTCAAGGTAGGTTTCAGATTCTTGGTTTTCTCTCAAAACTCCATTTTTCCTACTTCTGCTTTTTCTTCTAGCTCAGATCTCGCGCTCCGGAAGTCCGTTCGCCCTTCTGAGGTACGTCGCCATGTGCGCATCTTTCTATGGGGCATATGTTTTGAAAATTATGGGTTGAATGTAGGACTTGCCTTATTTAGCCTTGGGATCCAAGTGGGTCCCGCAATGCAGAAGAATTTTAACTTGTCTTGGAAATTCTTCCAAATCTTTCGTGCAAAATTTGCTGAAATCTGCTTCACATTTTAAATCAGGGATGGTTTGGCTTGGCTGACCACCCAAGTCTCAAACCGGGGACGAATCGGCCTGGGTGACCACCCAGGTCTCGAAACGGAATTTGTGATTTGGGTACGAATCGGCTTGGGTGACCACCCAGGTCTCGAAACGGAGACAAATCGGGTACGAATCGGCCTGGGTGACCACCCAGGTCTCGAAACGAAATTTGTGATTTGGGTACGAATCGGCCTGGGTGACCACCCAGGTCTCGAAACGGAGACAAATCGGGGACGAATCGGCCTGGGTGACCACCCAGGTCTCGAAACGAAATTTGTGATTCGGGTACGAATCGGCCTGGGTGACCACCCAGGTCTCGAAACGGAGACAAATCGGGGACGAATCGGCCTGGGTGACCACCCAGGTCTCGAAACGAAATTTGTGATTCGGGTACGAATCGGCCTGGGTGACCACCCAGGTCTCGAAACGGAGACGAATCGGGGACGAATCGGCCTGGGTGACCACCCAGGTCTCGAAACGAAATTTGTGATTCGGGTACGAATCGGCCTGGGTGACCACCCAGGTCTCGAAACGGAGACAAATCGGGGACGAATCGGCCTGGGTGACCACCCAGGTCTCGAAACGAAATTTGTGATTCGGGTACGAATCGGCCTGGGTGACCACCCAGGTCTCGAAACGAAATTTGTGATTCGGGTACGAATCGGCCTGGGTGACCACCCAGGTCTCGAAACGGAGACGAATCGGCCTGGGTGACCACCCAGGTCTCGAAACGAAATTTGTGATTCGGGTACGAATCGGCCTGGGTGACCACCCAGGTCTCGAAACGAAATTTGTGATTCGGGTACGAATCGGCCTGGGTGACCACCCAGGTCTCGAAACGGAGACGAATCGGGGACGAATCGGCCTGGGTGACCACCCAGGTCTCGAAACGGAGACAAATCGGGGACGAATCGGCCTGGGTGACCACCCAGGTCTCGAAACGAAATTTGTGATTCGGGTACGAATCGGCCTGGGTGACCACCCAGGTCTCGAAACGGAGACGAATCGGGGACGAATCGGCCTGGGTGACCACCCAGGTCTCGAAACGAAATTTGTGATTCGGGTACGAATCGGCCTGGGTGACCACCCAGGTCTCGAAACGGAGACGAATCGGGGACGAATCGGCCTGGGTGACCACCCAGGTCTCGAAACGAAATTTGTGATTCGGGTACGAATCGGCCTGGGTGACCACCCAGGTCTCGAAACGGAGACGAATCGGGGACGAATCGGCCTGGGTGACCACCCAGGTCTCGAAACGAAATTTGTGATTCGACATTTTGTCAAAATCGTAATCTAGCAGTTAGACCTATTTTGGAAATTCATCCAAGTGGTCAAGGAAAAATTGGGATTTGAACTTGTCAAACCTCAATTGGATAATCAGACCTGGTTTGGAAATTCATCCAAACAGTCGGGGAAAAATTGGGATTTGACACTTGTCAAACCTCAATTGGATAATCAGACCTGGTTTGGAAATTCATCCAAACAGTCGGGGAAAAATTGATTGTTTGATTGTCTTTTCCTATCATTGGGTTTTGAGTATGAAGTTTACCTGGCTTTTCTGGCTCTTGGATTGCCTGTCGCTCTTTCTTGCAGATGTCTCACCGAGGCAGTGGTAGCGAAGATCGTCGCCGGTCCTCACGCCTTGGATTCTTGTGAATGTATGAACATTGAGGGTCAGATCTTAAGAAAGACCTGAGGTAGACTTGGGGTCATGTGAATTTAGCTCCCCCTTCTTGGGTTTGTCGCCGATGGTGGCATTCCATGTGGTCCATTCCTGAGGGATTTTGGCTCTGTGTGCTTTAGATGCCATGCGAGCTTCATTGAGGTGGTTGTTGCTCTGTTTGTTGGGTCGGAGTGCACTTGCATCCCATACTTTAGGCTTAGCTATCTCACAGGTTAGCTGCAGATTCGAAACATTAGAAGGGTTGGGTCTTATACATCCAAGAGGCCCACTTCTATCATCATTGGGTCTTACTCCTTCACGAGGCCCATCTTCCATTGCATCGGGTCTTACTCACTCTCAAGGCCCATTTCAGCAAATTCTGGGTCTTACTCCTTCCATGAGGCCCATTTCAGCAAATTCTGGGTCTTACTCCTTCACGAGGCCCATTTCTATCGCTATCGGGTCTTACTCCTTCACGAGGCCCATTTCTATCAATGTTGGGACTTACTCCTTCACGAGGCCCATTTCTATCAATGTTGGGACTTACTCCTTCACGAGGCCCATTTCTATCAATGTCGGGACTTACTCCTTCACGAGGCCCATTTCATCATCATCGGGTCTTACTCCTTCACGAGGCCCATTTCTATCAATGTCGGGACTTACTCCTTCACGAGGCCCATTTCTGTCAATGTCGGGACTTACTCCTTCACGAGGCCCATTTCTATCATCATTGGGTCTTACTCCTTCACGAGGCCCATTTCAGCAACTCTTTCGAATTTTTCCAATTTTTCTCCTGACAAAAATGGAAAAATTTGCCCCAGTGTGTAGCGTTGAATAAATTTTTCTAGCTTCTTGAAGATAGAAAAATTTTGCCCCAGTGTGGAACAATGCATGCTGATGCGGAATCCTGGATTTCTTCCTCTGTCTCCTTTGCGTCGGACTGCGATAACCACCCGAGAGTCGAACTATTTTCCTTCGAAATTTTTCAAAACCCTTTTGAAAAATTTTGAAATTTTTCAAAACCCTTTTGAAAAATTTTGGCCCAGTATGGAATATCGAAACAAATTTTTCCAGCTTCTCGAAGATGGAAAAATTTTGCCCCAGTATGGCATTATCTTGATCGGTACGAGTTTCCAAACTCTTCATGCACATACTTCTTGGTTTGGTCCAAACTAACTGCCCGAGTCTCGAACCAGCTCTTCTTCACAATTTTTCAGTTTACTGAAAAATTTGCCCCAGTGTGGAATCACACGTGTCGATGTAGAATCTAAATTTCCGCTTCTGTCCCTTTCGCCCTGGATCGAAGACAGCCGTTCAAGTGTTGAGCCGCTTTTCCCTTCAAAATTTTTCAAAACCGCTTTTGAAAAATTTGCCCCAGTGTGTTGTCAAATTCAATCATGAGACATTCCTCGGTTGCTTCTTAACTTTTCCGGTCTTCTCAGTGCTGACAACATGCTTCTGGTCATTAGCTCATCTAGGTCGGTCTGTCTAATGCTCTTGATCATTCGGTCAGACGACACTTTCTCAATCTTCGATCCGCTTGGTTGAACCTTCGGCTCTTTCAACTAATTCCTGATGGTGGTAGCACTTCCTTGACCTCTGGTTTGTCTTCTAATTTTTCCGGTTCGCGGAAAAATTGCCCCAGTGTGGTACAACGAAGATCAATGGTGAGACCCATGGATAAACCGAAGGTCTGTCACATGTTTTCCCCAATTTGGGTCTCATTTCCTTCTCCGAAACCTTTCTCGCATTGCTATTCAGAATTCCTTATTCCCGGGCTTCGATACTATCACCGATTTGGGAGATTCTGCAAGAGGTGTCCATTCGCCTGGATGATGTAGATCTTCAGTGACCTAGAAATCTGCCTCAGTATCGACCTCCATGTCTGCTGAGTGTGTCTATGATGAGAGATTTCCTTCCAATTTTCTGGAACCTTTGAATACCACCCACGGTTTGGTAGAACCAAGAAGGAAAAATTGCCCCAGTATCAAGGTTGAGACTGGGGCTTGGCCTTCGTTTTCTTATGGACAACATTCGACCAAAGCCAGTGTATGGGATTGTGTTTGGGCATTTTCTGGTCAAGGCATGCTGTTTGAAGGGAGTCTAGGGAGAAAGTGCTTAACATCTTTCAGGGTTTTTTGGCCAGTGGCTTGACTGGTGGTTTAGAGGGTGAAATGAATTTCATAGGTTGTTGCAATTCTGCACAAATCCTTCTTTGAAAAATTTTCCTCATTCAAGATTTCGAGGACTGTTTTTTAGAAAATCATTTTTCAAATCTTTTTATTCTTGGAAAATCATTAAAGAGTATAATCTTTTGAAAATTCTTTCAAATGCATGCATCGTCTGAGAGAGGCTAGGCAAAGCCTTGCTTCCTTTATAGTTAATGGGTGCCTCTGCTCAACAACCATCCCTTACCGAGAATGGAAAGCGTGGTCCCTCGGGTTAATCTGTTTGGCATTATCCTGTGAGCTTTCTGAGTGAGCTCTTCTTTTATTTCTTTTGAATTGGGGTGAGGCTTCAAACATTGAAGTCACTCTTGTTTGGCCCGAAGGCCATGGTGCAAAGTGGACGGTGCCCTTTATGAGATGCGACCTCTTGAAGGTGCGTGATCTAGATTCCATCATTACCAGTTTTTGACCAAAAGTTCATTGCTACATGACCAACCGATCATCAATGATCAGTGAGGTCTTTGTTGGCTTGTAACGTGGCCTTGGGGTTAAAAGGGTGCTTGAAACGAAGGATATAAGGCTCAAAATTACTTCGTGATGTTTCCTTGGCACAAGCTCCTTAGGCTAAGCAATCGCTCCCAGTTAGGAAGGACTTTCAAAGGACCGTAATGTAAGGCTTTGGTTCTCCTAGGCTTATGGGAGGATAATTTTGGCTTTGAAATTACTTGAGGGGTTTTCCTAAAGTCAAGGATTACTCTTCGTTTGAATTTCACTCCATTAAGCACTACCCTAGTCCTCAATTTGAACATTTCACTCTTCTATTCACTCAGTTTAGCTTTCCTTGGGTTGACTTTCTCTTCAGTTTTTGGACTTCTTTCCCCCTTTCTCTTTTTTTTTTGGGGAATTCACTTGATTGACTTTGTTTCCTTCGAAAAATCTCATTTACTCACTTTGTTTGCTTTTGCCTAGTGTGAGACTCTCACAACCATTTAACCTGCCCCAGTGTGGGGGGTAATCCTTGACTGGTTTTTCATAGAAGAAAAACGAACAGGCTCAACTTGGTTAGCAAGTGGCATTTTTCTACAAGTGGGAGGATAGTTGAACGGAGGCCTTTTCCGTCATCCTGAGTACTAACTTCTTAGCCTAGAGAGCTTAAGTGCCATTTCATAAATCCGGGTGAATTTTCTTTTTAAAAATATATTCTTTGGATCAGCGGGGTTTACAAGCGGTATAACTGTTTGGATAGTAGAAACAATGCCTCCATCATTTCATATCCAATCAATTGGTCAGTGAAGCTAGAACTTTTAGTCACCTACTGGTTTAGGATCACACCAACATTGGTCGTGAAAAGTAGGAATCATGTGCAAAAGGGTTAAGTGCTTCATGTGTTTGAGAAAAAGTGTTTCGGGCGTGGGTGTTCAGAGAACACATGCCGCTCCTTCTCAGTAGTGGATAGTAATTTTACTTAGACACCTCATTTTCCATGAGTGGAATTATGGTGTTGACTCGTCCCTCTCATGGATGCATGCATTTCAAACAAATCTTTTTGTGATTTTGAATTTATTATGCACATTTTTGGAAAAGTAAAAATAGATTTGAAAATTTGTACAAGGGTTGCAACAAACTACTCAACATAGATATAGGAAAGTTTGTGGGATCGTGATTGAATCTCAAAGGTTCTCTTGTGCTTTGCCTTCCGTGGGTGGTATTGGATGTCTCCTGCTGGTGGGGGGTCAGTCCGCTTAGTGTGTACTTCTTCCTCTTCGGTGGTGGTGATGTCTAGGTCTTGAGAATTCATCCTTGGCGATGCGGGATCCAGGCTCCGGTGCTCCTTGGAATGGTTCGCTCTGTCTGATCTCTTGATGGCCCATTGGCGCCAAAGCCAAGTGTTGACCTAGCCTTCTTCATGGGAACAGTATGCATACTTGGCTTCCTAGCTTGGACCATGAAAGGTACATCTGGCTCCGAGTGACCAAGCCCTTGTATCTTCCGTTTGAGTGTCATGCATCTGCTGGCGCGGTATTCGGTTTCTCCTTATCAGAGCTCGGTCTTAGATTTCGAAAGTTCGACTAAGCTGGTTGAGTTTTGGGCAGTGTTGGAGTGTTGGTAGCATGGTCAAATGAACTGGCTGAATGCCACAGGTAGTGGGCCCTTGAGACTGAGGAGAAGGGATGACAGTTTCATCTTTGCGACGCTCTGGGGGCCATGCAATGATCACACTTGGAGTAGAGCCCTCATTGATTCTAAGAATCCCATGATCAACAAGGTCTTGTACCTTATTCTTCAAAGCATGACAATCCTCTAGCGAATGGCCAGGTCTTCCAAAATGGAATTCACATTTTTTGGATGAATCATGAAGAAGATGAGGGCTTTGTTTCAAGAAAACCGGTGAGATTAACCTTTTCTCCAACAACCTTGGGTAGAGCTCATCCATAGGCATAGGCAAAGTACAAAATTTTCTCGATTCTGACTTTAGTTTTGCGGAGGAAGAAAGATTTCGGCTGGATTGGTATCGCCCAGTGTGAAGCATGAGAGTTCCTTGCCTTCGGTGTCTTTCTGTTTCCCTTTGCTTAGTGATTTCGTACTTGCCTGTCCTATAGGAGAGTGAGAGGCAAGGTCCCTGATTGCCTTTCTATCGTCTTTCAGCAAAGTGCCCGTAAGGGTGATTAGCTGGTGCATTGATTGGACCACTTCATCGAGTCGTTTCTCTAACTGCTCAACTCTCTCAACCACATTCTTGGGTGTGTGCCGCTTGTGAGGGATCATAGGATGATCAACTTCCTTTGGCTCTTCTTTCTTGCTAATCGGACTTTGAGCTTCTTTTTCAAATTCTTCACTGCCCTTTGAGGAATGCCCATCTACGTCAGAATGGGGTTCAATTGTATCTCCTTGGTTGCTAGGGTATAATGGTTGTCCTTGCAAACTTCTGATGTCTGAGTGATCATCTTCCTTCTTGTTCATCACATTCTCTTCTCCATTGCCATACATTTGTAGAGACTGAGGGCCTTCAAGGGTGTTCCAATTCCCTTTTGGAGATGGGTCGTTCTCGGGCGTGCGACGTTGGGATCAACTGTTCGTGCTTCATTCTCCACATCAGGCTTGGCAATTGCTAGTAAGGCTGATGCATCCACCATCTTTGTACTCCTCATAGTCTTTTCGACCTTGGCATCTAATTGGAAGTCTCTTTCTTCAGGCTTTGAAGGTTGCACCGGTGGTGGGCCCAAATTGGTGTGAGAATGTCCTCCTGTGTTATCTTCGGATGTACCTTTGTCAATGTCTTCTACTTGCTTCTCACTTTCCGTGTCACGTTTCCAAAAGGCGTACGAAATTCAGAAGGTCGTTGAACTTCTCCTCGAATGAAGCCATGCGGATATCCTGTGCACTAGGCCCACTTGTTTCTCCCATCATTTGTTCGTGAATGTAGATAAAACCTAGAGAGGGAAACAACATCAAGTTAGACTTTGAATTCACAGTTAGGATCAGGACCCTGGGCTTACTTCGCAGTAAACCTCGATTGGGTATGAGTGCGTTCATGATGCATATGATTTCACCATGCATCAACAAGTAGATGGACTCTCACATCGGGTTACCAAGACTTGAAGAGCCATTCGGAAAACTTTTTTGGGAAACTGTCATTGGTTTATGGGTCATACTTCTTGTTGAGGTTGACAAAATGGGTGAATATCTACATCCCCATATAGAATTGGAAACCCCTAGGGTTTACACGATGGTTATGGACACATCAACAAGGAGATAGACTTTCACATCTTTAAAAATTCAATGAGCCTTTTGGCGTTCGGTTTTTTTTTTTAACCGACGTCGGTTGATGTGAGGCTCGTACTCTTGGCTGAAAACGACACAATGGGTGAATATCTATATTTCTGTACAGAGTTGGAAACTTTTAGGATTTACATGCGTATGTACATGGTGGACAAGTCAACGAAGAGATGGATTCTCACATCATTGAAAATTGACGAGCCTTTCGGCCCTCGGTTCCATTTTGAAAAACTTTTTTTTTTGGGAACCAATGTCGGTTGGTGTGAGAGTCATACTCTTGGTTGAAGACAACACAATGGGTAAATATTTACATCCCTATATAGAGTCGGGAACTCTTAGGGCTTATGCGTGTATGTACACAACGGACAAGTCAACTAAGAGGTGGACTCTCACATCATTGAAAATTGACGAGCCTTTCGGCGTTCGGTTTCATTTTGAAAAATTTTGGGGGAACCGATGTCGGTAGATGCGAGAGTCATACTCTTGGTTGAAGACAACACAATGGGCCAACATCTACATCCCTATATAGAGTCGGGAACTCTTAGGGCTTATACACGTATGTACACTATGGTTACAGACTCATCAACAAGGAGATAGACTCTCACATCACCAAAAATTTGACGAGCCTTTCGGCGTTCGGTTCTATTTTGGAAAAATTTTCTGGGAACCGATGTCGGTTGGTGTGAGGGTCGTACTCTTGGTCGAAGACGACGCGATGGGTAAACATCTACATCCCTATATAGGATCGGAAACTCTTAGGGTTTACATATGTATGTACACTATGGTTACAGACTCATCAACAAGGAGATAGACTCTCACATCACCAAAAATTTGACGAGCCTTTCGGCGTTCGGTTCCATTTTGGAAAAATTTTCTGGGAACCGATGTCGGTTGGTGTGAGGGTCGTACTCTTGGTCGAAGACGACGCGATGGGTAAACATCTACACCCCTATACAGAGTTCTTAGGGTCTACACATGCATGGACTCATCAACGAAGAGATGGACTTTCACACTATCAAAATTTGACGAGCCTTTCGGCGTCCGGTTCCATTTTGAAAATTTTTGGGAACCGATGTCGATTGGTGTGAAGGTCATACTCTTGGTTGGACATGACAACACTCTATACATCCCATGTAGAGTTTGGAACTCTTAAGGGTTTCATGCGTATGTACATGATGGTTACATGCGTACCAACAAAAAGGTAGACTCTCACATTACCAAAACTCGACGAGCCTTTCGGCGCTCGGTTCCATTTTGAAAAAATTTTTGTGAGGGAACCGGTGTCGGTCAATGTGAGGGTCGTACTTTTGGTTAAGGACGACACGACTCTATACACAATGGTTACAAATGTATCAACGAAAAGATGGACTATCACATCTTATCCAAAATTCGACGAGCCTTTCGGCGTTCGGTTCCATTTTTGAAAATTTTTGGAGGAACCGACGTCGATTAATGTGAAGGTCGTACTTTTGGTTGGATATGACAAGACTCTATACACAATGGTTATGAACGTGCTAACGAAAAGCTAGACTCTCACATTACTGAAAATTTGACGAGCCTTTCGGCGTTCGGTTCCATTTTGAAAAAAAAAATTTTTTTGGAGGGAACCGATGTCGGTTAATGCGAGGGTCATACTTTTGGTTGGGTATGACAAGACTATGTACACACGTATCAACGAAAAGATAGACTCTCATATTACTGAAATCTGACGAGCCTTTCGGCGTTCGGTTCCATTTTTGAAAGATTTTTGGGAACCGATGTCAGTTAATGTGAGGGTCGTACTTTTGGTTGAGGACGACTTGACTCTATACACAATGGTCACGAGCGTCCCAACGAAAAGATAGGCTCTCGCATTGTCATAACCCCATTTTTACCCCCGGAATTTTCTCGGGTGTCGACACGCAAAACGAGGCAGCCCGAACCAAGTCGGCCTGATCCGATGAGGGCTCATCACACCAAATAACCTCAAAACGGGGTCTGGGACACATTTCCCAAGATTTGACCAAGTTTGACCAAGGTTGACCAAGTTTGACCGGAGTTGACCAAGTTTGACCAAGGTTTGACCAAGCCGTTTCTGACCCGACTAGGGCCCACTTGCCCAGAAAGTCCTCGAAACGCGGCCCAGGGATACATTTCCCAAGGTTAGGAGAATTTTGACCAAGTTTGACCAAGTTTGACCAAGGTTGACCAAGTTTGACCAAGGTTTGACCGGACCATTGACCAGACCGAAAGCTGAATCGAACTGACCACTCCCTTGACCATTCTGAAGAACGTGATGAAGAGCTTCGATTCCGACACTTTACGGGCCAAAAACGGACGAGAAACGAGAGAGTTGTGGCCAAAACTGCGAAAAAACGGTCCGATACTTAGCCAAATTTTTGGTAAGTATTGTTGACAAAACAGCCTATTTGGGAGGCAACGTTTGCGCAAAGATTCTCTCTGACCCGCTGCAACTTGGTCCAAGAGCCAAGACCCTTAGGCAAGAGGTTCACTTCAGCTACCGCATGCAACTTTCGGATCATCAAGAGCTCCTCCGGTCAAGCCGGAATCTCAGCCAAAAGTTGACCCCTTAGCATAAGGAACATTCCGACGGCCTCCGTTCGCAAGATCATATCTGACGAACCCAAACTCGCCTCTGTGCAAGGCCTGTACCGTAGAAAAGTAGGTAACGCAAGCTTTCCGACGATACCAAGATCGTCGGAATCCGACATCGGGAGCTACGTCTACCACGCGCGTGAAAACAGGCCGACAAAATAAGGTTTTGCTGAAAGTTCCGGGAATTGTCTCACCGACGTTGCCACGCTTGCGCACAGAGTCTTCCTGACTCGCAACAAGTTGATCTGCGAGCCCGGGCACATTGGAAAGAGGACACATCCATGCACGACGTGGAACTCTCGGATCGCCAAGAATTTATCGGGGTCAGCCGGAATCCCGATCGGAAAACTGCCCTCAAACGGACCAAAAACACCCCGGTGGACCTCTGTTCGCGGAACCATATCTCACAAGTCCAAGCTCGGATTTCCGCAAATCCGGAACCTTGCAAAAATAGGCAGCGCAAGCTTTCCGACGGTACCAAGAACGTCGAAAATCCGACATCGGGAGCTAGGTCAAATATGCGCGCGAACTGGGACAAGATTTGAAGAAAAACGCGCTGGGAGGAAAACGCATTTTTCCTCCCGGACAGCCGCCTTCGCGCGCAGAGTCTTTCCTGCTCGCAACAAGTTGATCCGCGAGCCCGGGTGCGTTGGAAAGATAACGACTCCAGGCTACGTCGTGGAACTCTCGGTTCGCCGAAAGCATCCCCCGTTTGATCGGAATCTTCACCGGAAAAGTGCACGAAAACAGCTCCGATACCCCGACTTCCGGGAGCCATAACTCTCTCATCCGAACTCCGATTCAAGCAAACTTTATACCGTTGGAAAGAGGACGTCGAGAGCTTTCCGGCGATATGCTGCATGACCCATTTTGAGTTCCAGAAGACCTCCAAAACTGCCCTCGAAAATCGGGTCAAAAAGAGAATACGCGCGCGAGAACCGAGGAGGTGCAGACAGCTGTCTGGCGGGAGGCGTGCACGCGAGGCGCGCCACCATCACGCGCCGCATGCGCCGCGCATCATGGCGCGCCCCGCGTGCACGCCCCCTATAAATAAAGCCTCCCCCCCCCTCATTTGCACACAATTTGGCTCGGGCTCTAGGCACCTTGAGCGTTAGAATTAGGCAGAAAATAGGGGTTTAGGGGGTTTTAGGAAGGGGGTTTTGGGTAGTTTTAGAGAGAGAGACTCCTCTCTAGGTAATCTCTCTCTCTCTCTAAGCTCTCTCTCTCTCTTTTTCTTTAGGGATTTTGGGGGGTTTTTAGAGTGAGAAGCATCTACTAGGTGCTTCTCTCTCTAACTTCTCCTCATCTTCCCCCCCCTCTCTCTCTCTCTCTTACATTCTTTAGTTCATTTATGCTTTATTTACATTTCTTTGTCTTTTTATCGCTTTCTTTACATTTCCTAGTCCATTTATCGCTTTCTTTACATTTTCTAGTCATTTATCGCTTTCTTTACATTTTCTAGTCATTTATCGCTTTCTTTACATTTTCTAGTCATTTATCGCTTTCTTTACATTTTCTAGTCATTTATCGCTTTATTTACATTTTCTAGTCATTTATCGCTTTTACTTACTTGTGAATATATATATTGTTGTGATTACCCCCCCTCCCCCGGTGTGTTTTAGTACGGCAATATTGAGTGGCTTTGGCGGCTCGCGTAAGTCCTCTAACAAAGGCCGTGACAACCATGTTAGCCCACGAGGTCTTGACCCGAAAAATACACCGGTTTCCTCGTGTTTTAGTACGGCAAATATTGAGTAGCTTTGGCTCAGTTGCGTAAGACCTCTAACGAGGCCGTAACAACCTTGTTAGCCTACGAGGTATTTGACCCGAAAAATACATCCCCCATGTGTTAAATATTGTCATTTATCGCTTTATTTACATTTACTACGTTGTAAATATTATATTGTGAATATTGTCATTTTTTCCCATTTTCCCCTTTGTGATTTGGGCGTGATAATCCCGATTGGTCGTGGTGGACTATGTAAGACCTCAAAGAGGCATTAACCACCATGTAATTCCATAGGAATTGGACCCACGAAAATCCTTTGTTTAAACCCCGTTATTTTCATTATTTACTACGTTGTTGTAAATATTGTCCATTTTTCATTATTTTGATTTGGGCATGAAAATACCGAACGGTGTTGGCGGTTTTAGGTAAGTCTTTCAATAGCACTAAACCCCATGTAAATCCATGAGGCGTTGGACCCGTAAATTGCAAACATGTTTTCAAAATGATTTTCATACATATAAGTCCTATTTGGCGTCGAAGGTTTGGATAAGTCTTTCAATAGCACCAACCCTTCGTGTAAGCCCGAAAAGGCATTGAAACCCCATTTTCAAAATAGATTTTCTCATTTAAGTCCTATTTGGCGTCGAAGGTTTGGATAAGTCTTTCAATAGCACCAACCCTTCGTGTAAGCCCGAAAAGGCGTTGAAACCCCGTTTTCAAATAGATTTTCTCATTTAAGTCCTATTTGGCGTCGAAGGTTTGGATAAGTCTTTCAATAGCACCAACCCTTCGTGTAAGCCCGAAAAGGCATTGAAACCCCATTTTCAAATAGATTTTCTCATTTAAGTCCTATTTGGCGTCGAAGGTTTGGATAAGTCTTTCAATAGCACCAACCCTTCGTGTAAGCCCGAAAAGGCATTGAAAACCCTCTTTTTAGATTGTTTTGTTTATTCATGTAAATCCTATGGTGGTGTCGGGATCCGAGTAAGTCTTTCAATAGCATCGAATCCCGACCCCACGAGGTCTTGACCCTTTCCTTAAAAACTTCTTGTGTTATAATAAATTGCACTTTGCATTAAGCATTATATTCATGCCGATCCATATTTGTCATCCTTCATAATACATGTGTTGCGACTATGCCATGACTATTTTGCTTGGATATTTTGCCATCTTTACCATCTTGATTACTTGCTTGATTGTTTATTGCTTTGATATAAAAATGTGATTAAAATACACTTTGCCATGAAAACTTTAAAAAGAGTAAACATGGTAATGTGGGCGTTAGAAACGAAGGTATGAGTCCTTTACACGGGGGCGTGGCTGGTACGTGCTTTCGTGTAAAGGATTCTACACGTTCTAACTCCCATAGGATCATGGTCTAAAATTCCCCAAAGTGTGAATTAATCACCCAAAACCCCGCCATTTGACGGACCGCTTTACTCTTGGAAATCAAGGGTAAAGAGATCCCGAATATGGCACAAAAAACATTAATTGTTTGTCCCGGCACTAGGTGTTAGGATTTCAAGTATATCCTACCACCGAAATGCCCGGAAATTTAAAAGATACAAAGATAAAAGGGATGGTGAAATAAAGAGTCTAATCAAAACCGAACGAAGTCATATTACGTTTGCCATTTTTGGTATATCGTACGACGGAAATCGGGACATTTGTACATAATAAAAACCAACAAACTTAGGCTTAGCAAATAAAAGAAAACATTAGGAAGGAGGTAACCGTTTTCTTAAACGGATGTCGTGGGGTGCCTAACACCTTCCCCACGCATAAGCAAACCCCCGAACCTATCTCTGGTTCAAGACCATTTAGTTGTAGATGTCTAAATAGGGTAAAATCTATTAGACATAGGTGCCCAATCACACCTTAAAATTTCCCATGAAGATTGTAATTTATCCCAGCATTACCAAAAATTGACGAGCCTTTCGGCGTTCGGTTCCATTTTGAAAGATTTTTTTTTTTGGAAACCGATGTCGGTAAATGCGAGGGTCGTACTTTTGGTTGAGGACGACATGACTCTATACACAATGGGTACATACGTATCAACGAAAAGGTAGACTCTCACATTACCAAAATTCGACGAGCCTTTCGGCGTTCGGTTCCATTTTGAAAATTTTTGGGGGAACCGATGTCGGTTGATGTGAGGGTCGTACTTTTGGTTGGGTACGACAAGACTATGTACACGTGTATCAACGAAAAGATAGACTCTCACATTACTGAAAATTCGACGAGCCTTTCGGCGTTCGGTTCCATTTTTGAAAATTTTTGGGGGAACCGATGTCGGTTAATGTGAGGGTCGTACTTTTGGTTGGGACGACGACTCTATAGACTATGTACACGCGTATCAACGAAAAGATAGACTCTCACATTACTGAAATTCGACGAGCCTTTCGGCGTTCGGTTCCATTTTTGAAAAGATTTTTGGGAAACCGATGTCGGTTAATGTGAGGGTCGTACTTTTGGTTGGATACGACACGACTCTATACATCCCATGTAGAGTTTGGAACTCTTTGGGTTTGAGTGGTTTGCAACGGGTATGGACAACGTGGTTATCCTATCCCTTTATCAAACAATGACATGCAAACAAAGGTTTAGATAGATAGAACCTGAGTCGGCTCCAATTATTTTATCACCACCTGGAAAATAGCACAACGCTTTTCCCTTGACTCATTTTGAAAAGACACATCCTATTTTTGGGTATCCTATCTTAGGTTGGATGTTCACTCGGTTGGCTTTTACCAGAGCCCTCACAGGTAGGTTTTCTACACTATAGCTTACTATATGCAACATGGTATGACACAGCTTGGAATTCTGTTTCCTAAAGGGGCCGATGATCATGCCCGTTTCATCCTCCCGAAGGAAGTCGAAAGGGTATTGGATCACCGGGGAAGCACTTGCACGCCCCCCTCGATCTCCACGGGTGTGAAGGGAGAAGGGTGGATTCTCGTGTTCCATGTCCTAGATATAAAAGGGTTCGTGGTGGAGCCTGTACTAGCCCAGCCCCACCTGAGTCCGGGTTCGACCCAAAAGTCCAATGAGTGTATATGTCATGATTTTGAAAGTAAAAAGGGAAAAGACTTTTTTGTACAAGGCACAATATACAATATGTGTTGCATAAAATAAATCTCTATCCTATGTTCGCAGTTTATATACAAGAATATAGACATGCTAAAATCAAAACACTATACAAGATGAAATAAAGAATGAATCAAATAATGAATACCAACAAATATATACACACATGCTTAGCAAAGAAAACACCGAAAGACTATAGGCTTAAACCCTCTAAGTCCCCAGTGGAGTCGCCAAGCTGTCGACACCGGCGGAAAATTCTTCTATAAATTCTTTTTATTTATTTTTATTTTCCTAGATACCGACCCCCATTTGGCGAGTGTTGTGTGTGTTCCTCTATCTCTTTTCCGTTTCGAGATACGAGTTGTGTGTGTGTGGGAACTTGTGTACGTGTGTGCGTGTGAGCACAAATTTGGAGTCGCCACCAATCATGGGAAATTTTAAGGTGTGATTGGGCACCTATGTCTAATAGATTTTATCCCTATTTAGACATCTACAACTAAATGGTCTTGAACCAGAGATAGGTTCGGGGGTTTGCTTATGCGTGGGGAAGGTGTTAGGCACCCCACGACATCCGTTTAAGAAAACGGTTACCTCCTTCCTAATGTTTTCTTTATTTGCTAAGCCTAAGTTTGTTGGTTTTTATTATGTACAAATGTCCCGATTTCCGTCGTACGATATACCAAAAATGGCAAACGTAATGTGACTTCGTTCGGTTTTGATTAGACTCTTTATTTCACCATCCCTTTTATCTTTGTATCTTTTAAATTTCCGGGCATTTCGGTGGTAGGATATACTTGAAATCCTAACACCTAGTGCCGGGACAAACAATTAATGTTTTTGGTGCCATATTCGGGATCTCTTTACCCTTGATTTCCAAGAGTAAAGCGGTCCGTCAAATGGCGGGGTTTTGGATGATTAATTCACACTTTGGGGAATTTTAGACCATGATCCTATGGGAGTTAGAACGTGTAGAATCCCTTACACGAAAGCACGTACCAGCCACGCCCCCGTGTAAAGGACTCATACCTTCGTTTCTAACGCCCACATTACCATGTTTACTCTTTTTAAAGTTTTCATGGCAAAGTGTATTTTAATCACATTTTTATATCAAAGCGAATAAACAATCAAGCAAGTAATCAAGATGGTAAATGGCAAAAAATCCAAGCAAAATAGTCATGGCATAGTCGCAACACATGTATCATGAAAATGAATGAAGATGACAAATATGGATCGGCATGAATATAATGCTTAATGCAAAGTGCAATTTATTATAACACAAGAATTTTTAAGGAAAGGGTCAAGACCTCGTGGGGTCGGGATTCGATGCTATTGAAAGACTTACTCGGATCCCGACACCACCATAGGATTTACATGAATAAACAAAACAATCTAAAAGAGGGTTTCAATGCCTTTTCGGGCTTACACGAAGGGTTGGTGCTATTGAAAGACTTATCCAAACCTTCGACGCCAAATAGGACTTAAATGAGAAAATCTATTTGAAAAATGGGGTTTCAATGCCTTTTCGGGCTTACACGAAGGGTTGGTGCTATTGAAAGACTTATCCAAACCTTCGACGCCAAATAGGACTTATATGACTGAAAATCTATTTTGAAAACATGGGTTTGCAATTTACGGGTCCAACGCCTCATGGATTTACATGGGGTTTAGTGCTATTGAAAGACTTACCTAAAACCGCCAATACCGTTTGGTATTTTCATGCCCAAATCAAAATAATGAAATAATGAACAATATTTACAACAACGTAGTAAATAATGAAAATAACGGGGTTTAAACAAAGGATTTTCGTGGGTCCAATTCCTATGGAATTACATGTGTGGTTAATGCCTCTTTGAGGTCTTACATAATCCACCACGACCAATCGGGATTATCACGCCCAAATCACAAAGCGGGATAAAATGACAATATTTCACAACGTAGTAAAAATGTAAATAAAGCGGGAAATCTTATTTAACAATGGGATTTTTATGGGTCCAATGCCTATGGAATTACGTGGTGGTTAATGCCTCTTTGAGGTCTTACATAGTCCACCACGACCAATCGGGATTATCACGCCCAAATCACAAAGGAAAAATGGGAAAAATGACAATATTCACAATATAATATTTACAACGTAGTAAATGTAAATAAAGCGATAAATGACAATATTTAAACATGGGGGTTTTTAATGGGTCCAATGCCTATGGAATTACGTGGTGGTTAATGCCTCTTTGAGGTCTTACATAGTCCACCACGACCAATCGGGATTATCACGCCCAAATCACAAAGGAAGAAAAATGGGAAAATGACAATATTCACAATATAATATTTACAACGTAGTAAATGTAAATAAAGCGATAAATGACAATTATTTAACACATGGGGATGTATTTTTCGGGTCAAATACCTCGTAGGCTAACAAGGTTGTTACGGCCTCGTTAGAGGTCTTACGCAACTGAGCCAAAGCTACTCAATATTTGCCGTACTAAAACACGAGGAAACCGGTGTATTTTTCGGGTCAAGACCTCGTGGGCTAACATGGTTGTCAACGGCCTTTGTTAGAGGACTTACGCGAGCCGCCAAAGCCACTCAATATTGCCGTACTAAAACACACCGGGGGAGGGGGGTAATCACAACAAATATTCACAAGTGCGTATAAAATGTAAATAAAGCGATAAATGACTAGAAATGTAAATAAAGCGATAAATGACTAGAAATGTAAATAAAGCATAAATGACTAGAAAATGTAAATAAAGCATAAATGACTAGAAATGTAAATAAAGCAATAAATGACAAAATGTAAATAAAGCAATAAATGACAAGAAAATGTAAATAAAGCAATAAATGGACAAATAAAGAAACTAGTAAAGCATAAATGAAATAAATGAACTAAAGAATGTAAGAGAAAGAGAGAGAGAGAGAGAGAGAGGAGTGGGAAGATGAGGAGAGGTTAGAGAGAGAAGCACCTAATAGGTGCTTCTCACTCTAAAAACCCCCCAAAATCCCTAAAGAAAGAAGAAGAGAGAGAAAGAGCTTAGAGAGAGAGAGAGATTACCTAGAGAGGAGTCTCTCTCTCTAAAACTACCCAAAAACCCCCTCCTAAAACCCCCTAAACCCCTATTTTCTGCCTAAACTAAGCTCTAGAAGGCCTAGTGCCCGAGCAAAAACTATGTGCAAATGAGGGGGGGGAGGGTCGGTTTTATAGAAAACCGTGCACGCCTCGCGCAGCCATCATGCGCGGCGCATGACGCCTGCGCGAGTTGTGGTACTGCCACGTGTGCAGTCTTATCCTTCCACGCCAGCAGCTCCCCTCGAATCCTCCTCGATTTCGTGCGCGTACCCTTTTTTTATCCGATTTTCGGGGGCAGTTTTGGAGGTCTTCTGGAACTCAAAATGGGTCATGCGGCATATCGTCGGAAAGCTCTCGACGTCCTCTTTCCAACGATATAAAGTTTGCACGAATCGGAGTTCGGACGAGGGAGTTATGGCTCCCGGAAGTCGGGGTATCGGAGCTGTTTTCGTGCACTCTTCCGGTGAAGATTCCGATCAAACGGGGGATGCTATTCGGCGAACCGAGAGTTCCACGACGTAGCCGGAGTCATTATCTTTCCAACGCACCCGGGCTCGCGGATCAACTTGTTGCGAGCAGGAAAGACTCTGCGCGCGAAGGCGGCTGTCCGGGAGAAAAAATGCGTTTTGCTCCCAGCGCGTTTTTTCTCAAATCTTGTCCCAGTTCGCGCGCATATTTGACCTAGCTCCCGATGTCGGATTTTGACGTTCTTGGTACCGTCGGAAAGCTTGCGCTGCCTACTTTTTGCAAGGTTCCGGATTCGCGGGAATCCGAGCTTGGACTTGTGAGATATGGCCCCGCGAGCAGAGTCCACCGGGGTGTTTTTGGTCCGTTTGAGGGCAGTTTTCCGATCAGGATTCCGGCTGACCCCGATAAATTCTTGGCGATCCGAGAGTTCCACGTCGTGCATGGATGTGTCCTTCTTTCCAATGTGCCCGGGCTCGCAGATCAACTTGTTGCGAGTCAGGAAGACTCTGTGCGCAAGCGTGGCAACGTCGGTGGGAAAATTCCGGAAATTTTCAGCACAGCCTTATTTCGTCGGCCTGTTTTCACGCGCGTGGTAGACGTAGCTCCCGATGTCGGATTTCCGACGATCTTGGTATCGTCGGAAAGCTTGCGCTACCTACTTTTTAACGGTACAGGCCTTGCACAGAGGCGAGCTTGGGTTCGCAAGATATGATCCTGCGAACGGAGGCCGTCGGAATGTTCCTTATGCCAAGGGGTCATCTTCTTGACTGAGATTCCGGCTTGACCGGAGGAGCTCTTGACGATCCGAAAGTTGCGTGTGGTAGCTGAAGTGAACCTCTTGCCTAAGGGTCTTGGCTCGCGGACCAAGTTGCAGCGGGTCGGAGAGAATCTTTGCGCAAACGTTGCCTCCCAAATAGGCTGTTTTGTCAACAATACTTACCAAAAATTTGGCTAAGTGTCGGACCGTTTTTTCGCAGTTTTGGCCACAACTCTCTCGTTTCTCGTCCGTTTTCGACCCGTAAAGTACGGAATCGAAGCTCTTGATATTCTTCTATACCTTGGTCAAGGGGTGGTCAGTTCGATCCAGTTTTTGGTCTGGTCAACGGTCCGGTCAAACCTTGGTCAAACTTGGTCAACCTTGGTCAAACTTGGTCGAATTTGGTCAAAGCTCTCCAAACTCTTGGAAATGTATCCCGGACTTCATTTCAAGGGTTTCTGGGCAAGGTGGACCCTAGTCGGGCTGGAAACGGCTCGGTCAAACCTCGGTCAAACTTCGGTCAACCCTAGTCAAACTTGGTCAAACCTTGGGAAATGTGTCTCGGACCTTCTTCTTGGGAGTATTTGATGCGGAGAGCCCTCGTCGGATCAGACCGGCTTGGTTCGGGCTGTCTCGTTTTGCGTGCCGACACCCGAGAAAATCCCGGGGGTAAAAATGGGGTTATGACAGCCCGGGAACGCAAAACGAGGCAGCCCGAACCAAACGAGGGCTCGAAATACTCCCAAAAAGAAGGTCCGAGACACATTTCCCAAGGTTTGACCAAGTTTGACTAGGGTTGACCAAGTTTGACTAGAGTTGACCGAGGTTTGACCGAGCCGTTTCCACCCGACTAGGGCCCGCCTATGCCCAAAACCCTTGAAATGAAGTCCGGGATACATTTCCAAGAGTTTGGAGAGCTTTGACCAAATTCGACCAAGTTTGACCAAGGTTGACCAAGTTTGACCAAGGTTTGACCGGACTTGACCAGACCAAAAACTGGATCGAACTGACCACCCCTTGACCAAGGTATAGAGAATATCAAGAGCTTCGATTCCGTACTTTACGGGTCGAAAACGGACGAGAAACGAGAGAGTTGTGGCCAAAACTGCGAAAAAACGGTCCGACACTTAGCCAAATTTTTGGTAAGTATTGTTGACAAAACAGCCTATTTGGGAGGCAACGTTTGCGCAAAGATTCTCTCCGACCCGCTGCAACTTGGTCCGCGAGCCAAGACCCTTAGGCAAGAGGTTCACTTCAGCTACCACACGCAACTTTCGGATCGTCAAGAGCTCCTCCGGTCAAGCCGGAATCTCAGTCAAAAGTTGACCCCTTGGCATAAGGAACATTCCGACGGCCTCCGTTCGCAGGATCATATCTTGCGAACCCAAGCTCGCCTCTGTGCAAGGCCTGTACCGTTAAAAAGTAGGTAGCGCAAGCTTTCCGACGATACCAAGATCGTCGAAATCCGACATCGGGAGCTACGTCTACCACGCGCGTGAAAACAGGCCGACAAAATAAGGTTTTGCTGAAAGTTTCCGGGAATTTTCCCACCGACGTTGCCACGCTTGCGCACAGAGTCTTCCTGACTCGCAACAAGTTGATCTGCGAGCCCGGGCACATTGGAAAGAGGACACATCCATGCACGACGTGGAACTCTCGGATCGCCAAGAATTTATCGGGGTCAGCCGGAATCCTGATCGGAAAACTGCCCTCAAACGGACCAAAAACACCCCGGTGGACTCTGCTCGCGGGGCCATATCTCACGAAGTCCAAGCTCGGATTCCCGCGAATCCGGAACCTTGCAAAAATAGGCAGCGCAAGCTTTCCGACGGTACCAAGAACGTCAAAATCCGACATCGGGAGCTAGGTCAAATATGCGCGCGAACTGGGACAAGATTTGAGAAAAAACGCGCTGGGAGCAAAACGCATTTTTTCTCCCGGACAGCCGCCTTCGCGCGCAGAGTCTTTCCTGCTCGCAACAAGTTGATCCGCGAGCCCGGGTGCGTTGGAAAGATAATGACTCCGGCTACGTCGTGGAACTCTCGGTTCGCCGATAGCATCCCCCGTTTGACCGGAATCTTCACCGGAAGAGTGCACAAAAACAGCTCCGACACCCCGACTTCCGGGAGCCATAACTCCCTCGTCCGAACTCCGATTCGTGCAAACTTTATATCGTTGGAAAGAGGACGTCGAGAGCTTTCCGACGATATGCCGCATGACCCATTTTGAGTTCCGGAAGACCTCCAAAACTGCCCCCGAAAATCGGATAAAAAAGGGTACGCGCACGGAAATCGAGGAGGATTCGAGGAGGCTGCTGGCGTGGAAGGATAAGACTGCCACGTGGCAGTACCACAACTCGCGCAGGACCGTCATGCGCCGCGCATGATGGTGCTGCGCGAGACGTGCGTCTATAAAACGCACCCCCCTCCCTTCAGGTTTCGTTAGAGCGTTTTTTGAGTTTCTTAAGTTTTAGGTAGTTTTTAGGCTAGAATAGGGGTTTGGGGTTTGGGTCTTTCTTTGGGGGGTTTTTGGGGAGTTTTTAGAGTGAGAAGCCTACTAGGTGCTTCTCTCTCTACCTCTCCCATCCTCCCTCTCTCTCTCTCTAAGCTCTTTCTCTCTCTAAACTCTTTCTTTATGGGGTTTTTGGAGTTTTTAGCTCTACTTAGGGCACTAGGCGGATTTTTCGCTAGAGCTGCCACTAGTTCGCCAGGACCGTTCGCCGCGCATGAGGTGCTGCGCGAGGCGTGCACGGTTTTCTATAAAACCGACCCTCCCCCCCCTCATTTGCACATAGTTTTTGCTCGGGCACTAGGCCTTCTAGAGCTTAGTTTAGGCAGAAAATAGGGGTTTAGGGGGTTTTAGGAGGGGGTTTTTGGGGTAGTTTTAGAGAGAGAGACTCCTCTCTAGGTAATCTCTCTCTCTCTCTAGGCTCTTTCTCCCTCTTCTTTTTCTTTAGGGATTTTGGGGGGTTTTTAGAGTGAGAAGCACCTATTAGGTGCTTCTCTCTCTAACCTCCCCTCATCTTCCCACTCCTCTCTCTCTCTCTCTCTCTTTCTCTTACATTCTTTAGTTCATTTATTTCATTTATGCTTTACTAGTTTCTTATTTGTCCATTTATTGCTTTATTTACATTTCCTTGTCATTTATTGCTTTATTTACATTTCTAGTCATTTATCGCTTTCTTTACATTTCTAGTCATTTATCGCTTTCTTTACATTTCTAGTCATTTATCGCTTTATTTACATTTTATACGCACTTGTGAATATTTGTTGTGATTATCCCCCCCCTCCCCCGGTGTGTTTTAGTACGGCAATATTGAGTGGCTTTGGCGGCTCGCGTAAGTCCTCTAACAAAGGCCGTTGACAACCATGTTAGCCCACGAGGTCTTGACCCGAAAAATACACCGGTTTCCTCGTGTTTTAGTACGGCAAATATTGAGTAGCTTTGGCTCAGTTGCGTAAGACCTCTAACGAGGCCGTAACAACCTTGTTAGCCTACGAGGTATTTGACCCGAAAAATACATCCCCATGTGTTAAATATTGTCATTTATCGCTTTATTTACATTTACTACGTTGTAAATATTATATTGTGAATATTGTCATTTTCCCATTTTTTCCTTTGTGATTTGGGCGTGATAATCCCGATTGGTCGTGGTGGACTATGTAAGACCTCAAAGAGGCTTTATCCACCATGTAATTCCATAGGCATTGGACCCATTAAAAATCCCCATGTTTAAATATTGTCATTTATCGCTTTATTTACATTTACTACGTTGTAAATATTATATTGTGAATATTGTCATTTTCCCATTTTTCCCCTTTGTGATTTGGGCGTGATAATCCCGATTGGTCGTGGTGGATTATGTAAGACCTCAAAGAGGCTTTAACCACCACGTAATTCCATAGGCATTGGACCCATGAAAATCCCGTGTTTTTAAGTCCATTATTTGCTTTAAATTTATTTATCGCTTTCCGCAATGCTTTAAATACATTTATCGCTTTATTTACTTTTACGCGCTTGTGAATATATTGCGTTGTTATTATCTCCGTTTCCCATAAAAATGGGCGTGATAATCCCGATTGGTCGTGGTGGACTATTTAAGACCTCAAAGAGGCATTATCCACCATGTAATTCCATAGGAATTGGACCCACAAAAATACTCTTTTTTCAAAACCCGGTTATTTTCATTATTTACTACGTTGTTGTAAATATTGTCCATTTTTCATTATTTTGATTTGGGCATGAAAATACCGAAACGGTATTGGCGGTTTTAGGTAAGTCTTTCAATAGCACTAAACCCCATGTAAATCCATGAGGCGTTGGACCCGTAAATTGCAAAACCCGTTTTCAAATAGATTTTCTCATTTAAGTCCTATTTGGCGTCGAAGGTTTGGATAAGTCTTTCAATAGCACCAACCCTTCGTGTAAGCCCGAAAAGGCATTGAAACCCCATTTTCAAAATAGATTTTCTCATTTAAGTCCTATTTGGCGTCGAAGGTTTGGATAAGTCTTTCAATAGCACCAACCCTTCGTGTAAGCCCGAAAAGGCATTGAAACCCCATTTTTCAAATAGATTTTCTCATTTAAGTCCTATTTGGCGTCGAAGGTTTGGATAAGTCTTTCAATAGCACCAACCCTTCGTGTAAGCCCGAAAAGGCATTGAAACCCCGTTTTCAAAATAGATTTTCTCATTTAAGTCCTATTTGGCGTCGAAGGTTTGGATAAGTCTTTCAATAGCACCAACCCTTCGTGTAAGCCCGAAAAGGCATTGAAACCCCGTTTTCAAATAGATTTTCACTCATATTAAGTCCTATTTGGCGTCGGAAGGTTTGGATAAGTCTTTCAATAGCACCTAACCCTCCGTGTAAGCCCGAAAAGGCATTGAAACCCTCTTTTTAGATTGTTTTGTTTATTCATGTAAATCCTATGGTGGTGTCGGGATCCGAGTAAGTCTTTCAATAGCATCGAATCCCGACCCCACGAGGTCTTGACCCTTTCCTTAAAAATTCTTGTGTCTTAATAAATTGCACTTTGCATTAAGCATTATATTCATGCCGACCCATATTTGTCATCTTCATTCATTTCCATGATATATGTGTTGCGATTATGCCATGACTATTTTGCTTGGATATTTTGCCATTTTACCATCTTGATTACTTGCTTGATTGTTTATTGCTTTGATATAAAAATGTGATTAAAATACACTTTGCCATGAAAACTTTAAAAAGAGTAAACATGGTAATGTGGGCGTTAGAAACGAAGGTATGAGTCCTTTACACGGGGGCGTGGCTGGTACGTGCTTTCGTGTAAGGGATTCTACACGTTCTAACTCCCATAGGATCATGGTCTAAAATTCCCCAAAGTGTGAATTAATCATCCCAAAACCCCGCCATTTGACGGACCGCTTTACTCTTGGAAATCAAGGGTAAAGAGATCCCGAATATGGCACCAAAAACATTAATTGTTTGTCCCGGCACTAGGTGTTAGGATTTCAAGTATATCCTACCACCGAAATGCCCGGAAATTTAAAAGATACAAAGATAAAAGGGATGGTGAAATAAAGAGTCTAATCAAAACCGAACGAAGTCATATTACGTTTGCCATTTTTGGTATATCGTACGACGGAAATCGGGACATTTGTACATAATAAAAACCAACAAACTTAGGCTTAGCAAATAAAGAAAACATTAGGAAGGAGGTAACCGTTTTCTTAAACGGATGTCGTGGGGTGCCTAACACCTTCCCCACGCATAAGCAAACCCCCGAACCTATCTCTGGTTCAAGACCATTTAGTTGTAGATGTCTAAATAGGGTAAAACCTATTAGACATAGGTGCCCAATCACACCTTAAAATTTCCCATGATTGGTGGCGACTCCAAATTTGTGCTCACACGCACACACGTACACAAGTTCCCACACACACACAACTCGTATCTCGAAACGGAAAAGAGATAGAGGAACACACACAACACTCGCCAAATGGGGGTCGGTATCTAGGAAAATAAAAAGAACTTACTTTTAAAGAAGTAAGAAGAGAAATTTTCCGCCGGTGTCGACAGCTTGTGAATTCGAGGTTTACTGCGAAGTAAGCCCAGGGTCCTAATCCTAATTGTGAATTCAAAGTCTAACTCATTCTCATTTGCTCGTAGGATTTCATTCATACACACAAACAAATGGTGGGAGAAACAAATGGGCCGAATGAACATGAGGTTCGGATGGCCACCTCTGAGCACAAGCTTGACGATCTTCTTGCCTTCGTACACATGATAGTGAAGCAAGTCGCGGAAATGGGAAACCAGAAGAGAAGAGATGGCAAAAACACCAACGGTGAAGTGTCGGAAGGACGTCCTCACATAATCATGGACCCGCTGCCAAGGCCACCAACACCACCAAAACCTGAGGGGAGAGATTCCCAATTGGATAGTAAGATCGATGGCTTAGAAGAAAAGATCCGGCTCATGCGGGGCCTGAGCTCCTTCGGAACACAGATTCCTTCAGTATGTCCTAGTTCCCCAACATGACAGTGCCGCCCAAATTCAAAATCCCCAAATTCGAGAAGAACAATGGGAGGAGTGACCCGATGATTCACTTGCAAATGTGCTGCCGAAAGATGGCCCAGTACGCAAACAATGAACCCTTGTTGATCCAGACTTTCTAAGACACCTTGATGGGGCACGCAGCCGAATGGTATTCACAACTGAAGAAGATCTCCCATTGGAAAGAGCTGGCAGACACCTTCCTAGCCCAGTATGGCCTCAACTCTCAAATAGAACCAGACTGCTTTGACCGTTAGAGAATGGAGAAGAAGAGCAGCAAGATTTTCAGAGAATACACCCAGTGGTGGAGAGAAATGGCGACCTCGGGCATGCCCCCTTCTAGACGAGAAAGAGATGATCAAGATCTTCGTCGATACCCTGAAGAACCCATACTTCAATCGAATAGTGGGTTTGCAATTGCAGTTCCTTGTGGACTTGATTCTTGTTGAAGAAAGAGTCGAGGATGCGGTGAAGACAAAGAGGATGGTGGACATGCCAGCCCTAATGGCATTAGTTGAGCAGATTGCAAAGAGGACCCTCGTAGAGAAAAACGAGGAGGGAGTTTAAGATGATAGCCAAGAACGACAGGAAGTGGAGGAAGACTCTCCCATGTTATACCCACTTGGAATCAGCCAAGACCGGCTCAGATAGCACAAGCTCCCAAGGTGCACAAGACTTGAATGACCTACTTGGACTACTCAAGGGTGCCGTATTTGTGAGAGGTCAATGGAGGAACCTGCGGCAGCTACATCAAGATAGATGATGGTTCTTGAGAACATGTTACCAAGCCTGGATGGACCACGAGCTAAGATGTGGAGTGGATTTCCTGTGAAAGCTTCAAAGCAACTGTATCCAAACTCTGGAGAGGTTCACCTGATGTTAGGGATGCCACCCACGGAAGGCAAAGAACAAGAGAACCTTTAAGATCCAATCAAGTTCCTACTAACCCTCTTATATCCATGTTGAATAGTTTGTTGCAATCTTGTACAAATCTTTCAAAATCTTTTTTCCAAAAAATGTGCATAATAAATTCAAAATCACAAAAAGATTTGTTTGAAATGCATGCATCCATGAGAGGGACGAGTCAACACCATAATTCCACTCATGGAAAATGAGGTGTCTAAGTAAAATTACTATCCACTACTGAGAAGGAGCGGCATGTGTTCTCTGAACACCCACGCCCGAAACACTTTTTCTCAAACACATGAAGCACTTAACCCTTTTGCACATGATTCCTACTTTTCACGACCAATGTTGGTGTGATCCTAAACCAGTAGGTGACTAAAAGTTCTAGCTTCACTGACCAATTGATTGGATATGAAATGATGGAGGCATTGTTTCTACTATCCAAACAGTTATACCGCTTGTAAACCCCGCTGATCCAAAGAATATATTTTTAAAGAAAATTCACCCGGATTTATGAAATGGCACTTAAGCTCTCTAGGCTAAGAAGTTAGTACTCAGGATGACGGAAAAGGCCTCCGTTCAACTATCCTCCCGCTTGTAGAAAAATGCCACTTGCTAACCAAGTTGAGCCTGTTCGTTTTTCTTCTATGAAAAACCAGTCAAGGATTACCCCCCACACTGGGGCAGGTTAAATGGTTGTGAGAGTCTCACACTAGGCAAAAGCAAACAAAGTGAGTAAATGAGACTCCCAAAGGAAACTGAGTCAATCAAGTGAACTCCCCAAAATGAAAGAGGGAAAGAAGTCCAAAAACTGAAGAGAAAGTCAATCCAAGGAAAGCTAAACTGAGTGAATAGAAGAGTGAAATGTTCAAATTGAAGGACTAGGGTAGTGCTTAATGGAGTGAAATTCAAACGAAGAGTAATCCTTGACTTTAGGAAAACCCCTCAAGTAATTTCAAAGCCAAAATTATCCTCCCATAAGCCTAGGAAAACCAAAGCCTTACATTACGGTCCTTTGAAAGTCCTTCCTAACTGGGAGCGACTGCTTAGCCTAAGGAGCTTGTGCCAAGGAAACATCACGAAGTAATTTTGAGCCTTATATCCTTCGTTTCAAGCACCCTTTTAACCCCAAGGCCACGTTACAAGCCAACAAAGACCTCACTGATCATTGATGATCGGTTGGTCATGTAGCAATGAACTTTTGGTCAAAAACTGGTAATGATGGAATCTAGATCACGCACCTTCAAGAGGTCGCATCTCATAAAGGGCACCGCCCACTTTGCACCATGGCCTTCGGGCCAAACAAGAGTGACTTCAATGTTTGAAGCCTCACCCCAATTCAAAAGAAATAAAAGAAGAGCTCACTCAGAAAGCTCACAGGATAATGCCAAACAGATTAACCCGAGGGACCACGCTTTCCATTCTCGGTAAGGGATGGTTGTTGAGCAGAGGCACCCATTAACTATAAAGGAAGCAAGGCTTTGCCTAGCCTCTCTCAGACGATGCATGCATTTGAAAGAATTTTCAAAAGATTATACCTTTAATGATTTTCTAAAAAGATTTGAAATGATTTTCTAAAAAAAAAACAGTCCTCGAAATCTTGAATGAGGAAAATTTTTCAAAGAAGGATTTGTGCAGAATTGCAACAACTTATGAAATTCATTTCACCCTCTAAACCACCAGTCAAGCCACTGGCCAAAAAACCCTGAAAGATGTTGAAGCACTTTCCCCCTAGACTCCCTTCAAACAGCATGCCTTGACCAGAAAATGCCCAAACACAATCCCATACACTGGCTTTGGTCGAATGTTGTCCATAAGAAAACGAAGGCCAAGCCCCAGTCTCAACCTTGATACTGGGGCAATTTTTCCTTCTTGGTTCTACCAAACCGTGGGTGGTATTCAAAGGTTCCAGAAAATTAGGAAGGAAATCTCTCATCATAGACACACTCAGCAGACATGGAGGTCGATACTGAGGCAGATTTCTAGGTCACTGAAGATCTACATCATCCAGGCGAATGGACACCTCTTGCAGAATCTCCCAAATCGGTGATAGTATCGAAGCCCGGGAATAAGGAATTCTGAATAGCAATGCGAGAAAGGTTTCGAGAAAGAAATGAGACCCGGAATTGGGGAAAACGTGTGACAAAGACCTTCGGTTTATCCATGGGTCTCACCATTGATCTTATTGTACCACACTGGGGCAATTTTTCCGCGAACGGAAAAATTAGAAGACAAACCAGAGATCAAGGAAGTGCTACCACCATCAGGAATTAGTTGAAAGAGCCGAAGGTTCAACCGGACGGATCGAAGATTGAGAAAGTGTCGTCCTGACCAAATGATCAAGAGCATCAGACAGACCGACCAGATGAGCTAATGACCAGAAGCATGTTGTCAGCACTGAGAAGACCGGAAAAGTTAAGAAGCAACCGAGGAATGTCTCATGATTGAATTTGACAACACACTGGGGCAAATTTTTCAAAAGCGGTTTTGAAAAATTTTGAAGGAAAAAGCGGCTCAACACTTGAACGGCTGTCTTGATCCAGGGCGAAAGGGACAGAAGCAGAAATTTAGATTCTACATCGACACGTGTGATTCCACACTGGGGCAAATTTTTCAGTAAACTGAAAAATTGTGAAGAAGAGCTGGTTCGAGACTCGGGCAGTTAGTTTGGACCAAACCAAGAAGTATGTGCATGAAGAGTTTGGAAACTCGTACCGATCAAGATAATGCCATACTGGGGCAAAATTTTTCCATCTTCGAGAAGCTGGAAAAATTTGTTTCGATATTCCATACTGGGCCAAAATTTTTCAAAAGGGTTTTGAAAAAATTTCGAAGGAAAATAGTTCGACTCTCGGGTGGCTATCGCAGTCCGATGCAAAGGAGACAGAGGAAGAAATCCAGGATTCCGCATCAGCATGCATTGTTCCACACTGGGGCAAAATTTTTCTATCTTCAAGAAGCTAGAAAAATTTATTCGACACGCATACTGGGGCAAATTTTTCCATTTTTGTCAGGAGAAAAATTGGAAAAATTCGAAAGAGTCATCCGAAATGGGCCTCGTGGAAGAGTAAGACCCAGAATTTGCTGAAATGGGCCTCGTGAAGGAGTAAGACCCAAGAGTTTCTGAAATGGGCCTCGTGAAGGAGTAAGACCCAAGAGTTGCTGAAATGGGCCTCGTGAAGGAGTAAGACCCAGAATTTGCTGAAATGGGCCTCGTGGAGGAGTAAGACCCAAGAGTTTCTGAAATGGGCCTCGTGAAGGAGTAAGTCCCGACATTGATAGAAATGGGCCTCGTGAAGGAGTAAGACCCAAGGATTTGCTGAAATGGGCCTCGTGAAGGAGTAAGTCCCGACATTGATAGAAATGGGCCTCGTGGAAGAGTAGGACCCGATGATGATAAGATGGGCCTCAAGAAAGGAGTAAGACCTAATGATGATAGAAGTGGGCCTCTTGAATGTATAAGACCCGATCCTTTGATGATTCAAATCCGCAGCTAACCTATGAGATAGCTAAGCCTAAAGTATGGGATGCGAGTGCACTTCGACCCAACAGACAGAGCAACAACCACCTCAATGGAGCTCGCATGGCATCTAAAGCACACAGAGCCAAAATCCCCCAGGAATGGACCACATGGAATGCCACCATCAGCAACAAACCCAAGAAGGGGGAGCTAAATTCACATGACCCCAAGTCTACCTCAGGTCTTTCTTAAGACCTGACCCTCAATGTTCATACATTCACAAGAATCCAAGGCGTGAGGACCGGCGATGGCCCCCGCTACCACTACCTCGATCAGACATCTGCAAAAAGAGCAATGAACAGTCAAAGAGTCAGAAAAGTCAGGTACATCTCATTCTTGAAAAGCATAGGAAGTACACAATGATCAAAATTATACAAAACAGGAAAAAAGGAAGGAACTGTCAAATCCCAATTTGTCCCTGATCGTTTGGATGAATTTCCAAGCCAGGTCTGATTACCCAATTGCGATTCGACTAAGTGTCAAATCCCAATTTGTCCCTGATCGTTTGGATAATTCCCAAGCCAGGTCTGATTACCCAATTGCGATTCGACTAAGTGTCAAATCCCAATTTGTCCCTGATCGTTTGGATGGAATTCCCAAGCCAGGTCTGATTACCCAATTGCGATTCGACTAAGTGTCAAATCCCAATTTGTCCCTGATCGTTTGGATGAATTCCCAAGCCAGGTCTGATTACCCAATTGCGATTCGACTAAGTGTCAAATCCCAATTTGTCCCTGATCGTTTGGATGGAATTCCCAAGCCAGGTCTGATTACCCAATTGCGATTCGACTAAGTGTCAAATCCCAATTTGTCCCTGATCGTTTGGATGAATTCCCAAGCCAGGTCTGATTACCCAATTGCGATTCGACTAAGTGTCAAATCCCAATTTGTCCCTGATCGTTTGGATGGAATTCCCAAGCCAGGTCTGATTACCCAATTGCGATTCGACTAAGTGTCAAATCCCAATTTGTCCCTGATCGTTTGGATAGGAATTCCCAAGCCAGGTCTGATTACCCAATTGCGATTCGACTAAGTGTCAAATCCCAATTTGTCCCTGATCGTTTGGATAGGATTCCCAAGCCAGGTCTGATTACCCAATTGCGATTCGACTAAATGTCAAATCCCAATTTGTCCCTGATCGTTTGGATGAATTTCCAAGCCAGGTCTGATTACCCAATTGCGATTCGACTAAGTGTCAAATCCCAATTTGTCCCTGATCGTTTGGATGAATTCCCAAGCCAGGTCTGATTACCCAATTGCGATTCGACTAAGTGTCAAATCCCAATTTGTCCCTGATCGTTTGGATAATTCCCAAGCCAGGTCTGATTACCCAATTGCGATTCGACTAAGTGTCAAATCCCAATTTGTCCCTGATCGTTTGGATAAATTTCCAAGCCAGGTCTGATTACCCAATTGCGATTCGACTAAGTGTCAAATCCCAATTTGTCCCTGATCGTTTGGATAGGAATTCCCAAGCCAGGTCTGATTACCCAATTGCGATTCGACTAAGTGTCAAATCCCAATTTGTCCCTGATCGTTTGGATAGGATTCCCAAGCCAGGTCTGATTACCCAATTGCGATTCGACTAAGTGTCAAATCCCAATTTGTCCCTGATCGTTTGGATAGGATTCCCAAGCCAGGTCTGATTACCCAATTGCGATTCGACTAAGTGTCAAATCCCAATTTGTCCCTGATCGTTTGGATAGGATTCCCAAGCCAGGTCTGATTACCCAATTGCGATTCGACTAAGTGTCAAATCCCAATTTGTCCCTGATCGTTTGGATAGGAATTCCCAAGCCAGGTCTGATTACCCAATTGCGATTCGACTAAATGTCAAATCCCAATTTGTCCCTGATCGTTTGGATAGGAATTCCCAAGCCAGGTCTGATTACCCAATTGCGATTCGACTAAGTGTCAAATCCCAATTTGTCCCTGATCGTTTGGATGGAATTCCCAAGCCAGGTCTGATTACCCAATTGCGATTCGACTAAGTGTCAAATCCCAATTTGTCCCTGATCGTTTGGATAGATTCCCAAGCCAGGTCTGATTACCCAATTGCGATTCGACTAAGTGTCAAATCCCAATTTGTCCCTGATCGTTTGGATAGATCCCCAAGCCAGGTCTGATTACCCAATTGCGATTCGACTAAGTGTCAAATCCCAATTTGTCCCTGATCGTTTGGATAGGAATTCCCAAGCCAGGTCTGATTACCCAATTGCGATTCGACTAAGTGTCAAATCCCAATTTGTCCCTGATCGTTTGGATAGGAATTCCCAAGCCAGGTCTGATTACCCAATTGCGATTCGACTAAGTGTCAAATCCCAATTTGTCCCTGATCGTTTGGATAGGATTCCCAAGCCAGGTCTGATTACCCAATTGCGA
>OU015764.1:42150329-42190150 GCA_907173295.1 Fagus sylvatica | reverse complement strand
ACGAACAGAAACCGACCCGAAACCCTAGAACCGGTCCGGAAGTCAAAAGTGGGACCAGATCTGGTCTCAAGCAGAAGCATTTGATGCGATGTGATCAGGATTGATCTCCTGCCAGCAGGATGGCCCGAGAACCGAGAATTAGGCTCGACAGTCAGGAACCGGCCCTGAAACCATGGCTCAACTCAGAAACCGGGAAGTACAAAGATGACTCGGGAATGCCACGCAGGCGAACCCCGTGGTACACTGGGGCAAAATTTTTCAAAAGGACTTTGAAAAATTTCGAAAGAAGTAGACTGACCCTCTGCGAGCCGTCGTAGCCTGACACAAGGAAAGCGAAGAAAGAAATCCGGAACTCTGCATCAACCTACGTTGCCCTACACTGGGGCAAAATTTTTCTATCTTCAAGAAGCTAGAAAAATTTATTCGACACTACATACTGGGGCAAATTTTTCCATTTTTGTCAAGAAAAATTGGAAAAATTCGGAAAGTCATCCAGATGGGCCTCGTGAAAGAGTAAGACCCAGGATTTGCTGAAATGGGCCTCGTGAAGGAGTAAGACCCGATGATGATGAAATGGGCCTCGTGAAGGAGTAAGTCCCGACATTGATAGAAATGGGCCTCGTGAAGGAGTAAGTCCCAAAATTTGCTAAAACGGGCCTCGAGAAGCGAGTAAGTCCCAATGACGATGGAAACGGGCCTCGAGAAGAGAGTAAGTCCCAATGATGATAAAAATGGGCCTCATGAAGGAGTAAGTCCCAAAATTTGCTGAAATGGGCCTCGTGAAGGAGTAAGACCCAAGGATTGTGGAAATGGGCCTCGAAGGATAAGTCCCAAAATTTGCTGAAATGGGCCTCGTGAAGGAGTAAGACCCAAGGATCCCAAAGTTTTTGCTGAAATGGGCCTCGTGAAGGAGTAAGACCCAAGGATTGCTGAAATGGGCCTCGTGAAGGAGTAAGTCCCAAAGTTTGCTGAAATGGGCCTCGTGAAGGAGTAAGACCCAAGGATTGTGGAAATGGGCCTCGTGAAGAAGTAAGTCCCAAAATTTGCTAAAATGGGCCTCGTGAAGGAGTAAGTCCCAAAATTTGCTGAAATGGGCCTCGTGAAGGAGTAAGTCCCAATGATGATGAAATGGGCCTCGTGAAGGAGTAAGTCCCAATGATGATGAAATGGGCCTCGAGAAGCGAGTAAGTCCCAATGATGATGGAAACGGGCCCCAAGGAGAGGTAAGCCCCGATATTTATTGAACCAGGCCTCGCGGAGGATCGAGACCCGGTATCCATACACATAACCCAAACACATACCCCAAACACATACCCAAACATACATCCATAAACATACATCCATACACATAGCCATAAACACATAACCATAAAAGAAAACCAAAACCATCCATAAACCACAAGTGTCATATATACAATGTCTGTGCATCCCATATAAATACAAAATAATTGGCCGGAATACAAGGCCCCAAGAAAAAAAGAGAGGAACAATATACATCATGGAGGAGAAGGGTCGTCAAAGAACCAGTCTCGAGAAACAGGATCACGAGGTGGCGAAGAAGAAGGCTGACCAGGACCAGATAAGTCAGCTCCGGTAACAGGAGTAATGCCCATGCCATGAAGCTGGTCCTCTAATCTCCGTACGGCAGCAGCAAGACGGGCCACCTCTGCATCTCGAGAACCTAAGTCCCTCTGGCTCTGGGCCAAATCCCTCTGCATCTGCACCATCTCCCCCTCTCGCCGTGTCGCCTCCGTCTGCATACTGGCCATATCAGCCGTATAACGATCCGCGCTGACCGACAGCTCAAGCTGGAGACGCAGTACCTCACCCTCAAGTCTCTCGATCTGCCCAGAAGACCGAATGTGATGACTGTCCATGGCCACTCCACCCATGACACGGCCACCCTCAACCTCGTGAAGAGACATCAGGGACCCCAGAGAAACTTGCTCAAACCATTCCTGGTATGACACACCCTCTCGGACCAAACTCGGGTATGCACTCACCCCCGCTATGTAGGGATCACTCGGAGCTCGCGGAATGTAGTCCTCAATAGTCATCAAAGGGGGAGGGGTCTACAGGGACAACGGCCTCATCGCCCAACTGTCGTACCGTCCGCTCACCCAGCAGAAGCTCCCAAGACCGAGTGGTCCGGATCCACAGCCTCAGACGAGACAACGCTACAGCTCCTAAAGAACCTCAGGTCGCTGAGACAAAGCTGCAGAGTAAGGCTGGAAGATGATATCAGCATCCCTGAGGCAATCAACTGTCATGCGAAGCTCAAGGAGGGTACAAGTAGTCATCCTCTCAATCCTAGAGGTATCCCAACGCCTGGCAAGAGGGAAATCCGGGTCAGAAGCCAACGGAAGTCGACTGGGAGCAAAAGTGGGGAAGTGCTCAAAGGCCCAGAAGACGGTAAACTGCCAGAAGCCAAGAAAGCTGATCGACTCCCGACGAGAATAACGGCGCAGACCCCGGATGTAGAATCCATATGTCAAGGCACCCCAGTCATACTCCCTCAGAGTGTCGATGTCTCGGAACATACCGACAATGGGCGTGGGAACAATGGGACAATGGACGGTCGTTCCCGAGAAAGCAGCTGAAGATAAAGTAGGCTGCCCACTGGCGATATCGTAGCTCAGTAGGAGGCTCCTCCCTATCTCTCCTCAAGACATCCGCCAGATACCGAATCCTCACAGAAGGACGCCGGGTACCCTCTGTAGCATCGTGATCAGCAAGACCCAAAATCTCTCTAGCCTCAAAGCCATCTATAGGCTCGCTAGGGGGAGCTCTCCCTCCAAAACGGATGCCCAGGATAGCGCTCCAATCTACAGGAAGCACCGCCATCTCGCAGGTACTGAGATGGAAGGTCCCGGTGTGAAGAATCTCTCTATGAAACACCACAGGGTTACACTCACGTAACTTTACGGGTGATGCTAAGAATAGAAGGTCACAACGGGTGAATATGGAGAAGAAAGAATCTTATATGGAAGATCAAAACTGCGAAAAAACGGTCCAACACTTAGCCAAATTTTGCTAAGTATTGTTGACAAAACAGCCTATTTGGGAGGCAACGTTTGCGCAGAGATTCTCTCCGAACCATGCAATTGGTCCACGAGCCAAGACCCTTAGGCAAGAGGTTCACTTCAGCTACCACATGCAACTTTCGGATCATCAAGAGTCCTCCGGTCAAGCCGGAATCTCAGTCAGAAGATGACCCATTGGCATAAGGAACGTTCCATGGCCCCGTTCGCAGATCATATCTTGCGAACCCAAGCTCACCCTGTGCAAGGCCTGTACCTTGGAAAATAGGTAGCACCAGCTTTCCGACGATACCAAGATTGCGAAATCCGACATCGGGAGCTATATCTACCATGCGCGTGAAAACAGGCTGACGAAATATGGTTGTGCTGAACTCTTACTTTTACCGACGCGCGCTTTCCTGACTTCCTGAAGTTGATCCACAAGCCCGGGCGTTGGAAAGAGACACATTCTCATACGTCTAGCTGGAATCCTGATCGGAAAATGCCCTCAAACGGACCAAAAACACTCCGGTGGCCTCTGTCGCGGCCATATCTCACAAGTCCAAGCTCGGATTTCCGCAATCCGGAACCTTGCAAGAGTAGGCAACGCAAGCTTTCCGACGGTACCAAGAACGTCAAATCTGACATCGGGAGCTAGGTCAAATATGTGCGCGAACTGGGACAAGATTTGAGAAAAAACGCGCTGGGAGGAAAACGCATTTTTTCTCCGGACAGCCGCCTTTGCGCGCAGAGTCTTTCCGCTCGCAACAAGTTGATCTACGAGCCCGGGTGTTGGAAAGATAACGACTCAGCTACGACGTGGAACTCTCGGTTCGCCGATAGCATCCCCCGTTTGACCGGAATCTTCATCGGAAAAGTGCACAAAAACAGCTCCGACACCCCGACTTCCGGGAGCCATAACTCCCTCGTCTGAACTTCGATTTGCGCAAACTTTATACCGTTGGAAAGAGGACGTCGAGAGCTTTCCAGATATTGCTGCATGACCCATTTTGAGTTCCGGAAGACTCCAAAACTGCCCTCGAAAATCGGGTCAAAAAAGGATACGCGCAGGAACCGAGGAAATTCGAGGAGTCTGGGTGGAAGGATAAGACTGCCACGTGGCAGCACCACAACTCGCGCGGACCATACCCCGGCGCGTGATGGACCCGCGCGAGGGTGCACGCCGTTCTATAAAACCAGCCTCCCCCCCCTCGTTTGGACACAATGTTGCTCGGGCTCTAGGCCTTAGAGCGTAGAATAGGAGAAAATAGGGGTTTAGGGGGTTAGGAGGGGATTTTGGGTAGTTTTAGAGAGGAGACTCCTCTCTAGGTAATCTCTCTCTCCTAAGTTCTTTTCCTTTCTTTAGGGATTTTGGGGGGTTTTTAGAGTGAGAAGCATCTACTAGGTGCTCTCTCTCTAACTTCTCCTCATCTTCCCCCCTCCCTCTCTCTCTCTTACTTTCTTTAGTCATTTACGCTTTATTTACATTTTCTTGTCTCTTTATCGCTTTATTTACTTTTCCTGTCATTTATTGCTTTATTACATTTTGTCTATTTATTGCTTATTTACATTTCCTTGTCTATTTATCGCTTTATTTACATTTTCTAGTCATTTATCGCTTTATTTACATTTTCTAGTCATTTATCGCTTTATTTACATTTACTATGTACTTGTGAATATAATATTTGTTATACCTCCTTCCCCCGGTGTGTTTTAGTACGACAATATTGAGGGCTTTGGCGGCTCGCGTAAGACCTCTAACAGGCGTGACAAATGTTAGCCCACGAGGTTTCCCGAAAAATACACGGCCCCCTTGTGTTTTAGTACGGCAAATATTGAATAGCTTTGGCTCAGTTGCTAAGACCTTAACGAGGCCGTAACACCTTGTTAGCCTAGAGAACCCAAAAAACACATCCCCATGTGTTAAATATTGTCATTTACCGTTATTTACATTTACTACGTTGCGCGTATTATATTGTGAATATTGTCATTTTCTCCCTTTTCCCTTTGTGATTTGGGCGTGATAATCCCGATTGGTTGTGATGGACTATTAAGACCTCAAAGAGGCATTAGCCATTACGTAATTCCATAGGCATTGGACCCGTTAAAAACCCCCATGTGTAAATATTGTCATTTATCGCTTTATTTACATTTACTACGTTGCGCGTATTATATTGTGAATATTGTCATTTTCCCCTTTTCCCTTTGTGATTTGGGCTTACATTTACTACGTTGTAAATATTATATTGTGGATATTGTCGTTTTCCCATTTTTCTTCCCTTGTGATTTGGGCGTGATAATCCCGATTGGTCGTGGTGGACTATGTAAGACCTCAAAGAGGCATTAACCACCACGTAATCTCATACGTGTTGGACCCACAAAATCCTTTGTTTAAACCCCGTTATTTTCATTATTTACTACGTTGTTGTAAATATTGTTCATATTTTCATTATTTTGATTTGGGCATGAAAATACCGAACGGTATTGGTGGTTTTAGGTAAGTCTTTCAATAGCACTAAACCCCATGTAAATCCATACGGCGTTGGACCCACAAAAATACTCTTTTCCAAAGCCGGTTATTTACATTATTTACTACGTTGTTGTAAATATTGTTGAAATATTTTCATTTTGGGATGAAAATACCAACGTTTGGTATTTGGTCTTTCAATAGCAAAAACCCCATGTAAATCGTGAAGGTTTCCCGTAAAGTCTTTCAATAGCACCAAAATGTAAATCCATGCCCAAAAGGATTGAATAGTCTTTCATATAAGTCCTATATGGCGTCGAAGGTTTGGATAAGTCTTTCTTCGTGTAAGTTTTCCGAAAAGGCATTGAAACCCATTTTCAAATAGATCTCAAATAGATTTTCACCATATAAGTCCTATTTGGCGTCGAAGGTTTGGATAAGTCTTTCAATAGCACCAACCCTTCGTGTAAGCCCGAAAAGGCATTGAAACCCCGTTTTCAAATAGATTTTCCCATATAAGTCCTATTTGGCGTCGAAGGTTTGGATAAGTCTTTCAATAGCACCAACCCTTCGTGTAAGCCCGAAAAGGCATTGAAACCCCATTTTCAAATAGATTTTCTCATTTAAGTCCTATTTGGCGTCGAAGGTTTGGATAAGTCTTTCAATAGCACCAACCCTTCGTGTAAGCCCGAAAAGGCATTGAAACCCTCTTTTAGATTGTTTTGTTTTATTCATGTATGTAAATCCTATGGTGGTGTCGGGATCCGAGTAAGTCTTTCAAATAGCATCGAATCCCGACCCCACGAGGTCTTGACCCTTTCCTTAAAAATTCTTGTGTTATAATAAATTGCACTTTGCATTAAGCATCATATTCATGCCGATCCATATTTGTCACTTTCATTCATTTTCGAATTTATGTGCTGCAAACATGCCATGATTATTGTTTGAATATTTTGTTGCTTTCATACTCATTCTTGTAATTTATGTGCTGCAAACATGCCGTGATTACTTGCTTGAGTTGTTTATTGCTTTGATATAAAAATGTGATTAAAATACACTTTGCCATGAAAACTTTAAAAAGAGTAAACATGGTAATGTGGGCGTTAGAAACGAAGGTATGAGTCCTTTACACGGGGTCCTTTACACGGGGGCGTGGCTGGTACGTGCTTTCGTGTAAGGGATTCTACACGTTCTAACTCCCATAGGATCATGGTCTAAAATTCCCCAAAGTGTGAATTAATCATCCAAAACAAAACCCCGCCACGGACCGCTGACGGACTCTTGCTTTACTCAAGGAAATCAAGGGTAAAGAGATCCCGAATATGGCACCAAAAACATTAATTGTTTGTCCCGGCACTAGGTGTTAGGGATTTCAAGTATATCCTACCACCGAAATGCCCGGAAATTTAAAAGATACAAAGATAAAGGGATGGTGAAATAAAGAGTCTAATCAAAACCGAACGAAGTCATATTACGTTTGCCATTTTTGGTATATCGTACGACGGAAATCGGGACATTTGTACATAATAAAAACCAACAAACCTTAGGCTTAGCAAATAAAAGAAAACATTAGGAAGGAGGTAACCGTTTTCTTAAACGGATGTCGTGGGGTGCCTAACACCTTCCCCACGCATAAGCAAACCCCCGAACCTATCTCTGGTTCAAGACCATTTAGTTGTAGATGTCTAAATAGGGTAAAATCTATTAGACATAGGTGCCCAATCACACCTTAAAATTTCCCATGGTTGGTGGCGACTCCAAATTTGTGCTCACACGCACACACGTACACAAGTTCCCACACACATACAACTCGTATCTCGAAACGGAAAAGAGATAGAGAACACACACAACACTCGCCAAATGGGGGTCGGTATCTAGGAAAATAAAAAGAAAAGACCCTAAACACCCTTCCTTGTTTAGAGGTCGGACTTTTCCGCCGGTGTCGACAGCCAATGGTTCGGCTTCTACCCACTTCGTGAAATAATCCGTAGCGACGATAAGCCAACGTCGATTCCCTGTTGCTTTAGGGAGTGGGCTGACCAAATCCATGCCCCATTGTGCAAACGGCTATGGACTTACTAGTGGTTTCAGCAGCCGGTTGGTGGACTGAATGTTTTGACAAATCGCACTTTCGCTTGATTTTTTCAGGCACCTTTTAAATGTAGGGCCACCAATCATCCTTGGTAAGGGCTCGTTGTGCCGGTTTTCTATAAAACCGACCCTCCCCCCCCTCATTTGTAGTTTTTGTCGGGACTTCTAGAGCTTAGTTTAGGCAGAAAATAGGGGTTTGGGGGTTTTCAGGAGGGGGTTTTTGGGTAGTTTTAGAGAGAGAGACTCCTCTCTAGGTAATCTTCATCTCTCTAAGTCTTCAACGATGTTGGGATGGACGCACAAAAGATAGGGTCTTGAAAAAGATTGTTTGTAGAGTTTTGAGTCTTTTGATAACCAAAATCTCATAGCTTTCCTTTTGATAATCTCGGCTTCTCTTTTTTGTTCGGGTAGGACACCTTCTTTAAGGTAGTGGACGTAGGGATCCATCCAACATGGACCAACCGTAATGGTGTGGATGTGGCAGGCAGGCATGGCAATGCTGGGAGTTGCGAGGGTTTCAATTGGTATAAATCGTTTAAAATCAGCGATGAGAACAGATGCCAACGTTGCCAATGTATCTGTGTGAATGTTCAGATTTCGGCCGATCTGTTCAACTCTAACCGTTTGGAAACTGGTCATAGTTTGTTGAACCTTCAACAGATAGGTCGCCATGCGCTCATCCCGAGCCATATATTCCCCGTTGATCTGACTTGCTACCAGCAATGAATCACAATGGACAATCAGCTATTAGGCTCCCAATGTTTTTGCCGAATTTAATCCAGCCAAGACCGCTTCATATTCGGCTTCATTGTTAGATATTTTAAAGTCAAGACGAATCGACTGTTCGATTACCGTCTCATCTGGCGTGATTATGACAACCCCGGTTCCTGATCCTTTGGCGTTGGAAGCCCCATCTACATATATTTTCCACCAACCCGAGTCTTTGGGCATATTTTCTTGGAACGTTGTCTCGTTTAAGTCTTTTTGTTCCGTAGTTAGTGTGAATTCCGCAACGAAATCGGCCAGTATCTACCCCTTTATGGCGGTCCTTAGCAGATATTTTACGTCTAAGGTGCCAATCTTCGCACCCCATTTCCAAATCCGACCAGTGAAGTCGGCCTTATGAAACATGGCTTACACTGGGTAATGCGTCATCACGTAAATGGTGTGAGCTTGGAAATACTGGGGTAGCTTTTTGGCTGCTGTGATCAATGTTAGGCCGACCTTCTCCAAGGGGGGTAGCGTGTTTCAGCCTCCATCATAGTCTTACTTGTATAGTACACCGGCAATTGGATGGTGTCTTTAATTCGAATCAATACGGCACTGATAGCCCGTTCGGATACGGCTAAGTACAGGAATAGTGGCTCGCCCGGTACTGGGTTTGACAAAAGCAAAGGGCTAGAGAGATATCTCTTAAGATCTTCAAAAGTTGATCCACAACTATCGTCCCATTTGAAGATAGTCCCCTTTTTTAGGAGTTGGAAGAAAGGTTGGCATCTGTTGGCCGACCTTGATATGAACCTATTTAATGCCGCGGTCATCCCTGTTAATCGCTGGACTTCTTTGTGACTTATAGGTGCTCTCAACTCTTGAATGGCCTTGATCTGATCCGGGTTTACTTCAATGCCCCTGTGTGATACCATGAAACCTAGGAACTTTCCAGAGCCGACCCCACACACGCATTTTGAAGCGTTCAATTTTAGTTTGTGTAGTCTCAGTATCCGGAATGTCTCCGTCTAATCTTCCAAGTGATTTTGTGACAACTTGCTCTTCACGACCATGTTATCAATGTAATTTTCCATTGTCTTTCCTATTTGGTCCTTGAACATTTTGGTGACCATTCATTGATAAATGGCGCCGGCGTTCTTCAGATCAAACGGCATCACCTTGTAGCAATAGATTCCTAGTGGAGTAATGAAGGTAGTCTTTTCACGGTCTTCTGATGATAAAGCGATCTGATGGTATCCTTGAAATGCATCTAGAAAACTCATTCGGTCATGCTCGGCTGAGGTAAACGTTGGGCCAAGGTTGTCGACACCGGCGGAAAATCTTCTATAAGAATTTTCTCTAAAGTTTTCTTATTTATTTTCCTAGATACCGACCCCCATTTGGCGAGTGTTGTGTGTGTTCCTCTATCTCTTTTCCGTTTCGAGATACGAGTTGTGTGTGTGTGGGAACTTGTGTACGTGTGTGCGTGTGAGCACAAATTTGGAGTCGCCACCAATCATGGGAAATTTTAAGGTGTGATTGGGCACCTATGTCTAATAGATTTTACCCTATTTAGACATCTACAACTAAATGGTCTTGAACCAGAGATAGGTTCGGGGGTTTGCTTATGCGTGGGGAAGGTGTTAGGCACCCCACGACATCCGTTTAAGAAAACGGTTACCTCCTTCCTAATGTTTTCTTTATTTGCTAAGCCTAAGTTTGTTGGTTTTTATTATGTACAAATGTCCCGATTTCCGTCGTACGATATACCAAAAATGGCAAACGTAATATGACTTCGTTCGGTTTTGATTAGACTCTTTATTTCACCATCCCTTTTATCTTTGTATCTTTTAAATTTCCGGGCATTTCGGTGGTAGGATATACTTGAAATCCTAACACCTAGTGCCGGGACAAACAATTAATGTTTTTGGTGCCATATTCGGGATCTCTTTACCCTTGATTTCCAAGAGTAAAGCGGTCCGTCAAATGGCGGGGTTTTGGGTGATTAATTCACACTTTGGGGAATTTTAGACCATGATCCTATGGGAGTTAGAACGTGTAGAATCCCTTACACGAAAGCACGTACCAGCCACGCCCCCGTGTAAAGGACTCATACCTTCGTTTCTAACGCCCACATTACCATGTTTACTCTTTTTAAAGTTTTCATGGCAAAGTGTATTTTAATCACATTTTTATATCAAAGCGAATAAACAATCAAGCAAGTAATCACAGATGGTATGACAAAATGGGATCCAATCAATGGTCATGTTAGCAGTACATCAACACATAAGTCATGAAATGACATAAATGGCATGACATATTAATGCTTGAAATGCAAAGTGCAATTTATTATAACATGAGAATTTTTAAGGAAAGGGTCAAGACCTCGTGGGGTCGGGATTCGATGCTATTGAAAGACTTACTCGGATCCCGACACCACCATAGGATTTACATGAATAAACAAAACAATCTAAAAAAGGGTTTTCAATGCCTTTTCGGGCTTACACGGAGGGTAGGTGCTATTGAAAGACTTATCCAAACCTCCGACGCCAAATAGGACTTAAATGAGAAAATCTATTTTGAAAATGTGGTTTCAATGCCTTTTCGGGCTTACACGAAGGGTTGGTGCTATTGAAAGACTTATCCAAACCTTCGACGCCAAATCGGACTTAAATGAGAAAATCATTTGAAAACGGGGTTTCAACGCCTTTTCGGGCTTACACGAAGGGTTGGTGCTATTGAAAGACTTATCCAAACCTTCGACGCCAAATAGGACTTAAATGAGGAAAATCATTTGAAAACGGGGTTTCAATGCCTTTTCGGGCTTACACGAAGGGTTGGTGCTATTGAAAGACTTATCCAAACCTTCGACGCCAAATAGGACTTAAATGAGAAAATCTATTTGAAAACGGGGTTTCAACGCCTTTTCGGGCTTACACGAAGGGTTGGTGCTATTGAAAGACTTATCCAAACCTTCGACGCCAAATAGGACTTAAATGAGAAAATCTATTTGAAAATGGGGTTTCAATGCCTTTTCGGGCTTACACGAAGGGTTGGTGCTATTGAAAGACTTATCCAAACCTTCGACGCCAAATAGGACTTATATGAGAAAATCTATTTGAAAATGGGGTTTCAATGCCTTTTCGGGCTTACACGAAGGGTTGGTGCTATTGAAAGACTTATCCAAACCTTCGACGCCAAATAGGACTTAAATGAGAAAAATCTATTTGAAAATGGAGTTTGCAATTTACGGGTCCAACGCCTCATGGATTTACATGGGGTTTAGTGCTATTGAAAGACTTACCTAAAACCACCAATACCGTTTGGTATTTTCATGCCCAAGTCAAAATAATGAAAAATGGACAATATTTACAACAACGTAGTAAATAATGAATGAAAAGACATAACGGGGTTTAAACAAAGGATTTTCGTGGGTCCAATTCCTATGGAATTACATGGTGGTTAATGCCTCTTTGAGGTCTTACATAGTCCACCACGACCAATCGGGATTATCACGCCCAAATCACAAGGGAAGAAAAATGGGAAAACGACAATATCCACAATATAATATTTACAACGTAGTAAATGTAAATAAAGCGATAATGACAATATTTAAACATGGGGGTTTTTAATGGGTCCAATGCCTATGGAATTACGTGGTGGTTAATGCCTCTTTGAGGTCTTACATAGTCCACCACGACCAATCGGGATTATCACGCCCAAATCACAAGGGAAGAAAAATGGGAAAACGACAATATCCACAATATAATATTTACAACGTAGTAAATGTAAATAAAGCGATAAATGACGTTATTTAACACATGGGGATGTATTTTTCGGGTCAAATATCTCGTAGGCTAACAAGGTTGTTACGGCCTCGTTAGAGGACTTACGCAACTGAGCCAAAGCTACTCAATATTTGCCGTACTAAAACACGAGGAAACCGGTGTATTTTTCGGGTCAAGACCTCGTGGGCTAACATGGTTGTCAACGGCCTTTGTTAGAGGACTTACGCGAGCCGCCAAAGCCACTCAATATTGCCGTACTAAAACACACCGGGGGAGGGGGGGGATAATCACAACAAATATTCACAAGTGCGTATAAAATGTAAATAAAGCGATAAATGACTAGAAATGTAAAGAAAGCGATAAATGACTAGAAATGTAAAGAAAGCAATAAATGACAAGGAAATGTAAATAAAGCAATAAATGACAAGGAAATGTAAATAAAGCAATAAATGGACAAATAAGAAACTAGTAAAGCATGAATGAAATAAATGAACTAAAGAAATGTAAGAGAAAGAGAGAGAGAGAGAGAGAGAGGAGTGGGAAGATGAGGGGAGGTTAGAGAGAGAAGCACCTAATAGGTGCTTCTCACTCTAAAAACCCCCCAAAATCCCTAAAGAAAAAGAAGAGGGAGAAAGAGCCTAGAGAGAGAGAGAGATTACCTAGAGAGGAGTCTCTCTCTCTAAAACTACCCCAAAAACCCCCTCCTAAAACCCCCTAAACCCCTATTTTCTGCCTAAACTAAGCTCTAGAAGGCCTAGTGCCCGAGCAAAAACTATGTGCAAATGAGGGGGGGGAGGGTCGGTTTTATAGAAAACCGTGCACGCCTCGCGCAGCACCATCATGCGCGGCGCATGACGGTCCTGCGCGAGTTGTGGTACTGCCACGTGGCAGTCTTATCCTTCCACGCCAGCAGCCCCTCGAATCCTCCTCGATTTCCGTGCGCGTACCCTTTTTTATCCGATTTTCGGGGGCAGTTTTGGAGGTCTTCTGGAACTCAAACTGGGTCATGCGGCATATCGTCGGAAAGCTCTCGACGTCCTCTTTCTAACGATATAAAGTTTGCACGAATCGGAGTTCGGACGAGGGAGTTATGGCTCCCGGAAGTCGGGGTATCGGAGCTGTTTTCGTGCACTCTTCCGGCGAAGATTCCGATCAAACGGGGGATGCTTTCGGCGAACCGAGAGTTCCACGACGTAGCCGGAGTCATTATCTTTCCAACGCACCCGGGCTCGCGGATCAACTTGTTGCGAGCAGGAAAGACTCTGCGCGCGAAGGCGGCTGTCCGGGAGAAAAAATGCGTTTTGCTCCCAGCGCGTTTTTTCTCAAATCTTGTCCCAGTTCGCGCGCATATTTGACCTAGCTCCCGATGTCGGATTTTGACGTTCTTGGTACCGTCGGAAAGCTTGCGCTGCCTATTTTTGCAAGGTTCCGGATTCGCGGGAATCCGAGCTTGGACTCGTGAGATATGGCCCCGCGAGCAGAGTCCACCGGGGTGTTTTTGGTCCGTTTGAGGGCAGTTTTCCGATCAGGATTCCGGCTGACCCCGATAAATTCTTGGCGATCCGAGAGTTCCACGTCGTGCATGGATGTGTCCTCTTTCCAATGTGCCCGGGCTCGCAGATCAACTTGTTGCGAGTCAGGAAGACTCTGTGCGCAAGCGCGGCAACGTCGGTGGGAAAATTCCGGAAATTTCAGCACAGCCTTATTTCGTCGGCCTGTTTTCACGCGCGTGGTAGACGTAGCTCCCGATGTCGGATTCCGACGATCTTGGTATCGCCGGAAAGCTTACGATACCTACTTTTTAACGGTACAGGCCTTGCGCAGAGGTGAGCTTGGGTTCGCGAGATATGATCCTGCGAACGGAGGCCGTCGGAAGGTTCCTTATGCCAAGGGGTCAACTTTTGGCTGAGATTCCGGCTTGACCGGAGGAGCTCTTGACGATCCGAAAGTTGCGTGTGGTAGCTGAAGTGAACCTCTTGCCTAAGGGTCTTGGCTCGCGGACCAAGTTGCAGCGGGTCGGAGAGAATCTTTGCGCAAACGTTGCCTCCCAAATAGGCTGTTTTGTCAACAATACTTACCAAAAATTTGGCTAAGTATCGGACCGTTTTTTCGCAGTTTTGGCCACAACTCTCTCGTTTCTCGTCCGTTTTCGACCCGTAAAGTACGGAATCGAAGCTCTTGATATTCTCTATACCTTGGTCAAGGGGTGGTCAGTTCGATCCAGTTTTTGGTCTGGTCAATAGTCCGGTCAAACCTTGGTCAAACTTGGTCAACCTTGGTCAAACTTGGTCGGATTTGGTCAAAGCTCTCCAAACTCTTGGAAGTGTACCCCGGACTTCATTTCAAGGGTTTCTGGGCAAGGCGGACCCTAGTCGGGCTGGAAACAGCTCGGTCAAACCTCGGTCAAACTTCGGTCAACCCTAGTCAAACTTGGTCAAACCTTGGGAAATGTGTCTCGGACCTTCTTCTTGGGAGTATTTGATGCGGAGAGCCCTCGTCGGATCAGACCGGCTTGGTTCGGGCTGTCTCGTTTTGCGCGCCGACACTCGAGAAAATCCCGGGGGTAAAAATGGGGTTATGACAGTTGCCCCTTCTTTGTTCGGCGTTTCTTGGCACAAGGAACGTCGGACAAAGAATAAATGACTCGATTTTTGCCCGCTCGGATTTTCTCGGTCTCCGCGTACTCCTACGGCTGTCGCGTAGTTCGTCTCGGTTTGCGTGCCAGTCCTTCCGGAGTCCAAATGGGCATTCCAGGGCTTGGAGAAGATCGGTCGGGATGCGAAAAGACGATTCGGGGCTTGAAATGGTGAAACGGGGCAGTTTTGGGAACTCGCGCATGACCATCATGCGCGGCGCATGACGGTCATGCGCGAGGTCCCACTACTTCAGGCCCCGCGCGGCCTTTCCCCTTCATTTTGTCGCTTTCTTTCCTTTTTCGCTCTCTGGACCCCACTTCGCCCCTCTTCACTCTTTTGCTCATATCTTGCTATCCGGGATTCCGATTGACGCGCCGTCTTCGCCTACGCGCTCCACGAGTAAGCCCCTTTCCATCCCTACCATTTATTTCAATTTTAAACGGTCGAAATGTACTGATTGGGTTATCCTCTTTTTTGTGTCTTTTGGTCTTTTTCTCATGATCCAGGACTCCGATCGACGATCAGTTTTCGCCTATACGTCCTACAGGTAAGCACCTTTCCATCCCCACCCTTCTTTTCAGTTTTGAACGGTTGGATTTTTTGCTTCCTTTTTTATGTCTTATGCTTCTTCCTTGTGCACTTCTGCTTTTATTTCTTTTTGTTTAACATGTCATTGTATGTTTTGGGATGCATTACATACTTAGCAAACATGTTAGTGCACAAAAACGCATTTACGCCAGGGGTCTGCACATGCACAAATGAGCCTTTGTAGACACGTACATACATACACTTGTGTTTGGAAACACATGAGATGAGAGATACGCAAAAAATTTGAGACGCCATGTTTATTATGATGCTTGTGCATTTTTTTTTGGGGGGGGTACTATGTCGTGCCTTTATTGCGTTGCTACGCACACTCTTTTTTTTTTATGGGGCATATTTTTTATTTTTATTATTATTTTTTATTTATTTATTTATTTTTTTTATTATTATTATTTTTTGAAAATCATGGGCTGGGTCTAGGAACTGCCTTATTTAGACTTGGGATCCAAGTGGGCCCCGCAATGCAGAAGAATTTTAACTTGTCTTGGAAATTCTTCCAAATCTTTCGTGAAAATTTGGGATTTGAAACTTGTTTCAAGTTTCAATTCGGGGATAGTTTGGCTTGGATGACCATCCAAGTCTCAAACCGGGGATGAACCGGGGACGAATCGGCCTGGGTGACCACCCAGGTCTCGAAACGAAATTTGTGATTCGGGTACGAATCGGCCTGGGTGACCACCCAGGTCTCGAAACGGAGACGAATCGGGGACGAATCGGCCTGGGTGACCACCCAGGTCTCGAAACGAAATTTGTGATTCGGGTACGAATCGGCCTGGGTGACCACCCAGGTCTCGAAACGGAGACGAATCGGGGACGAATCGGCCTGGGTGACCACCCAGGTCTCGAAACGGAGACGAATCGGGGACGAATCGGCCTGGGTGACCACCCAGGTCTCGAAACGGAGACGAATCGGGGACGAATCGGCCTGGGTGACCACCCAGGTCTCGAAACGAAATTTGTGATTCGGGTACGAATCGGCCTGGGTGACCACCCAGGTCTCGAAACGGAGACGAATCGGGGACGAATCGGCCTGGGTGACCACCCAGGTCTCGAAACGAAATTTGTGATTCGGGTACGAATCGGCCTGGGTGACCACCCAGGTCTCGAAACGGAGACGAATCGGGGACGAATCGGCCTGGGTGACCACCCAGGTCTCGAAACGAAATTTGTGATTCGGGTACGAATCGGCCTGGGTGACCACCCAGGTCTCGAAACGGAGACGAATCGGGGACGAATCGGCCTGGGTGACCACCCAGGTCTCGAAACGAAATTTGTGATTCGGGTACGAATCGGCCTGGGTGACCACCCAGGTCTCGAAACGGAGACGAATCGGGGACGAATCGGCCTGGGTGACCACCCAGGTCTCGAAACGAAATTTGTGATTCGACATTTTGTCAAAATCGTAATCTAGCAGTTAGACCTACTTCGGAAATTCATCCAAGTGGTCAAGGAAAACTTGTTTGTTTGTTTGTTTGTTTACATAATTTGCATAATTTTGACCTCTATATATTTCCTGTATCTTTGAAAATGAGATATACCTGGTTTTTCTGACTCTTTGACTGTTCATTGCTTTTTTTTTGCAGATGTCTGATCGAGGTAGTGGGAGTGGGGGCCATCGCCGGTCCGACCGCCTTGCGAAAGGCAAGGCTGTAGCTTATGCTCCTGAGAGTTCTCCTGATACGGACGATGAGTACGATGCTATGGAGGACGTACGTACTCGTGTCGACGCGTCTCTTGCCAGGGATCTACAGGCTGAGTTTGATGCCGAGGCTGCTGGTTCAGCTCCTAGTGCGGCTCGGGCTCCTTCTCGACCTGGAGTCGTCATTGGTCGTAGTGCTGGGCCTTCTGAGACGACTCGTCCTTCTCCACAGCCTAGTGTCACTACTGGTTCCAGCGATGCTCCTCGTGCCGCACCTCGTCGTGCCCATACCAGGTCGACGGGTATTCTCCCTTCGAGACTGAAGAGGCAGAGGAGTGAGGGGATTCCTGATTCTGCGGGCACCATCCCCGAGGATTACGTTGCACCGGGATTTAGATATCCTCCCCATGGTGGCATTCGACCGCGTTACCCTGTTGCTGTTGAGATATCGGATACGCCCCTTCTGACGAACCTCCTTGCTCATCCGTCTTCTCTGGTCCGTCGTTGTCAGGTACCTTCATATTTTCATATGTTTCTTTTATTCTTGACCTTTGCAAATCTCTGCATTGACATTCTTCTTTCGGATTTTGTGCAGGAGCCTCCCTATAGCGCTGGCCGAGGTGGGTGGTCTGAGTTTAGCAGACTTCTGGCGGCTTCCCGTCCAGAGTATAGAGAGTTTTTGATAGGGCTGGGCTTCGGTCCTTTCCTTAGCATCCCCTACGTGTCAGTGTACCACCCGGCAGTGTGGTGTTTCATAGAGAGATTCTTCCACCACACCGGGACCTTCCATCTCAGTACCTGCGAGATGGCGGTGCTTCCTGTAGATTGGAGCGCTATCCTGGGCATCCGTTTTGGAGGGAGAGCTCCCCCTAGCGAGCCTATAGATGGCTTTGAGGCTAGAGAGATTTTGGGTCTTGCTGATCACGATGCTACAGAGGGTACCCGGCGTCCTTCTGTGAGGATTCGGTATCTGGCGGATGTCTTGAGGAGAGATAGGGAGGAGCCTCCTACTGAGCTACGATATCGCCAGTGGGCAGCCTACTTTATCTTCAGCTGCTTTCTCGGGAACGACCGGTCCATTGTTCCCACGCCCATTGTCGGTATGTTCCGAGACATCGACACTCTGAGGGAGTATGACTGGGGTGCCTTGACATATGGATTCTACATCCGGGGTCTGCGCCGTTATTCTCGTCGGGAGTCGATCAGCTTTCTTGGCTTTTGGCAGTTTACCGTCTTCTGGGCCTTTGAGCACTTCCCCACTTTTGCTCCCAGTCGACTTCCGTTGGCTTCTGACCCGGATTTCCCTCTTGCCAGGCGTTGGGATACCTCTAGGATTGAGAGGATGACTACTTGTACCCTCCTTGAGCTTCGCATGACAGTTGATTGCCTCAGGGATGCTGATATCATCTTCCAGCCTTACTCTGCAGCTTTGTCTCAGCGACCTGAGGTCTTTTAGAGGCTGTAGCGTTGTCTCGTCTGAGGCTGTGGATCCGGACCACTCGGTCTTGGGAGCTTCTGCTGGGTGAGCGGACGGTACGACAGTTGGGCGATGAGGCCGTTGTCCCTGTAGACCCCTCCCCTTTGATGACTATTGAGGACTACATTCCGCGAGCTCCGAGTGATCCCTACATAGCGGGGGTGAGTGCATACCCGAGTTTGGTCCGAGAGGGTGTGTCATACCAGGAATGGTTTGAGCAAGTTTCTCTGGGGTCCCTGATGTCTCTTCACGAGGTTGAGGGTGGCCGTGTCATGGGTGGAGTGGCCATGGACAGTCATCACATTCGGTCTTCTGGGCAGATCGAGAGACTTGAGGGTGAGGTACTGCGTCTCCAGCTTGAGCTGTCGGTCAGCGCGGATCGTTATACGGCTGATATGGCCAGTATGCAGACGGAGGCGACACGGCGAGAGGGGGAGATGGTGCAGATGCAGAGGGATTTGGCCCAGAGCCAGAGGGACTTAGGTTCTCGAGATGCAGAGGTGGCCCGTCTTGCTGCTGCCGTACGGAGATTAGAGGACCAGCTTCATGGCATGGGCATTACTCCTGTTACCGGAGCTGACTTATCTGGTCCTGGTCAGCCTTCTTCTTCGCCACCTCGTGATCCTGTTTCTCGAGACTGGTTCTTTGACGACCCTTCTCCTCCATGATGTATATTGTTCCTCTCTTTTTTTTCTTGGGGCCTTGTATTCCGGCCAATTATTTTGTATTTATATGGGATGCACAGACATTGTATATATGACACTTGTGGTTTATGGATGGTTTTGGTTTTCTTTTATGGTTATGTGTTTATGGCTATGTGTATGGATGTATGTTTATGGATGTATGTTTGGGTATGTGTTTGGGGTATGTGTTTGGGTTATGTGTATGGATACCGGGTCTCGATCCTCCGCGAGGCCTGGTTCAATAAATATCGGGGCTTACCTCTCCTTGGGGCCCGTTTCCATCATCATTGGGACTTACTCGCTTCTCGAGGCCCACGAGGCCCATTTCATCATCATTGGGACTTACTCCTTCACGAGGCCCATTTCATCATCATTGGGACTTACTCCTTCACGGGAGGCCCATTTCAGCAAATTTTGGGACTTACTCCTTCACGAGGCCCATTTCAGCAATAGCAAATTTTGGGACTTACTCCTTCACGAGGCCCATTTCAGCAAATTTCTTACTCCTTCACGAGGCCCATTTCATTTCAAACTCCTTCACGGGACTTACTCCTTCACGAGGCCCATTTCAAATTTGGGTCTTACCCTTCACGAGGCCCATTTCATGGGACTTACTCCTTCACGAGGCCCATTTCAGTCACTCCTTCAAGGCCCAAATTTTTCTCCTTCAGAGGCCCATTCTTGAAGATAGAAAAATTTTGCCCCAGTGTAGGGCAACGTAGGTTGATGCAGAGTTCCGGATTTCTTTCTTCGCTTTCCTTGTGTCAGGCTACGACGGCTCGCAGAGGGTCAGTCTACTTCTTTCGAAATTTTTCAAAGTCCCTTTTGAAAAATTTTGCCCCAGTGTACCACGGGGTTCGCCTGCGTGGCATTCCCGAGTCATCTTTGTACTTCCCGGTTTCTGAGTTGAGCCATGGTTTCAGGGCCGGTTCCTGACTGTCGAGCCTAATTCTCGGTTCTCGGGCCATCCTGCTGGCAGGAGATCAATCCTGATCACATCGCATCAAATGCTTCTGCTTGAGACCAGATCTGGTCCCACTTTTGACTTCCGGACCGGTTCTAGGGTTTCGGGTCGGTTTCTGTTCGTTGACTCGAAATCTTCGATCACCGGACCGCCCAGGACTTTCCCCTAGGTGATTCCTTGCGAAATGGCCCTTATATAGTGCAAAACGGACCTCCGGGAGTGAGCGAACAGGTTCGAATTCGCGAGACATGGGGGAAAGAGCCGTTGGGATTCCCAACGGGACTCGCGCATGACCGTCATGCGCGGCGCATGATGGTGATGCGCGAGTTCCTGGCTTTTTAAACTCCGGCTCTCCTTCGAACCAGCAACCATTCTTTGAGTTTTCCTCTCCCCTTTTCACCAAAAACTCTTCGTTTTTCTCGTTTTCATGGCTTCTTCAAGTAGTGATCCCGACTCCTTGGTGACGCTTCGTTTCCATGACTTCCGTGTTGAGCGGATGAGACATTGGTGGACTCTTCTCGGAGAGGATGACCACGCCGATATCGTGGGGATCTTTGGCAAGTTTCCCCCTTTCATGCGGCTACAGGTTGATCGCGGCTTGCTCGAGGCGCTAGCTTCTTTCTGGGACCCGACCCATTGTTGCTTTTCCATCGGAGAGGTGGATCTCATTCCCACCATGGAGGAGTATGCTAAGCTTCTCCAGCTAGACAGCCCCTTTAGCGAGACCCCGGTTATACCCATTCAGGGTCCTCGGTCCAACCGATGCTTGGAGAAATACTTGGGTTTGACCACTGCGGTTCTACGTCCTGAGATCGCCCGACCTGAGGCAACTTGGCGGAAAGCCAACATTTCTCTAGACCTGTTGACGAAGTACTTCTCTCGGAGTGCCTTTCCGGCGAGGCTTGCTAGAGACTTCATTGCGGGCAAGAAGGAATGGAAGAAATTCCGAATCAATGCCTTCAAGATCGCCTTCGCAGGTATTTTTCTCTTTCCCACTTCCGCTGGTAGGATAGACTTGGGTGTCATTCCTATAGTATTCAGCGAGGGCAGGTCTATCATCCCTGCCATATTGTGCGAGACCGTGCGGTCTTTGTCGTTTTGTAGGAGACAGGGAGAGGGGGTCCCGATGTTCTGCACGCAGCTCCTTCAGCTCTGGTTCTGTAGTCACCTGCAGCATTTTTATCGCCTCCAGACCCCTTATCATTTTGAGAGGCATACGGTGAGCCAGACCGTCCAGATAGCACTTCCCTTTACCGGCGACAGTCGTGCTTGGGCGCTATACCTCCTTGACCTGCCCTTGAGTGGGTGGGCTTGGAAGGTTACCTGGGGGCCAGCATCGTGGATGCCCTGGACTCATTGTGCCCTCTTCGATGGAGTGCCTCTTCCTGGGGTGTGGGGTTGTACAGGCCATTATCCCAGCCTTGCTCTTCGTCAGTTCAGTGGTGTCCAGTACCCGCCTCGCCTGGGCGATTTGGATGCGGTGACTTTTGACTACATTCCTGGTGAGGACATGTGGAGGCTCCTCCTTAGGATTGAGGACATCTGGGGAGGTCGTCTTTCAGAGATGGTCCTCATCGAGGAGGGTTCGCCCGGAGATAGCTCTGTTACCTCGGACTTTGTCGAGTGGAGAGAGGGGTGGACCCCCTTTTTCACTCTCAGGCCTACAGTACGGCCAGGTGCACCATATTCCTTGATATCTCGCTCCCTTCGGGTATCAGCCTCCACTGGTCAGCCTGAGAGAGTTATTGCTTTGGAGCGAGAGCTTGAGGAGGTTCAGACAGAGCTGTTATCACTACGTCTTGCTAGGGCGTCTGAGAGGGAGGCATCTGCGGCTCGTGTAGAGTCTCTGCGGAGTACCTTGCATCACAATAGTGTGGCGGTGGCGAACATTCGCCGTGACTTGGTGGCTCAGAGGGGGAACGTCTCTACTCTTCGCACGATGAATGAATTCATCAGAGAGCAGCTCGAGATTTCTGAGGATGCTAAGGAACAGCTGGAGGAGAACTTGGCCGAGGCTCGGGAGCAGCTGGAGACTGAGCAGGCGGAGAGGACTCGGGTCCAGGATGAGCTTGATTCTCTTCGTTCATATACCCAGGCCTTGGTTGATCCTGCCACCGGTCGTCCTCAGGACATTGTAGCTCTCCGACGGGCGTTAGATGCGAGTGAGGAGGCTCTCACGTCTGCGCGTACTTCCATGGGGGTCATGAGGGTTCAGATCAGCGTTCTCCAGGGTGACAACGGGGTTTTGCAGTCCGAGTTGGATCTGGTGCATGATGCTCTTGAGTCCAATGCTTCTTGGCTCAATCAGGAGGGTTTCCCTGTGGTCACTTCTCTCCACCAGATTAACCAGGTGATGGATTCTTTGGGTGCCAGAGCTCGTGCAGTCTGGGAGGAGCACGATGAGGGGGATCCGGCCCTTTCTACTGCCTTGGGGAGATTCTGCAGAGAGACCTGCATACGTCTTGGTCATTAGATTAGCATATTTCAGGTAGCAGTGAGTAGTCAGTAGTTTTTGTATTTAGATGGTGAGTCATTCATAAATCCGAGTCGGATTATGCATGGCTCCCATTTTTAACTTCTAAATCGATATATTTAGACATGCTTTCAAGACATCATGAAAAATCAAATGTATGAATTTATGAACTATGAATGAATGAAAGTACGTATTTTGTCTGTGAATATCTATATGAAATCTTATGAATTTGACTTTTTATGAATCCATGGCAAGGATTGAATGTTATTGTGGAAATGAATATGAGAATTTACAAATTTGAAAGCGATAAGTATGGTATGAATGGTTTGTGAGAATTTAATGATATGTCACTTTGAAACAGGGTGTTTGGAAGGATACACTTGTGCTCCACCTCTTGATCCCCAAACATTCTCTTTATATCGAATGAACCGTACTGCTCAAAGGATAACATAGGTCGTTCTTTCGTCGAAAACCTCTTCACCGCCTAACAACCCCGATCACTAGTCTTGCACTGATTTGATGCTCGCCTTGTTGTGATACCGGTTTTTTTTTTTTTTTTTTTTTTTTTTTTTTTTTTTTTTTAGCCATATATTACCCTCAGCTTACGCCAAGTCCAGCTTTCCACGTTACTTTTGCCTATGGCGCCTCTTCCGAGGTTTTCACCATACCCGTGGTAATTTCCATCCGAGGGCAACGTCCTTACGGATTTTCGTTGCTTCCCGGGCCTTCTTTAACATGATCAAAATAACAAATTGGAACTTTGATAAATATTCCTCTTTGATTAAATTGACTTAAAGTTTATACATGGTACTTGATTACAGAATCAGAATTAATGGGTGTCATAACCCCATTTTTACCCCGGGATTTTCTCGGGTGTCGGCACGCAAAACGTGATCCGACGATCATCAAATACTCCCAAGAAGAAGGTCCGAGACACATTTCCCAAGGTTTGACCATTGACCAAGTTTGACCACCCTTTGACCAAGGTTGACCAAGTTTGACCAAGGTTTGACCGGACTTTGTTGACCAGACCAAAAACTGGATCGAACTGACCACCCCTTGACCAAGGTATGAGAGAATATCAAGAGCTTCGATTCCGTACTTTACGGGTCGAAAACGGACGAGAAACGAGAGAGAGTTGTGGCCAAAACTGCGAAAAAACGGTCCGACACTTAGCCAAATTTTGGTAAGTGTTGTTGACAAAACAGCCTATTTGGGAGGCAACGTTTGCGCAAAGATTCTCTCCGACCCGCTGCAACTTGGTCCACGAGCCAAGACCCTTAGGCAAGAGGTTCACTTCAGCTACCACACGCAACTTTCGGATCGTCAAGAGCTCCTCCGGTCAAGCCGGAATCTCAGTCAAAAGATTGACCCCTTGGCATAAGGAACATTCCGACGGCCTCCGTTCGCAGGATCATATCTTGCGAACCCAAGCTCGCCTCTGTGCAAGGCCTGTACCGTTAAAAAGTAGGTAGCGCAAGCTTTCCGACGATACCAAGATCGTCGAAATCCGACATCGGGAGCTACGTCTACCACGCGCGTGAAAACAGGCCGACGAAATAAGGCTGTGCTGAAATTTCCGGAATTTTCCCACCGACGTTGCCACGCTTGCGCACAGAGTCTTCCTGACTCGCAACAAGTTGATCTGCGAGAGTCTTCCTGACTCGCAACAAGTTGATCCACAAGCCCGGGCACATTGGAAAGAAGGACACATCTCATGCACGACGTGGAACTCTCGGATCGCCAAGAATTTATCGGGGTCAGCCGGAATCCTGATCGGAAAACTGCCCTCAAACGGACCAAAAACACCCCGGTGGACTCTGCTCGCGGGGCCATATCTCACAAGTCCAAGCTCGGATTTCCCGCGAATCCGGAACCTTGCAAAAATAGGCAGCGCAAGCTTTCCGACGGTACCAAGAACGTCAAAATCCGACATCGGGAGCTAGGTCAAATATGCGCGCGAACTGGGACAAGATTTGAGAGAAAAACGCGCTGGGAGCAAAACGCATTTTTTCTCCCGGACAGCCGCCTTCGCGCGCAGAGTCTTTCCTGCTCGCAACAAGTTGATCCGCGAGCCCGGGTGCGTTGGAAAGATAATGACTCCGGCTACGTCGTGGAACTCTCGGTTCGCCGAAAGCATCCCCCGTTTGATCGGAATCTTCACCGGAAGAGTGCACGAAAACAGCTCCGATACCCCGACTTCCGGGAGCCATAACTCCCTCGTCCGAACTCCGATTCGCGCAAACTTTATATCGTTGGAAAGAGGACGTCGAGAGCTTTCCGACGATATGCCGCATGACCCATTTTGAGTTCCAGAAGACCTCCAAAACTGCCCCCGAAAATCGGATAAAAAAGGGTACGCGCACGAGAATCGAGGAGGATTCAGACAGGCTGTCTGGCGGGAAGGCGTGCACTGCGACGTGCGCAGTACCACCAACTCGCGCAGGACCGTCATGCGCCGCGCATGATGGTGCGCGCCGCGTGCACGGTTTTCTATAAAACCGAGACCCTCCCCCCCCTCATTTGCACACAGTTTTTGCTCGGGCACTAGGCCTTCTTCTAGAGCTTAGTTTAGGCAGAAAATAGGGGTTTAGGGGGTTTTAGGAAGGGGGTTTTTGGGTAGTTTTAGAGAGAGAGACTCCTCTCTAGGTAATCTCTCTCTCTCTCTAAGGCTCTTTCTCCCTCTTCTTTTTCTTTAGGGATTTTGGGGGGTTTTTAGAGTGAGAAGCACCTATTAGGTGCTTCTCTCTCTAACCTCTCCCTCATCTTCCCACTCCTCCTCTCTCTCTCTCTCTCTCTTTCTCTTACATTCTTTAGTTCATTTATTTGCTTTATTTATTTACATTTCCTTGTCATTTATTGCTTTATTTACATTTTGTCTATTTATGCTTTATTTACATTTCTTGTCATTTATTGCTTTATTTACATTTCCTTGTCATTTATTGCTTTATTTACATTTCTAGTCATTTATCGCTTTCTTTACATTTCTAGTCATTTATCGCTTTATTTACATTTTATACGCACTTGTGAATATTTGTTGTGATTACCCCCCCCTCCCCCGGTGTGTTTTAGTACGGCAATATTGAGTGGCTTTGGCGGCTCGCGTAAGTCCTCTAACAAAGGCCGTTGACAACCATGTTAGCCCACGAGGTCTTGACCCGAAAAATACACCGGTTTCCTCGTGTTTTAGTACGGCAAATATTGAGTAGCTTTGGCTCAGTTGCGTAAGACCTCTAACGAGGCCGTAACAACCTTGTTAGCCTACGAGGTATTTGACCCGAAAAATACATCCCCATGTGTTAAATAACGTCATTTATCGCTTTATTTACATTTACTACGTTGTAAATATTATATTGTGAATATTGTCATTTTCCCATTTTTCTTCCTTTGTGATTTGGGCGTGATAATCCCGATTGGTCGTGGTGGACTATGTAAGACCTCAAAGAGGCATTAACCACCACGTAATTCCATAGGCATTGGACCCATTAAAAACCCCCATGTTTAAATATTGTCATTATCGCTTTATTTACATTTACTACGTTGTAAATATTATATTGTGAATATTGTCGAATTATCCCCCATTTTTCCCTTTGTGATTTGGGCGTGATAATCCCGATTGGTCGTGGTGGACTATGTAAGACCTCAAAGAGGCATTATCCACCATGTAATTCCATAGGAATTGGACCCACGAAAATCCTTTGTTTAAATTTATTGCCCCGTTATTTTCATTATTTACTACGTTGTTGTAAATATTGTCCATTTTTCATTATTTTGATTTGGGCATGAAAATACCAAACGGTATTGGTGGTTTTAGGTAAGTCTTTCAATAGCACTAAACCCCATGTAAATCCATGAGGCGTTGGACCCGTAAATTGCAAACCCATTTTCAAAATAGATTTTCTCATTTAAGTCCTATTTGGCGTCGAAGGTTTGGATAAGTCTTTCAATAGCACCAACCCTTCGTGTAAGCCCGAAAAGGCATTGAAACCCCATTTTCAAAATAGATTTTCTCATATAAGTCCTATTTGGCGTCGAAGGTTTGGATAAGTCTTTCAATAGCACCAACCCTTCGTGTAAGCCCGAAAAGGCGTTGAAACCCATTTTCAAATAGATTTTCTCATTTAAGTCCTATTTGGCATCGAAGGTTTGGTCAATAGCACAACCCTTCGTGTAAGCCCGAAAAGGCATTTTTTTCAAATAGAATATAAGTCCTATTTGGCGTCGAAGGTTTGGATAAGTCTTTCAATAGCACCAACCCTTCGTGTAAGCCCGAAAAGGCATTGAAACCCATTTTCAAATAGATTTTCTCATATAAGTCCTATTTGGCGTCGAAGGTTTGGATAAGTCTTTCAATAGCACCAACCCTTCGTGTAAGCCCGAAAAGGCATTGAAACCCATTTTCAAATAGATTTTCTCATATAAGTCCTATTTGGCGTCGAAGGTTTGGATAAGTCTTTCAATAGCACCAACCCTTCGTGTAAGCCCGAAAAGGCATTGAAACCCCGTTTTCAAATGATTTTCCTCATTTAAGTCCTATTTGGCGTCGAAGGTTTGGATAAGTCTTTCAATAGCACCAACCCTTCGTGTAAGCCCGAAAAGGCATTGAAACCCCATTTTCAAAAATAGATTTTCTCATATAAGTCCTATTTGGCGTCGAAGGTTTGGATAAGTCTTTCAATAGCACCAACCCTTCGTGTAAGCCCGAAAAGGCATTGAAACCCATTTTCAAATAGATTTTCTCATTTAAGTCCTATTTGGCGTCGGAGGTTTGGATAAGTCTTTCAATAGCACCTACCCTCCGTGTAAGCCCGAAAAGGCATTGAAACCCTCTTTTTAGATTGTTTTGTTTATTCATGTAAATCCTATGGTGGTGTCGGGATCCGAGTAAGTCTTTCAATAGCATCGAATCCCGACCCCACGAGGTTTTGACCCTTTCCTTAAAAACTCTTGTGTTATAATAAATTGCACTTTGCATTAAGCATTATATTCATGCCGATCCATATTTGTCATCTTCATGATACATGTGTTGCGACTATGCCATGACTATTTTGCTTGGATATTTTGCCATCTTACCATCTTGATTACTTGCTTGATTGTTTATTGCTTTGATATAAAAATGTGATTAAAATACACTTTGCCATGAAAACTTTAAAAAGAGTAAACATGGTAATGTGGGCGTTAGAAACGAAGGTATGAGTCCTTTACACGGGGGCGTGGCTGGTACGTGCTTTCGTGTAAGGGATTCTACACGTTCTAACTCCCATAGGATCATGGTCTAAAATTCCCCAAAGTGTGAATTAATCATCCCAAAACCCCGCCATTTGACGGACCGCTTTACTCTTGGAAATCAAGGGTAAAGAGATCCCGAATATGGCACCAAAAACATTAATTGTTTGTCCCGGCACTAGGTGTTAGGATTTCAAGTATATCCTACCACCGAAATGCCCGGAAATTTAAAAGATACAAAGATAAAAGGGATGGTGAAATAAAGAGTCTAATCAAAACCGAACGAAGTCATATTACGTTTGCCATTTTTGGTATATCGTACGACGGAAATCGGGACATTTGTACATAATAAAAACCAACAAACTTAGGCTTAGCAAATAAAGAAAACATTAGGAAGGAGGTAACCGTTTTCTTAAACGGATGTCGTGGGGTGCCTAACACCTTCCCCACGCATAAGCAAACCCCCGAACCTATCTCTGGTTCAAGACCATTTAGTTGTAGATGTCTAAATAGGGTAAAATCTATTAGACATAGGTGCCCAATCACACCTTAAAATTTCCCATGATTGGTGGCGACTCCAAATTTGTGCTCACACGCACACACGTACACAAGTTCCCACACACACACAACTCGTATCTCGAAACGGAAAAGAGATAGAGGAACACACACAACACTCGCCAAATGGGGGTCGGTATCTAGGAAAATAAAAAGAAAAAGAAATACTTAGAAAGAAGATTTTCCGCCGGTGTCGACAGCTTGGCGACTCCACTGGGGACTTAGAGGGTTTAAGCCTATAGTCTTTCGGTGTTTTCTTTGCTAAGCATGTGTGTATATATTTGTTGGTATTCATTATTTGATTCATTCTTTATTTCATCTTGTATAGTGTTTTGATTTTAGCATGTCTATATTCTTGTATATAAACTGCGAACATAGGATAGAGATTTATTTTATGCAACACATATTGTATATTGTGCCTTGTACAAAAAAGTCTTTTCCCTTTTTACTTTCAAAATCATGACATATACACTCATTGGACTTTTGGGTCGAACCCGGACTCAGGTGGGGCTGGGCTAGTACAGGCTCCACCACGAACCCTTTTATATCTAGGACATGGAACACGAGAATCCACCCTTCTCCCTTCACACCCGTGGAGATCGAGGGGGGCGTGCAAGTGCTTCCCCGGTGATCCAATACCCTTTCGACTTCCTTCGGGAGGATGAAACGGGCATGATCATCGGCCCCTTTAGGAAACAGAATTCCAAGCTGTGTCATACCATGTTGCATATAGTAAGCTATAGTGTAGAAAACTACCTGTGAGGGCTCTGGTAAAAGCCAACCGAGTGAACATCCAACCTAAGATAGGATACCCAAAAATAGGATGTGTCTTTTCAAAATGAGTCAAGGGAAAAGCGTTGTGCTATTTTCCAGGTGGTGATAAAATAATTGGAGCCGACTCAGGTTCTATCTATCTAAACCTTTGTTTGCATGTCATTGTTTGATAAAGGGATAGGATAACCACGTTGTCCATACCCGTTGCAAACCACTCAAACCCAAAGAGTTCCAAACTCTACATGGGATGTATAGTAGTCGTGTCGTACCGTATCCAACCAAAAGTACGACCCTCACATTAACCGACATCGGTTCCCAAAAATCTTTCAAAAATGGAACCGAACGCCGAAAGGCTCGTCGAATTTCAGTAATGTGAGAGTCTATCTTTTCGTTGATACGCGTGTACATAGTCTTGTCGTACCCCAACCAAAAGTACGACCCTCACATTAACCGACATCGGTTCCCTCCAAAAATTTTCAAAAATGGAACCGAACGCCGAAAGGCTCGTCGAATTTCAGTAATGTGAGAGTCTATCTTTTCGTTGATACGCGTGTACATAGTCTTGTCGTACCCCAACCAAAAGTACGACCCTCACATTAACCGACATCGGTTCCCTCCAAAAATTTTCAAAATGGAACCGAACGCCGAAAGGCTCGTCGAATTTTCAGTAATGTGAGAGTCTAACTTTTCGTTGATACATCGTGTATAGAGTCATGTCATCCTCAACCAAAAGTACGACCCTCGCATTAACCGACATCGGTTCCCTCCAAAAATTTTCAAAATGGAACCGAACGCCGAAAGGCTCGTCGAATTTTCAGTAATGTGAGAGTCTAACTTTTCGTTGATACATCGTGTACATAGTCTTGTCGTACCCCAACCAAAAGTACGACCCTCACATTAACCGACATCGGTTCCCTCCAAAAATTTTCAAAATGGAACCGAACGCCGAAAGGCTCGTCGAATTTTCAGTAATGTGAGAGTCTATCTTTTCGTTGATACATCGTGTACATAGTCTTGTCATCCCCAACCAAAAGTACGACCCTCACATTAACCGACATCGGTTCCCTCCAAAAATTTTCAAAATGGAACCGAACGCCGAAAGGCTCGTCAATTTTTGGTAATGTGAGAGTCCTATCTTTTCGTTGATACATCGTGTATAGAGTCATGTCATCCTCAACCAAAAGTACGACCCTCACATTAACCGACATCGGTTCCCTCCAAAAATTTTCAAAATGGAACCGAACGCCGAAAGGCTCGTCAATTTTTGGTAATGTGATAGTCCTATCTTTTCGTTGATACGATGTAACCATTTATATAGAGTCGTGTCGTCCTTAACCAAAAGTACGACCCTTGCATTTATCGACATCGGTTCCCTCCAAAATTTTCAAAAAAAATGGAACCGCACGCCGAAAGGCTCGTCGGATTTTGATAATGCAAGAGTCTATCTTTTCGTTAGTACGTCTGTAAACCCCAAGAGTTTCCAAACTCTATAAGGTCGTGTAGAGTCTCGTCATGTCCAACCAAGAGTATGACCTTCGCACTAACTGACATCGGTTCTCAAAAATCTTTCAAAATAGAACCGAACGCCGAAAGGCTCGTCAAATTTTGATAGTGCGAAAGCCCATCTCTTCGTTGACAAATCCATACATGTGTCAATCCTAAAGAGTTCTCAACTCTACATAGGAATCTAGATACTTACCCGTTGTGCTTGTCTGTCAACCAAGAATACGACCTTCACACTTATCGACACTGGTTCCCTCCAAAAAAATTTTCAAAATGGAACCAAGCGCCGAAAGGCTCGTCGAATTTCCAATGGTGTGAAAGCCTATTTCTTTGGTTGACAATGCCACTATGTACATACATGAGTTCTTAACTCTATAGATGTCTACTTGTGTCATCCTGACCCTCATATTGATTGATGTTGGTCACCCAAATTTCAAAATAAAGCCATGAGCCGAAAGGCTCGCCAATTTCTGGCAACCCAATGGGAAAAACCCATCCATCATTCATCAATGCATATTGCATTCATGCATACCATGCATACGCATACATACTTAGCCATGGTTTACCCGCAAAGTAAGCCAAGGTCATGCATTCAACTGTGAATTCAAAGTCTAACTTGACGTTGTTTACCTCTCTAGGTTATATTTGCATTCGCAATCAAATGGCGGAGGAAGCAAGCAAACTCCGAGGATTGGAAGCTCGGGTGGCGGCATTAGAAACCAAGTTTAACTTCTTGCTACAATTCATACGTCGGTGGACCGAACGAGAGGAGGAGAAGAAGAAGGCAACAATCAGCAAAAGACAAAAAGAGATCTATCCAGCCCTCAGCCTGTCAAAGGCAGCTCAGACTCTACCAACTCCAAGAAGGCCAGCCTTCCACATTCCTAGGCCGTCCCGGACAGAGCCTCGGCAATTCCAGCCACTGCCAATCCCAGTCCTACAACTATATGCCTTGCTGATCAAGAAGAAGATGATTACGCCCGTCAACCAGAGGACGCGTATCGGGCCACAGCCCAAAGACTACAACAAAGACCTGACCTGTGAGTACCATCAAGGAGAGGTCGGGCATACAGTGGAAAATTGCAGAGTCTTGAGGCACCGTATCCAAGATCTGCTAGACCAAGGAGTGTTGAAATTCAGAATAGAGGGAGTCATAAATACAATTGGGGCAGAGAAAGATGAAGAAGTCGACATCACCTCCACAAGAATACCATGGGAGCCACTCTTCCATGAGCTAAAGAAGCGAGGGCTACTCCCTGCACCAAGGGCACCAAAAGAGTCGACAGAAGCAGGCACGTGCCAGTATCATCCCGGGGCTCGAGACCACAACCTACAAGGATGCGAAGAGTTCAAGAAGGAAGTCGCCGGTCTGATAACAAAGGGATTGATAAGAAGGAGGGGAGAACAGCCGGAGAGAGATTGCATGACAATCGACCAGCTGAGACTCAGCCCTTACGAGAAGACAAACTTCCAGGCAAGGATGGAAAGAATTGAAGAGGATTTTGAGAAATTCTGTGTGAGAAAGAAAGAAAGAAGAGTTGGGGAAACTCACACCAGCCACACCACTGGAAATGTCCGGGCCCGATCCAGTGGTCATCCGTTATGTTACCAAAGAAAAGGTCGTGCTTCAGACAGCTTCGGTATCCGCGGTTCAATCTTCGGAGAAAGTTCCAAGCGTGGTGATCCAAGTTCCGCAACCCTTCCCCTACCAAGATAGTAAGAAGATCCCCTGGAACTATGGGATGAAAGTAATATCGACACGGGAAAGCCAGCCTAAGACGAAAGAGGAGGTAGTAGGGAACCTCACGTCCGGGCTCGGTGGAATTACCAGAAGCGGCAGGTGCTACACTCCGGAAGAGCTAGAGAAAAGGAGGAAAGAAGCGGGAAAGGCAGTGGAGGATCCCACGTAAAAACGAAAGGCAGCGGAGGAAGGAGGCCGCAGATTTCCTCCGAATCATCAAGAGTAGTGAATACAGCATAGTGAAGCAGTTGAGCAAGATGCCCTCTCATATATCAGTACTGTCATTACTACTCGCATCCGAATCCCACAGGAAAGCCCTGCTGAAAGTACTTAACGAAGCATACGTGCCAGAGGATATCACTGGGCCGTCTTTCGAGAACATGGTGACCTCCATACTAGTCACCAACCAACTAACCTTCTCTGATGATGAGTTGCCCCCGGAGGGGAGAGGTCATACCAAAGCTTTGTATATCTCTGTCAAAACCAATGACCGCGTCGTGTCAAGGGTGCTGATCGACAATGGGTCAGCTCTAAACGTGTGCCCTCTATCGACCTTGGAAAAGCTAGACATTGATCCCACTCGTGTGAGAGTTAATAGCATGGTCGTACGAGCTTTCGATGGAACCCGCAGAGAAGTGTTAGGAGAGATAGACTTGCCAGTAGAAATTGGCCCGCAAGTCTACGACATCAACTTCCAAGTGCTGAGAATCGATTCTCCTTACAACTTGCTATTAGGGAGACCATGGTTACATACAGCCGGAGCAGTACCCTCCTCCCTACACCAAAAAATGAAGCTCATCATCGGCAACCAATTGGTCACCATCCTAGCCGAAGAACCCATATCCATTTACAACGACGGAGGAAATTCCTTACATTGACGGATGTGCACCAGAAGAAGCATCATTCCACAGTTTTGAGTTCGTCACCGTCATCCATAGAGTGGCGGCCGTTGAACCAAGATTGTCCAAAGCTGGGATCATGGTAGCCAAGGAATTCGTCAAGGCGGGGTTTCAGCCTGGGCAAGGTTTAGGCTATGCGAACCAAGGAAGAACCACAATTGTGACCCTGGAGGGAAACAAAGACAGGTATGGACTGGGGTATACCCCGACCAGAAGGGATCGTCAGATGGCCTATGAAGCCCGGAGGCAAAGAGCTGCAGCGAAGCTCAAAGGAGAGAAATGGCCTGAGAAGGAAGGATAGCCATCCCCCACATCCGCACCACCTTCCCCGCATCAGCAATGTTTCAAGTTGATGAGGGCGACGTAGACGAGCTGGCATTACTTTTCACTGAGGATTTGAATGTCAATGCCATTACCACGGAAGGAGATTCCGCGGCATTCCCAGTCCATGCCGATCAGCACGAGGAGATAGATCTTGAAGACTTTCTAGATGAAGAGAACCTCAAGGGTTATCGTATAGATGAAGAAACACTTGATGAAGACACATGGGAAGATGATGACCTCCCCGACTTGCTCCCGCACCTTAATGGTTCCACGCGGGCTCGACACCCTGGAATTCGAGATATTTTGCGAGCATGGAGACCCGGAATCTCATCTACGGAAGTATCCGCGAAAAGATGGCCTTGCATACTAACAACGAGTTCTTGATGATCTCGACATTTCATGAGAGCCTACCAGAGTGCGCGGTCACCTGGTTCTATCAGCTGAAGAATCTTGCCTGTTGGGGAGATTTGGCGAAAGCTTTCCTGGACCGATACCGCCACAACATCAAGGCACCACCACCAAACCTCATCACCACCGCTGTTGCTGAAGAAGAAGACGCTGGCCCTATGGTTGAAGGTTTGAGCATCCACACCATTGCACGAGGAGGAGGATTCCACCACCACACCACCGACCCGCCACTGCCAACAGGGAGAAGAAGTCAAGACGTGGACTTGCGTACCATTGCTACAGCGTGTCTCGAGTAGTAATGAGTAAGCGGTATCCCAGCTAGGGGTAACTCGGTTTTGAGTCTACCAATAGCTCGGGAAATTTTGTATCAAACAATTTCGGGTTTATATGTTTAGTTTATGTTTTCAAGATATCATGCTACAATCATAATCATTTCATCACTGTAATATTTCCATCTCCATATTTCAAATGATATGTCACGTGTTTATTCCATGAATCTTTCTATCTTAAATACTCCAATGTGCATTAAATAAATCCAACACGCCATCGCACAAAACGAATGGTTCCTCTTTTTTAGTTTTCTTACCGTTTTTCCATCCGCTATCCTTTCCAGGATTACACGCAAAACCTCAAACGATCCCCACGTCTCCAAAATTGACAACAAAACGGATTGCTCACTGGATAACATAGATAATTCCGACGAAGAAATCGAATTACCAAGTGACATCCTCGAGGCATTAGAGAGACAAGATGAGGGGTCCAAACCCAACATAGAGGAGTTGGAAATTGTAAATCTAGCCAACGAGGGTGAAGAGCCGAGAGAAGTCAAGATTGGAACCCGCTGCGCCGCAGAGCAAAAGGAAGCACTCATCGCACTGTTGAGAGAGTTCCATGAAATCTTCGCCTGGTCTTACCAAGACATGCCAGGCCTAGACACAGACATAGTGGTCCACAAGATTCCGCTAAAGCCAGAATGCAAGCCCGTCAAACAAGCACTGCGACGGATGAAGCCCGAAGTCATTTTGAAGATCAAGGAAGAGGTGGAAAAGCAATTGAAGGCAGGTTTCCTAAGCACAGTAACCTATTCGGACTGGGTAGCCAATATAGTCCCGGTGCCGAAGAAGGACGGAAAAGTCAGAATGTGCGTGGACTATCGGGATCTGAACCGAGCCAGCCCGAAGGATAACTTTCCTCTACCTCACATTGATACCCTGGTCGATAACACAGCAACGAACGTCGTATTCTCATTCATGGACGGATTCTCAGGGTACAATCAGATCAAGATGGCCGAGGAAGACAAGTCCAAGACCGCTTTTGTCACACATTGGGGAACCTTTGTGTATGATGTCATGCCTTTCGGTCTGAAGAACGCCGGAGCCACTTATCAGCGAGCCATGGTCACTCTCTTCCACGACATGATTCATCATGAGATAGAGGTTTACGTAGGATGACATGATTGCCAAGTCTCGTACCGCACAAGATCATCTCACAGACCTGCGCAAATTGTTCCAACGACTGAAGAAGTATCAGCTCCGATTGAACCCGAACAAATGTGCCTTCGGCGTCACATCCGGAAAGTTATTAGGCTTCATCGTCAGCGGCCGGGGAATTGAGATTGATCCTGCAAAGGTTCAAGCCATACGAAGCATGCCCGCGCCAAAGACAGAGAAAGAGATCCGAAGCTTCTTGGGAAGGATTAACTATATAGCTCGCTTCATCGCACAGCTTACGGCAACCTGCGAGCCTCTGTTCAAGTTGCTAAGAAAAGATGTGAAGATAAAGTGGACTGAAGACTGCCAGAAAGCTTTTGACAAGATCAAGGAGTATCTGCTCAACCCACCCATCCTGGTTCCACCAACTCCAGGACGTCCCCTCATTCTATACCTCACAGTCCAAGAAGCATCCATGGGCTGCATGTTGGGACAACAAGACGAGACTGGGAAGAAAGGAGCAGGCAATCTACTATCTTAGCAAGAAGTTCACGGAGCCGGAGACCCGTTACTTGTTGGTTGAAAAGACGTGCTGCGCACTGGCTTGGGCCTCCAAGAAGCTGAGACAGTACATGCTCTACTACACCACTTGGTTGGTATCCCGGATGGACCCGAATCAAGTACATTTTTGAAAAGCCTGCCTTGACTGGGAAGATCGCACGGTGGCAAGTACTCCTATCTGAATTCGACATCTTGTTTGTGGCTCGAAAGGCGATCAAGGGACAAGGCCATAGCCGATTACTTGGCAGATTACCCGTCTGAGCAGTTAGAGTTAATGGACTCCGAGTTCCCAGACGAAGATGTAATGATAGTCGAAGAAGACAATCAGGGTAGATGGAAGCTTTACTTTGACGGAGCAGCAAACGCTGTCGGAAGCGGAATTGGCGCGGTCTTGGTATCACCAAAGGGACAACAAACTCCTATCGCTGTTAAGCTGGGGTTTGATTGCACCAACAACATGACTGAGTACGAAGCATGCATCGTCGGCCTGCAAGCAGCTTTGGAATTCGGTGCTTATGAACTGGAAGTCTTCGGAGACTCTCTGCTGATAGTGTCACAGACTAACGGAGAATGGCAGGCCCGGGATCCCAAGCTCATCCCGTATCAACGATACATCAGCCGGCTAATCCCAAAGTTCAAGTATGTCACCTTCACATACACCCCAAGAGCTCACAATCACTTTGCCGATGCGCTTGCCACACTGGCAAGCCTAATCAAGCTAGTAGAAGGGGATGATGTGCGACCGTTACGGATCGAGACTCGAGACATCCCGGCATACTGTGTGTGCATAGAAGAATGCATGAACGTCGAAGCAGAGATAGACGATAAGCCTTGGTATTACGATATCAAGCGCTTCATCCAAGACAGAGAGTATCCATCACGGGCGACCGAAAATGAGAAGAAATACATCAGAAGGATGGCCTTCCAGTTTTTCCTTGAGCGGAGAGATTCTGTACAAACGAACTCATGACGCCACCCTCCTGCGATGTGTAGATGCAGAAGAGGCCAATCGATTGATCCAAGAGATGCACGCGGGATTAATGGGAGCCCATGCCAACGGACCCTTCCTGGCCCGGAAGATCATGAGAGCTGGCTATTATTGGTTGACAATGGAGAGGGACTGCATCAGACATGTCCAGACGTGCCATAAATGCCAGATGTATCAGAACAGCAAGAACGCACCTCCCCAATATCTTCACACTATGGCCTCGCCGTGGCCATTCTCAGCTTGGGGAATGGATGTGATCGGTGCAATCACCCCAAAGGCGTCTAACGGGCATGAGTTCATACTGGTAGCCATCGACTATTTTACCAAGTGGGTAGGAGGCATGTTCCTTCAAGAATGTCACTCAAGTCGCAGGTCACCCGGTTTGTGAAGAACAACATCATCTGCCGTTACGGAATGCCAGAAATGCTCATCACCGACAATGCTTCCAACCTAAACAACCGCATGATGGATCAGCTATGCCAGCAGTTCAAGATCCAGCACCACAACTCTGCTCCATACCGTCCCGAAGATGAACGGAGCCGTAGAAGCTGCCAACAAGAACGTGAAGAAGATTCTGAGCAAGATGACGGAGACTTATAAGGATTGGCACGAGCACCTGCCTTATGCCTTGTGTGCCTACCGAACGTCAGTGAGGACATCCGTTGGAGCCACCCCCTACTCTCTGGTTTATGGGATGGAAGCAGTACTACCAGTCGAAGTGGAGATCCCTTCTTTGAGAATCCTGTCACAAACTCAGCTAGAAGAAGCCGAATGGGCCCAAGCCCGGTATGAGCAGCTGAACTTCATAGATGAAAAGAGATTGGCGGCACTGTGCCACGGACAGCTCTACCAGAGACGGATCGAAAGAGCTTACAACAAGAAGGCTCGACCTCGCACTTTCCAACCCGGAGATCTCGTTCTGAAGAAGAGGAATATGGCCCTATCAGATCCACGAGGAAAGTTCGCACCATCATATGAGGGTCCGTACGTGGTGAAGAAAGCCTTCTCAGGGGGAGCAATCATTCTGGCTGATATGGATGGCGAAGAGTTCCGGTTCACCCATTAATTCTGATTCTGTAATCAAGTACCATGTATAACTTTAAGTCAATTTAATCAAAGAGGAATATTTATCAAAGTTCCAATTTGTTATTTTGATAATGTTTGAAGAAGGCCCGGGAAGCAACGAAAATCCGTAAGGACGTTGCCCTCGGATGGAAATTACCACGGGTATGGTGAAAACCTCGGAAGAGGCGCCATAGGCAAAAGTAACGTGGAAAGCTGGACTTGGCGTAAGCTGAGGGTAATATATGGCTAAAAAAAAAAAAAAAAAAAAAAAAAAAAAAAAAACCGGTATCACAACAAGGCGAGCATCAAATCAGTGCAAGACTAGTGATCGGGGTTGTTAGGCGGTGAAGAGGTTTTCGACGAAAGAACGACCTATGTTATCCTTTGAGCAGTACGGTTCGTTCGATATAAAGAGAATGTTTGGGGATCAAGAGGTGGAGCACAAGTGTATCCTTCCAAACACCCAGTTTCAAAGTGACATATCATTAAATTCTCACAAACCATTCATACCATACTTATCTCTTTCAAATTTGTAAATTCTCATATTCATTTCCACAATAACATTCAATCCTTGCCATTGATTCATAAAAAGTCAAATTCATAGGATTTCATATAGATATTCACAGACAAAATACGTGCTTTCATTCATTCATAGTTCATAAATTCATACATTTGATTTTTCATGATGTCTTGAAAGCATGTCTAAATATATCGACTTTAGAAGTTAAAAATGGGAGCCATGCATAATCCGACTCGGATTTATGAATGACTCACCATCTAAATACAAAAACTACTGACTACTCACTGCTACCTGAAATATGCTATCTAATGACCAAGACGTATGCAGGTCTCTCTGCAGAATCTCCCCAAGGCAGTGGAAAGGGCCGGATCCCCCTCATCATGCTCCTCCCAGACGGCACGAGCTCTGGCACCCAAAGAATCCATCACCTGGTTAATCTGGTGGAGAGAAGTGACCACAGGGAAACCCTCCTGATTGAGCCAAGAAGCATTGGACTCAAGAGCATCATGCACCAGAGATCCAACTCGGACTGCAAAACCCCGTTGTCACCCTGGAGAACGCTGATCTGAACCCTCATGACCCCCATGGAAGTACGCGCAGACGTGAGAGCCTCCTCACTCGCATCTAACGCCCGTCGGAGAGCTACAATGTCCTGAGGACGACCGGTGGCAGGATCAACCAAGGCCTGGGTATATGAACGAAGAGAATCAAGCTCATCCTGGACCCGAGTCCTCTCCGCCTGCTCAGTCTCCAGCTGCTCCCGAGCCTCGGCCAAGTTCTCCTCCAGCTGTTCCTTAGCATCCTCAGAAATCTCGAGCTGCTCTCTGATGAATTCATTCATCGTGCGAAGAGTAGAGACGTTCCCCCTCTGAGCCACCAAGTCACGGCGAATGTTCGCCACCGCCACACTATTGTGATGCAAGGTACTCCGCAGAGACTCTACACGAGCCGCAGATGCCTCCCTCTCAGACGCCCTAGCAAGACGTAGTGATAACAGCTCTGTCTGAACCTCCTCAAGCTCTCGCTCCAAAGCAGTAACTCTCTCAGGCTGACCAGTGGAGGCTGATACCCGAAGGGAGCGAGATATCAAGGAATATGGTGCACCTGGCCGTACTGTAGGCCTGAGAGTGAAAAAGGGGGTCCACCCCTCTCTCCACTCGACAAAGTCCGAGGTAACAGAGCTATCTCCGGGCGAACCCTCCTCGATGAGGACCATCTCTGAAAGACGACCTCCCCAGATGTCCTCAATCCTAAGAGGAGCCTCCACATATCCTCACT
>OU015764.1:42124386-42150229 GCA_907173295.1 Fagus sylvatica | reverse complement strand
GGGGGACTGGAGTAAAAGAATTTCCCTATGATATCTCAGAGCAATCTGTCTCGCCTTGCCTTGATCTGCTCAGTCTCTGCCCCAATCTGCTCAGTTTCTGCCTTGATCTGCTCTGTCTTTGCCCCGATCTGCTCGGTTTCTGCCTTGATCTGCTCAGTCTCTGCCCCAATCTGCTCAGTTTCTGCCTTGATCTGCTCTGTCTCTGTCCCGATCTGCTCAGTTTCTGCCTTGATCTGCTCAGTCTCTACTTCAATCTGCTCCTCGGAGACGATCTTCTCTGTCTCGGCCCCTATCAGCTCTGCCTCGGCCTGAAACGATCTGCCTCTCCTCCGCCTGATCTGCTCTCCTTGACTGATCTGCTTCTCCTCGGCTGATCTGCTCATTCTCTACTTCGATCTGCCCTGTCTCTGCCTGGAACGATCTGCTCTCTTCAGACCCGATCTGCTCTCTTCAAACTCGCTCGATATGCCGCCGTTTGGATGCTCCATTTGATTTGCTCCACCCATCAATCGATTCGTCTGGAAGAGACGAATCTCCAGTAAAAAGATCGTCGAAGCCAGAAACCTCCCTACGCGCCGCCACGCGCCGGTGAAGCTTCCGGCAAACCCGCAGGTTCAGATCTCCGCCGCCGCCTCTAGGCTGCTCCGTTTATCTTTTCCAGAGACATCCACGGCTTCGTCTCGTCAAGACGAAGCTCCACCAGAAAAATCGAAGCCGGAAAGTGCTCCACGCGCCGCCACGCGCCGGTGAAGATTCCGGCGTATTTTTTGCCCCAGATCCACGCGCGACCCGTACACGCGCCCCGACCCGCCACGCGACCCGACCTGAACCGCGCCCCGACCCGAGACCCGACGCGCCCCGACCCGCGCCTCGACCCGCGACCCGTGACGTGACCGTCCTCACTGCTGACGTCAGCCCTCCTCACTGCTGACGTCAGCCCTAAAAAAAAAAAAAAAAAAAAAAAAAAAACTTACATATTATTTGTTTTTTCTCATTTTGTTCTTTTCAGGTATTTTCTGATGGATAGAAAGCTCACGGTGTTTTCAAGTGTTTTCTTTCCCCAATTTCAACTCCCTCTTACCAAGGAGAGGAAGAATTCTGTGGTTTGAGGTTTGAGTTTTATCCATCAACATTTCATAAGTCTTCATGGAGACTGTGAACTGTGCTTATCATTCTTCCAACAGTCTTCTGAGTTACTCCATTATAAGAAGTAAGTTAACTGCTGCTTCTTCCTTGAACCCCCTTCCCCATAAGACTCATTCCACTGCTTCAACTCTCCCATTATAGATCCCTCAGTTGCAAAGCTTGCAGCAACCTGACTCTTTGCCTGCCTGAAGTCTTCCATATTCAATGGCCTAAGGGTAATTATCCTTTCCTCCTGACCTTCTTTTGTGTCCGAAGCAGCTCCTGAAATCTGCCCTTCTACAGAATGGATTTCTTTCCCTTCTGCAGCTCTCTGCTTTCCCCAATCTCAAAACAACTACAACTGTGGCTTCCATGCCACCTGTCCTCTCCTCGATCTCAGAACAAAATCAATTGTGGTTGCCATGCCACCCCGTCCCTCTCCTATATCAAGACTCTGAAAACGAAATTTAATGCATCGTCCTATCGCCCATGAACACTATCTGCTTCATGTTATGAAGATGAATTTGTCTGTTATTGTGGTCTTCCGTGATAATCTGTCTCTTATTGTCTTCCATGACAATCTGTTTCTGGTGTCTTCTATGACACAATCTGTTTGTTCTATCTAGTGTCTTCTGTGATAATCTGTTTGTTCTGTCTGGTGTCTTCCGTGACACAATCCGTTTGTTCTGTCTAGTGTCTTCTGTGACAATCCGTCTGGTGTCTTCTGTGACAATTCGTCTATTCCATCTGATGTCTTCTGTGACAATTCGCCTATTCCATCTGGAGTCTTCTGTGACAATCCGTCTATCTCTGGTGTCTTCTGTGACAATTCGTTTGTTTTATCTGGTGTCTTCCGTGACACAATCCGTTTGTTCTATCTATTATCTTCCATGACAATCTTTTATGAGCTCTTCTGAAGACAGTCTTTTGTTGTCCTGTGTGGCAGTCTGTTGTCTTACTCTGAGTTCTTCTGTATTCTTTTATTCGTTGTGAGCTCTTCTGAAGACAGTCTCTTGTTGTCCTCTGTGGCAGTCCGTTGTCTTACTCTGAGCTCTTCTGTGTGCTCTTCTGTTCTTTTATTATGTTTCACTTGCTGCATGAGTTTCTTTCTTTCGACAGGCATTTTCGTTTCGTGGACCCTACTTCTCTTCGAGGATTCTACTTCATGCAATTCCAAACTCAAGGTTTCGTCATACTGCACCTTGAGTTTGAGGGGGGATGTTAGAGATATATATTGGGCCATGAGGCCCAAACCAAGTGTAGGCCCATTAATTGTAATAGAAGCAAACTGCTCTAGTTAGATTAGGTTTCTCTAGTATATATACCCTACTTGGGTTTCATTGTAACCATCAAGAAATATAGAAAAGATGTAGCCGTCAAGGGCTTTTGTGTGTGGACGTAGGTCTTCATGACCGAACCACGGTATCCCTGTGTATCTGTTCTCTATTTGTTCTCTCTCTTTCCCTAAACTCTTTTCTCTCTAGCACTATCAGAGCATCTGTTCTAACAAAGAGGACCCTATTCGTTATTATGGAGGCTGATATTTCAGTTTTTGTTCCTCTTATGTCTAGCTCGCACACCGCACAAAATGGAACCCACAATATGGCTGGGATAAATGATGAAATAATAATAATAGGAACTCCACTCAATATGGTGCTCTGGTGTAAATGGAGAATTCCTATGTGTGTTTTAAGAAGTATTAGTGGTTAGAAATTGCTATTGCTTGTTCCTAATTTCACTTTGTCTAGTTTGTAATCTGTATTTGCAGCTTACGGCCCCAGCGGTGGCGCCACATACAGCCCAGGGTAGGGGGTTCATTTGAACCCCCTGACTTGGAAAAAAGATATATATATTTATATATATTTTTTTTTTAAATAATTTTTTTTATAGGTATTTAAACCCTCCAAAAAATATTTGAACACCCTCAAAAAAAATTCTTGAACCCTCTCAAATGTCTTTTTGAACACCCTGGCTTTGAGATCCCAAATTTTGAACACACTAAGTTGAGATCCCAATAAATCTAATCCATTAAACCCCTAAAAAAAAGCCCAAATAACAAATAATAACTAAACTAAATAACGACAAAATGGCTTAAAACCCATTAACCAACCCAATTTGATACATATGGCACAATCACTTGGTCTAAAAAATATATATATATAAAAATAATAATAATAATACTAAACCCACTTACTGTGTTTCTACCTTTTAAATTTGTCTTTACTCTACACTTGATAAAAAATATTTTGGGGATCACAAATGAGTAATTGTCAATAACATTACAAAAGAAAATTCATGATATTGTAAATTCTATGACAATTGTTAAAGTATCTAAGCAACGATTACAAACGATGAGAGATGATGAATGTGAAGCTTTATTGACTGAAGTGTCTTCATTTTGTATCAAGCATAAAATCTCTATCCCGAACATGGATGAAATATTTGTAGCTGCTGGCAGGGTTGCCCAAGCCTGTCCCAAGTTTGGTTGCTTACTTACTATTAAATATATAAAAAAAAACATAAAAAATTCAAAAAGCTTTTTATGCAAAATCAAGGTTACATTGTGATTTTAGCTTGAGTTACATAAAAAAATAAATAAAATAAAAAATAATTAATCCCAATTATGGTGTTTTATAATTAGTATGATCCGACTTAAAGAAAACAACTTCTCCTTGCATTTTTTGAAGCATATTCAATAAAAAAAAAATCCAAACTAATATCTATTTAATATTATTATATGTCTAATAGTTTTTTAACTAAAAAATTCTTAGTGTTAATAACAACAAACGTAATACAATAGTAAATTAAAAGTGATAGAAACCCATTAAATAAACACGTGAACACACTACACGACAATACAAAATAATGGCTTCTCCCGCAACTCCACAAACAAAAGCATTGGCATCCACATGCAGACAAAATTTTCAAACAAATTAGTAAATTACACCGTAGAGACCGAACTCATTCACACAAACACTGAAACACATTACATATATCTCATTAAAAGGCACAACACTCCTATAAAAAAAACAAAATTATGTATACGAATAAATTTTTTTCTCTTATCTATACTATTTATATATATATACTATTAAATTTTTTTTTTCCATTTGTTGCCCCCTTGGGAGGGTTGCCCAAGCCCAAGGGCTTGTGGGCTTACCCCAAGGGCCGGCACTGGCTGTTAGGAGGCCACATCATAAAAATAAAATGTTTTTTTAATTTTTTTAATTTTTTTTTTTGTGATGTCAATATATTATATAGTCAAGCTTTTTAATGAACCCCCTAAAAAAATTCCTGGAGCCGCCACTACTTACAGTTTTATTATATATATTAAATTATATATATATATATATATATATATATATATATATATATATATATATATATATATATATATATATATATATAATAATATATCTCTTCAATAAAAATAAATTTTCTAAATTTTTCCATTATCCAAAAAAAAAAAAAAAACTCAAATAGCACCAACCTTTTCTTATAATATAACTTAGGCCCCATATGAGACAACAAATTGTTAGTTAATATCATTATTGTGTATATATATATATATATATTAATCTTTTTTAGGAAATTACAATGTACCTCGGTGAGATTTTGATTCGTTCTCTATCTCTTTTTAAACTTTCAACTCAAGTAATATTCCTTGAAGATTTATTTGTTATATTCTTTGAGAGAGTACGTGTTAAAAGAGTAATATTAAAAACACACTTTTATTATACATGGCTTGTTGCGATTATGTATCATTTTCACTTAGGTTCACCATTGACACTACTTTTATTATATTCCAATCAAAATAAACTATATCAACAATTGTGGAAAAATTTGTGTTCCTAAACTTATTAGTTAAATAAAGCCCCTTTTTCGTTTGTGTGTCATTATAACTATAATGTAGTGATAAATATTAGGATAAATTACACTGACACTCCCTTCTTTTGGGGAAACTAAAATCTCTACACCCTATTTTGGGGAAATGACACTCCGCTCCCAAATTCGCAAAATAATTAATACTCTGCATCCTTTTCCCATTTTTAAAGGAATATTCCTCACTTAAACTTAAAATAATTGGAATATAATTTTTTTTTTAACTCTAATTAGTTAGGCATTGGTTAAAAAAATTAATAAAAAATAAACAAAAAAAAAAAAGGGGCGGAGTGTTAGTTATTTTTCAAATTTAGGAACGGAGTATCATTTTCCTAAATAGGGTGCAAAGAGTCTAGTTTCTCTAAAAAAAATGAGTGTCATTGTAATTTACCCTAAATATTAATATCTTGAAGCAACAAGTATTTTAAATTACAAAAACGCCTTAAATGTTCATTTTATGGGGCACTTTGGATTTCTCTTTCTTTTTAAAGATTTTGCAACTGAGTGCAATAAAAATTAAAATGGCTACACCTTAAAAAAAAATAATAAAATAAAATAAAACACCCACTCTTGATAAGGAATGAAAATCTTTTGTCCCAATGTGTACTCTACTTTATGTTTTACCAATCACAAGTTGCCACGCATCCTTCTTTTTCACCTAAACTGGTGGAAGTCAATTTTTGTATAGATCCTAAAAGTGTTTGAAATTGTTACTTATGTTTTCTATTTCATTCAACCTTAGGTTTTGATGGAACAAAATCAAAAAGCAAGTGTTCATGAAGCAATAAATGTTGGCAGCCTAGCCTCCACCATAGAACAACTGGTGGTGATGGCAACAAAAGCATTGATTAGCCCATTACACATGTGGATGATGTTCCAGTTGCTCGAGAGGATTCTTTTGCTTAATATAGTAGTGAGAGTCGGAATAGGATCCTCTCCATTTGTTCATTTCTTGGTTTAAATTTCATTTCATAATCTAAATTTTAAATGAAGTGGCAATTAGATCTGTAATATTTAATCTGGACTATAAAATAGACACTCTCTATTTCATTTCAAATGGAGAGAATCCTTTTTCAGTGAGAGTCGTGTTTCTTGTTTTGGTCCACAAGCTCATCCAAATCTGTAGAGAACAAGGGCATGGACCATGTCCTTGTCAATGTCGCTCACACCATCGACAATGACCCTATCGAGAATAAAAAAATCGAAGTCGATTTCTACGTGAGCAAACTTTACAAGTGGTTCTTCACACCACCTTCGATCACCTTAATTTTTGCCAGATCCATCAACTTGGCCACCACAGGCAGCTGAATCGGAACAGTCGACAAGTCCACCTCCACTCTCTAGAAAATGATCACAAGTCTGCCTCACCATAGAGGCATCCGTGGACGATTAGTTTCAAGATACAATCATGGTTTAGCTTCTGTGGTGGACGTTGAGCCGCCATCGTTTGCAACTTTGTGGTTGCTAGCTTTTTTCTTTTTCTTTTGTTTTTTTGTTTAATCAAACCTATGGTTGAAACAAATGGAATCATGAGTAATGGTTGCAAAACCTTTTAGCTTTCATTAAAAAAATTAAATTCCACCACTTTAACACGTTGGAAGCTGTGATTATGGAGCATAGAGTGGGAATACACATTGAGATAGAGGATCTTCATTCAAAATATGGCTACAAGAAACGTCTTTTCTTCCTCCCAAGAAAACTAATTAACCTATCAAATTCATTCTTCTTTTCTCTGCACTTATATCCATTTAAAGCTTTTCATTCATTTTCCATTTCATCAATGGAAGATCAAAAGGAACCAGCAATCCTACGGTTACCTTATGTACAACTCACTTAATCCATAACTACCACAATCACGGATACAACTTGTTAAGTCCAAATTTGTAATTGGCAATTAATATTGTATCCAAAACTTCTCTATTTGAGTTGTAAGTCTTTTGAGTCTAGAAAATAAGTTGAAGATCAAGTTTGAAAACATCAAGACCACAAGCTCCAATTGCTCAAGACAAGCTGAAGTTCTGTAAAGTTCTACTGCAGCCATGATTGCAGTATGATTGGTCGAATTCTCATTAAGTTCGACACCAGGCTTGATTGCACCTCGATCGGTCAAATTGTCATGATTTTGCAAAAAAAAAAAAAAATCAAATCAAATCAAATCAAACGGGTCAAAATCCTCCTTAGTTTCTATGACCGAATGATTGGGTTAATTTAACACATTATGAGTTCATTCCCCAGTGCAAAAAGTTGCTCCTTTTGTTGACTTTGTCACTTTCTCTATAATCTGAAGCTTAAATAAGAATCTAGAAAGATTGAGTGAGTTTTGTTGAAGAAAAAGAGTGTTGAACTACATCTCATATACGCCATCGGATCTTTTTGATCAAGCAAGTGTCTCGGCATCAACCACAACCCTATCCTTTGTTTATGTTCAGAAGTTGCTGCCCAAATCTACTGAAGCCATTGAATAGCCTGAGTCACGGTGAGGTATCCGTGCACTCTAGGAGCTTTACTTGAAAAATGAGTCCAACGGGTGGATTGCAGTACCGTGGGGTCACGGTTAGCAATAGACTACTTTAGGATAATTAAATTCTTTGTAGTTGTAAATCCAAATCCATTCATAGTGAAATCCTCGTGTTTGGTGGTTATCGAAAAATACTCATATAGTTTTTATCTCGTTTAGGGTTTTTTCTTCGTAACCATATCACAACTTACACTAATTTCATGAAATCCCCATCACATACCAAAGAAATTAAAGACTAAAGTCCAAACCACATCCACGTGCTAAAAATTAAAGACTGAAGTCAAATCCATTTTGGAATTAATTTATAGGTGGGTTTATTTTCTTCAACAAGTTGGTTACTATTGATGGCCATTTCCGAGGGACCAACAACTGATGCAAAGTTCACGGCCCAATCCCAATTTTGTGGCCGAAAGACCCAAATACAACAAAGACTCTGGTTGATGGACACTTTCTTTTTGTACCAACAACTAATTCAAAATGGTTAAAACAAGTTCAGTTTGTGACATCAAAAACCCAAATGCAATGTGGTTTGTCATAGAACAAAGCCTATTGCAAAGGCTCCAAACATACAGACAAGCCCACAAGTCCATAACCCATCAAAGGATACAACAAATCCTTGGGTTTTCTTTTGGAACAAAGCCTACTGCAAAAGCTTCAAAAACACATACGGGCCCTCAAGCCCATAAATCCATCACAAATGATACAACAAATCTTTGGGTTCTCCTTTTTCTTGGAACAAAGCCTACTGCAAAGGCTCCAAGCATACAAACGAGCCCATAAGCTCATCAAAAGGGACACAAAACAAATCCTTCGGTCACTTTCAAAGAAAAAGCCCAATATGTGGTATAAGTAGGCCCACAAGCCCATAATTCCATGGTAAAGAAGAACAGGCTCACTGTACAAGGAATCCAAGAGCCCATCCAAGACTGAAGGCCCATGACTGGATGCGAACACAAGCTTGGGACCTCATGGTCTGGGCCACCTTATTGGACTCACCACAACAAAATATTATAAGGGATCAAGCAAGTTACTTGGGCATCATGAGCAAACAGATTGATAAGATGCCACGATGCAACAATATTCACAGCATAAGCCTGTGATACTAATCTTGTTCCTTTTCTCCTGCAAGAATTATAGGGTATTGGTCTAATGGTAGAGGAATTTATCCAGGATTCTAAGTGTTAAAGACTAAAAGTCTGTGTTTGTATTATATGTCAAATGTAGTACAAGAGAGAGCCTTTATATAGGCAGAGGTAAGAGTAATGCACAAGTAAAATGAGTGCTATACAAGACAATGTATTAGGCCTAAGACCCATTAGCCTTATATTCTAACATCCCCCCTCAAACTCATGTTGGGTGAACAGACACCAACTTGAGTTTGGAAATAAGATCACGGAAACGGCCTGGAGGCATAGGTTTGGTGAATATGTCAGCTAACTGGTTCTGAGAAGACACTGAATGGAGCTGCAAAGTACCCTGTAGTAAGTGATGACGAACAAAGTGACAGTCGATCTCAATATGCTTGGTACGCTCATGGAAGACGTCATTGTGGGCAATTTGGATGGCACTTCGATTGTCACAATGGATCGGAACTGTAGTAGAACAATCAATGTCTAAGTCCTGGAGAAGCCAACGTAACCAAAGGAGCTCAGCAGTGGTGTCAGCAAATGCTCGATATTCTGCCTCAGTACTAGAACGAGCAACAACAGATTGTTTCTTGCTGCGCCAAGAGATGAGGGAGTCACCAAGAAGAAAACAATACCCTGTAGTGGAACGACGGTCAGTAGGGTCCCCTGCCCAGTCGGCATCAGAATAAGCCTGAAAAGGGGGTAAGAGAGAAGTGAAGTCCATGAAACAAGGTGCTTTCAAATACCGAAGAATCCGAAGTACAGCTGCATAATGGAGAGACCGCGGTGCAGCCATGAACTGGCTAACAATGTGAACGGCATAGGAGATGTCCGGTCGAGTGACAGTGAGGTAAACAAGACTAACTAAAACAGAGGGTAGTGTCGACACCGGCGGAAAATCTCTTTACTACTTCTTTAAAAGTAGGTTCTTTTTATTTTCCTAGATACCGACCCCCATTTGGCGAGTGTTGTGTGTGTTCCTCTATCTCTTTTCCGTTTCGAGATACGAGTTGTGTGTGTGTGGGAACTTGTGTACGTGTGTGCGTGTGAGCACAAATTTGGAGTCGCCACCAATCATGGGAAATTTTAAGGTGTGATTGGGCACCTATGTCTAATAGATTTTACCCTATTTAGACATCTACAACTAAATGGTCTTGAACCAGAGATAGGTTCGGGGGTTTGCTTATGCGTGGGGAAGGTGTTAGGCACCCCACGACATCCGTTTAAGAAAACGGTTACCTCCTTCCTAATGTTTTCTTTATTTGCTAAGCCTAAGTTTGTTGGTTTTTATTATGTACAAATGTCCCGATTTCCGTCGTACGATATACCAAAAATGGCAAACGTAATATGACTTCGTTCGGTTTTGATTAGACTCTTTATTTCACCATCCCTTTTATCTTTGTATCTTTTAAATTTCCGGGCATTTCGGTGGTAGGATATACTTGAAATCCTAACACCTAGTGCCGGGACAAACAATTAATGTTTTTGGTGCCATATTCGGGATCTCTTTACCCTTGATTTCCAAGAGTAAAGCGGTCCGTCAAATGGCGGGGTTTTGGGTGATTAATTCACACTTTGGGGAATTTTAGACCATGATCCTATGGGAGTTAGAACGTGTAGAATCCCTTACACGAAAGCACGTACCAGCCACGCCCCCGTGTAAAGGACTCATACCTTCGTTTCTAACGCCCACATTACCATGTTTACTCTTTTTAAAGTTTTCATGGCAAAGTGTATTTTAATCACATTTTTATATCAAAGCAATAAACAATCAAGCAAGTATCAAGATGGTAAGAATGGCAAAATATCCAAGCAAAATAGTCATGGCATAGTCGCAACACATGTATCATGAAGAATGAAGATGACAAATATGGATCGGCATGAATATAATGCTTAATGCAAAGTGCAATTTATTATGACACAAGAATTTTTAAGGAAAGGGTCAAGACCTCGTGGGGTCGGGATTCGATGCTATTGAAAGACTTACTCGGATCCCGACACCACCATAGGATTTACATGAATAAACAAAACAATCTAAAAAGAGGGTTTCAATGCCTTTTCGGGCTTACACGGAGGGTAGGTGCTATTGAAAGACTTATCCAAACCTCCGACGCCAAATAGGACTTATAATGAGGAAAATCTATTTGAAAACGGGGTTTCAATGCCTTTTCGGGCTTACACGAAGGGTTGGTGCTATTGAAAGACTTATCCAAACCTTCGACGCCAAATAGGACTTATATGAGTGAAAATCTATTTGAAAACGGGGTTTCAATGCCTTTTCGGGCTTACACGAAGGGTTGGTGCTATTGAAAGACTTATCCAAACCTTCGACGCCAAATAGGACTTATATGAGTGAAAATCTATTTGAAAATATGGTTTGCAATTTACGGGTCCAACGCCTCATGGATTTACATGGGGTTTAGTGCTATTGAAAGACTTACCTAAAACCGCCAACACCGTTTGGTATTTTCATGCCCAAATCAAAATAATGCAATAATGAACAATATTTACAACAACGTAGTAAATAATGAAAATAACGGGGTTTAAACAAAGGATTTTCGTGGGTCCAATTCCTATGGAATTACATGGTGGATAATGCCTCTTTGAGGTCTTAAATAGTCCACCACGACCAATCGGGATTATCACGCCCAAATCAAGGGAAAAGGAGAAATGGGAACAATGCAATATATCACAAGCGCGTAAAATAAATAAAGCGTAGTAAATGTATTTAAAGCATTGCGGAAAGCGATAAATAAATTTAAAGCAATAATGGACTTAAAAACATGGGGATTTTTAATGGGTCCAATGCCTATGGAATTACATGGTGGATAAAGCCTCTTTGAGGTCTTACATAGTCCACCACGACCAATCGGGATTATCACGCCCAAATCACAAGGGAAGAAAAATGGGAAAATGACAATATTCACAATATAATATTTACAACGTAGTAAATGTAAATAAAGCGATAAATGACAATTATTTAACACATGGGGATGTATTTTTCGGGTCAAATACCTCGTAGGCTAACAAGGTTGTTACGGCCTCGTTAGAGGTCTTACGCAACTGAGCCAAAGCTACTCAATATTTGCCGTACTAAAACACGAGGAAACCGGTGTATTTTTCGGGTCAAGACCTCGTGGGCTAACATGGTTGTCAACGGCCTTTGTTAGAGGACTTACGCGAGCCGCCAAAGCCACTCAATATTGCCGTACTAAAACACACCGGGGGAGGGGGGGTAATCACAACAAATATTCACAAGTGCGTATAAAATGTAAATAAAGCGATAAATGACTAGAAATGTAAAGAAAGCGATAAATGACTAGAAATGTAAAGAAAGCGAAAATAAATGACAAGGAAATGTAAATAAAGCAATAAATGGACAAATAAGAAACTAGTAAAGCATAAATGAAATAAATGAACTAAAGAATGTAAGAGAAAGAGAGAGAGAGAGAGAGAGAGAGAGTGGGAAGATGAGGGGAGGTTAGAGAGAGAAGCACCTAATAGATGCTTCTCACTCTAAAAACCCCCTAAAATCCCTAAAGAAGGAGAGAGAAAGAGCTTAGAGAGAGAGAGATTACCTAGAGAGGAGTCTCTCTCTCTAAAACTACCCAAAACCCTTCCTAAACCCCTAAAAACCCCTAAATCTGCCTAAACTAATGCTCAAAGAGGCCTAGAGCCGAGCAAAACTGTGTGCAAATGAGGGGGGGGGAGGCTTTATTTATAGGGGGGCGTGCACGCGGGGCGCGCCATGATCGCGCGCGGCGCGTGATGGTGGCGCGCCTCGCGTGCACGCCTCCCGAGACAGCTGTCTGCACCTCCTCGGTTCTCGCGCGCGTATTCTCTTTTTGACCCGATTTTCGAGGGCAGTTTTGGAAGTCTTCTGGAACTCAAAATGGGTCATGCAGCATATCGCCGGAAAGCTCTCGACGTCCTCTTTCCAACGGTACGAAGTTTGCCTGAATCGGAGTTCGGATGAGAGAGTTATGGCTCCCGGAAGTCGGGGTATCGGAGCTGTTTTCGTGCACCTTTCCGGTGAAGATTCCGATCAAATGGGGGATGCTTTCGGCGAAACCGAGAGTTCCACGACGTAGCTGGAGTCGTTATCTTTCCAACGCACCCGGGCTCGTAGATCAACTTGTTGCGAGCCGGAAAGACTCTGCGCGCGAAGGCGGCTGTCCGGGAGGAAAAACGCGTTTTCCTCCCAGCGCGTTTTTTCTCAAATCTTGTCCCAGTTCGCGCACATATTTGACCTAGCTCCCGATGTCAGATTTCGACGTTCTTGGTACCGACGGAAAGCTTGCGTTGCCTACTTTTGCAAGGTTCCGGATTTGCGGAAATCCGAGCTTGGACTTGTGAGATATGGTTCCGCGAACAGAGGCCACCGGAGTGTTTTTGGTCCGTTTGAGGGCAGTTTTCCGATCAGGATTCCGGCTTGACCTGATAAAATCTTGGCGATCCGAGAGTTCCACGTCGTGCATGAGTGTGTCTTCTTTCCAACGCACCCGGGCTTGTGGATCAACTTGTTGCGAGTCAGGAAGACTCTGCGCGCAAGCGTGGCAACGTCGGTGGGAAGATTCCGGAAATTTCAGCACAGCCTTATTTCGTCAGCCTGTTTTCACGCGCATGGTAGATATAGCTCCCGATGTCGGATTTCGGCAATCTTGGTATCGTCGGAAAGCTGGTGCTACCTATTTTCCAAAGGTACAGGCCTTGCACAGAGGCGAGCTTGGGTTCGCAAGATATGATCCTGCGAACGGAGGCCGTTGGAACGTTCCTTATGCCAAGGGGTCATCTTCTGACTGAGATTCCGGCTTGACCGGAGGAGCTCTTGATGATCCGAAAGTTGCATGTGGTAGCTGAAGTGAACCTCTTGCCTAAGGGTCTTGGCTCGTGGACCAAGTTGCAATGGGCCGGAGAGAATCTCTGCGCAAACGTTGCCTCCCAAATAGGCTGTTTTGTCAACAACACTTAGCAAAATTTGGCTAAGTGTTGGACCGTTTTTTCACAGTTTTGACCATAACTTCCTCGTTTCTCGTCCGTTTTGGGCCCGTAAAGTATCGAATCGAAGCTCTCATTACGTTCTTCAGAATGGTCCGGGAGCGGTCAGTTCGATTCAGTTTTCGGTCTGGTCAACAGTCAGGTCAAACCTTGGTCAAACTTGGTCAACCTTGGTCGAATTTGGTCAAAACTCTCCAAACTCCGGGAAATGTATCCCGAACCGCGTTTCGAGGGTTTTTGGGCCAGATGGACCCCAGTCGGGCTGGGAACGGCTCGGTCAAACCTTGGTCAAACTTCGGTCAACCCTGGTCAAACTTGGTCAACCCTGGTCAAACCTTGGGAAATGTGTCCTGGACCTTCTCCTTAGGAGTGTTTGATGCGACCAGGCTTCGTTGGATCATACGGGCTGGGTCCGGGTCGCCCCGCCATGCGTGCCGACACTCGAGAAAATCCTGTGGGTAAAAATGGGGTTATGACAGTTGCCCCTTCTTTGTTTGGCATTCCTTGGCACAAGGAACGTCGGACAAAGAATAAATGACTCGATTTTTGCCCGCTCGGATTTTCTCGGTTTCCGAGTTCTCTTACGGTTGCTGCGCAGTTCGTCTCGGTTTGCGTGTCGGTCCCTCCTAGGGTCCAAATGGACATTCCAAAGGTTGAGAATGATCGAACGAGGTGTGGGGAGGTGATTGGTGGCTCGAAAGGGCCGTTTGGCGCGGAGGTGGAAATCGGCGCGTGATCATCACGCGCCGCGCGTGATGATGGCGCGCTCGGCCCCACCTTAAAAGACGCCGCGCGCCCTTTCGCTCTCATTCCGTCGCTTTTTCTTCCCTTTTTCCTCTCTGGACCCCACTTCGCCTTCTCTGCTCTTTTGCTCATATCTTGCTATCCGGGACTCCGATTGACGCGCCGTTTTCGCCTACGCGCTCTACGAGTAAGCACCTTTCCATCCCTACCATTTATTTCAGTTTTAAACGGTCGAAATGTGCTGACATGGTCATTCTCTTTTTTGTGTCTTTTGGTCTTTTTCTCATGATCCAGGACTCCGATCGACGATCAGTTTTCGCCTATACGTCCTACAGGTAAGCACCTTTCCATCCCCACCCTCCTTTTCAGTTTTGAACGGTTGGATTATTTGCTTCCTTTTTTATGTCTTATGCTTCTTCCTTGTGCACTTCTGCTTTTATTTCTTTTTGTTTAACATGTCATTGTATGTTTTGGGATGCATTACATACTTAGCAAACATGTTAGTGCACAAAAATGCATTTACGCCAGGGGTCTGCGCATGTACAAATGAGCCTTTGTAGACACGCACATACATACACATGTGTTTGGAAACACATGAGATGAGAGATACGTAAAATATTTTGAGACGCCATGTTTATTATGATGCTTGTGTATATTTTATTTATTTTTTTTTTGGGGGGGGGTACTATGTCGTGCCTTTATTGCTCTTGGGTTGCGTTGCTACGCACACTCTCTTTTTTTCTATGGGGCATATTTTTTTTGAAAATCATGGGTCGGGCCTAGGACCTGCCTTATTTAGACTTGGGACTCGAGTGAGTCCCGCAATGCAGAAGATTTTTAACTTGTCTTGGAAATTCTTCCAAATAGTCGGGGAAAATTGGGGTTTGAAACTTGTCAAACCTCAATTGATGGTCGGACCTGGTTTGGAAATTTATCCAAACGATCAGGGAAAAATTGGGATTTGACACCTTAGTCAAATCGCAATTGGGTGGTCAGACCCGGTTTGGAAATTCATCCAAACGATCGGGGACAAATTGGGATTTGACACTTGTCAAATCGCAATTGGGTAATCAGACCTGGCTTGGAAATTCATCCAAACGATCAGGGACAAATTGGGATTTGACACTTAGTCGAATCGCAATTGGGTAATCAGACCTGGCTTGGAAATTCATCCAAACGATCAGGGACAAATTGGGATTTGACACTTAGTCGAATCGCAATTGGGTAATCAGACCTGGCTTGGGAATCCATCCAAACGATCAGGGACAAATTGGGATTTGACACTTAGTCGAATCGCAATTGGGTAATCAGACCTGGCTTGGGAATCCATCCAAACGATCAGGGACAAATTGGGATTTGACACTTAGTCGAATCGCAATTGGGTAATCAGACCTGGCTTGGGAATTCCATCCAAACGATCAGGGACAAATTGGGATTTGACACTTAGTCGAATCGCAATTGGGTAATCAGACCTGGCTTGGGAATCCTATCCAAACGATCAGGGACAAATTGGGATTTGACATTTAGTCGAATCGCAATTGGGTAATCAGACCTGGCTTGGGAATCCTATCCAAACGATCAGGGACAAATTGGGATTTGACATTTAGTCGAATCGCAATTGGGTAATCAGACCTGGCTTGGGAATCCTATCCAAACGATCAGGGACAAATTGGGATTTGACACTTAGTCGAATCGCAATTGGGTAATCAGACCTGGCTTGGGAATCCTATCCAAACGATCAGGGACAAATTGGGATTTGACACTTAGTCGAATCGCAATTGGGTAATCAGACCTGGCTTGGGAATCCTATCCAAACGATCAGGGACAAATTGGGATTTGACACTTAGTCGAATCGCAATTGGGTAATCAGACCTGGCTTGGGAATCCTATCCAAACGATCAGGGACAAATTGGGATTTGACACTTAGTCGAATCGCAATTGGGTAATCAGACCTGGCTTGGGAATCCTATCCAAACGATCAGGGACAAATTGGGATTTGACACTTAGTCGAATCGCAATTGGGTAATCAGACCTGGCTTGGGAATCATCCAAACGATCAGGGACAAATTGGGATTTGACACTTAGTCGAATCGCAATTGGGTAATCAGACCTGGCTTGGGAATTCATCCAAACGATCAGGGACAAATTGGGATTTGACACTTAGTCGAATCGCAATTGGGTAATCAGACCTGGCTTGGGAATCCTATCCAAACGATCAGGGACAAATTGGGATTTGACACTTAGTCGAATCGCAATTGGGTAATCAGACCTGGCTTGGGAATCCTATCCAAACGATCAGGGACAAATTGGGATTTGACACTTAGTCGAATCGCAATTGGGTAATCAGACCTGGCTTGGGAATCCTATCCAAACGATCAGGGACAAATTGGGATTTGACACTTAGTCGAATCGCAATTGGGTAATCAGACCTGGCTTGGGAATCCTATCCAAACGATCAGGGACAAATTGGGATTTGACACTTAGTCGAATCGCAATTGGGTAATCAGACCTGGCTTGGGAATCCTATCCAAACGATCAGGGACAAATTGGGATTTGACATTTCCTTCCTTTTTTCTTGTTTTGTATAATTTTGATCATTGTGTACTTCCTATGCTTTTCAAGAATGAGATGTACCTGACTTTTCTGACTCTTTGACTGTTCATTGCTCTTTTTGCAGATGTCTGATCGAGGTAGTGGGAGTGGGGGCCATCGCCGGTCCGATCGCCTTGCGAAAGGCAAGTCTGTGATTTATGCTTCCTGAGAGCCCTCCTGATACAGACGATGAGTACGATGCTATGGAGGACGTACGTACTCGTGTTGACGCATCTCTTGCCAGGGATCTGCAGGCTGAGTTTGATGCTGAGGCTGCCGGTTTATCTTCTAGTACTGCTCGGCCTTCTTCCCGGCCTGGTATTACTATTGGCCGTAGCGCTAGACCCTCTAGTGCGCCTCGTCAGCCTACTGCGGCTCCGCCAGCTGCTCCTCCCGCCAGATCGAAGAGGCGGAAGTCTGACCGCGATCCTCTTTCTGCGGATCCCATACCGGAGGATCATGTTGTACCAGGGTTCAGATACCCTCCCCAGGGTGGTATTCGACCGCGCTATCCTGTCACCACTCCGGTGGCGGATACACTACTCTTGACGGATCTCCATAACCATCCATCATCTTCAGTCCGTCGTTGTCAGGTATTTTTGTATTGGCACTCTTCTTTGTTTAGCTCTTTCGCATTCCTTTCGTACTGACACTTTTCCCTTGTGTAGGATCCCCCTGAGAGTATTGGCCGGGGTGGGTGGTCCGAGTTTAGCCAGCTTCTGGATATCGCTCGTCCAGAGTACAGAGCTTTTCTCGTGGAGCTGGGCTTTGGTCCCTTTCTCAGCATCCGCTACGTGCATGTACGGCATCCTTTGGTGAGGTGTTGGGTGGAGAGGTTCTTCCATCACACGGGGACCATCCATCTTAGTACCTGCGAGGTGGGGGTGCTCCCCGTTGACTGGAGTGCCATTCTAGGCATCCGTTTTGGGGGTAGGATTCCTCCTAGCGACCCTGTGTCTGATTTTGAGGCTCTGGAGATCCTAGGCATCGATGATCCGGCTGCCATCGTGGGCAAGAAGCTTTTCTATCTGAAGATCAGTTATCTGAAGGATCTCTTAGGTGAGGGAGATAGAGGAGCCTCCCACAGGAGCTGCGATATCGCCAGTGGACTGCCTATTTCATATTCAGCTGCTTCCTTGGGAATGACAAGTCTTCCATTCCCACACCCATAGTCGGTATGTTCCGAGACATTGACGACCTTGAGGGATTATGACTGGGGAGCACTGACGTATGGGTTTTATATTCGGGGCTTGCGCCGCTTCTCCCGTCGAGAGACCACCAGTTTCCTCGGCTTCTGGCAGTTCACGCTTTTCTGGGCCTTTTGAGCATTTTGCCGTATTCGCTCCCAGCAGGCTTCCAGCGGCTCCTGATTCTGCATTCCCGCTTGCCAGGCGATGGGATTCGGCTTGGATCCAGCGACTGACCACTCGCACGCTTATGGAGTGCCGTACGACCGTGGACTGTATCAGGGATGTTGATATTGTCTTTCAGCCTTACTCCACACTCCTGCTTGAGCGTCCTGAGGTGTTTAGAGCCATGGAGCTATCTCGCCTGCGGATATGGATCCGATCTCCGAGGTCCTGGGAGCTTTTGATGGGCGAGAGGACCTTGCGGCAGCTAGGTGGCGATGCCCTTGTCCCTGTGGATCCTCCTCGGCTGATGACTATCGAGGACTACATCCCACGCGCCCCGAGTGATTCTTTCGTGGCGGGAGTTGAGGCTTATCCAGCTCTGATTCTGGCCGATGTGCCGTATGGCGAGTGGTTTGAGCAGGTCTCCTTGGGGTCTCTGATGTCCCTCCACGAGGTCGAGGGTGGTCGAGTCATGGGCGGATCGGCTATGGACAGCCATCTTTACCGGTCTTCTGGTGAGTTTGAGTGGCTTCAGACTGAGATTCTACGTCTTCAGCTCGAGTTATCAGTCAGTGAGGATCGTTACGCCGCTGACATGGCCCGAGTCACAGGAGGAGACGGCCCGTGTACAGGCGGAGCTGACGCAGGTACAGGGGGAGCTGACCCGGACGCAGGGGGATTTGTCCCAGAGTCGGAGGGATTTGAGGTTCTCGGGATGCGGTGCTGACTGCCCATGTGGAGACCATTCGGAGACTAGAGGATCAGCTTCATGGCATGGGCATTACTCCTGTTACTGGAGCTGGCTCATCTGGTCTTGGTCAGACTTCTTCTTCGCCACCCCCAGATCCTGTTTCTCGAGAGTGGTTCTTTGACGACCCTTCTCCTCCATGATGTATATTTTCCCTTTCTTTTTCTTCTTGGGGCCTTGTATTCCGGCCGGTCATTTTGTATTTACATGGATTGTACAGACATTGGTTATTGTATATACGGGCAGTGTTTATGGTTATGTATTTATGGCTATGGATATTTGTTTGGATGTTGATTCACGGGTTTGTATGGATGTATGTTTGGATGTATGGCTGTGTTTCTGGATGTATGGATGTGTTTATGGCTATGGTTTGTGGCTATGTGTTTGGGTATGTGTATGGATACCGGGTCTCGATCCTCCGCGAGGCCTGGTTCAATAAATATCGGGGCTTACCTCTCCTTGGGGCCCGTTTCCATCATCATCGAGGCCCGCTTTTATCATCATTGGGACTTACTCTCTTCTCGAGGCCCGTTTCATCATCATTGGGACTTACTCCTTCACGAGGCCCATTTGAATGACTCTCCAAATTTTTCCAATTTTTCTCGACAAAAATGGAAAAATTTGCCCCAGTATGCAATGTCAAACAAATTTTTCTAACTTCTTGAAGATAGAAAAATTTTGCCCCAGTATGTAGGGCGATGTAGGTCGATGCCGAGTTCTGGATTTCTTTCTCCGCTTTCCTTGTGTCGGGCTACGATGGCTCGCAGGGAGTCAGTTCTACTTCTTCGAAATTTTTCAAAAACCTTTTGAAAAATTTTGCCCCAGTGTTCCATAGGATTTGCCTGTGTGACAATCCCGGGTCGTTCTGCACTTCTAGATTTCTGGGTCGAGCTAGGGTTTCAGGGCTGGTTCCTGAACTTTGAGCCTAGTTCTCGGCCCTCGGGCTGCCCCGCTGGTGGAAGATTGATTCTGACCACGTTATATCAAACGCCTCCTTACGATGCTGTCTCTGTTTCGATTTTTGACCCCGGGTCGATTTTAGGGTTTCGGGTCGGTCCTCGGTTGTCGGGCCGGAAACCTTCGATTACCGGGTCGCCCAAGACTTTCTCACAGGCGACTTTTTGCAAAAAGACCTTCATACGGCGCGAAACGGGTCTCTAGGAGTGAGTGAAAAGGGTCAAATCCGCGTGGTATGGGAAAAAGAGCCGTTGGGATTCCCAACGGGAATGGCGCGTGATCATCACGCGCGGCGCGTGATGCGCCAGTTTCCCGTCTATTTATAACCACGCTCCTCCTTCGAACCAGCAACCATTTTCCGAATTTCTCTCCTCTTTCTTCACTAAAATCTCTCCATTTTTCCCTTTTTGAGTCCCTTGGGTCCATGGCCTCCTCTAGTAATGATCCCGACTCCTTGGTGACACTTCATTTCCATGATCTCCGCGTCGAGCGGATGAGACATTGGTGGACTCTTCTTGGAGAGGACGACCATGCCGACATCGTGGGGTTCTTTGGTAAGTTTCCCCCTTTCATGCGGCTTCCAGTTGATCGTGGCTTGCTCGAGGCTCTTGCTTCTCTTTGGGACCCGACTCATTGTTGCTTTTCCATTGGGGAAGTGGATCTTGTCCCTACTATGGAGGAGTATGCTGAGCTTCTTCAGCTAGACCGTGCTTTCAGCGAGACTCCGGTCATACCCATTCGGGGTCCTCGGTCCAACCGATGTTTGGAGAAGTATTTGGGCTTGACTACTGCAGTTCTACGTCCAGAGATTGCTCGACCTGAGGAGACTTGGCGGAAAGCCAACATTTCCCTAGACCTGTTGACGAAGTACTTCTCTCGGAGTGCCTTCCCGGCGAAGCTTGCTAGAGACTTCATTGTGGGCAAGAAGGGGTGGAAGAAATTCCGAATCAATGCCTTCAAGATCGCTTTCGCAGGTATTTTTCTCTTTCCTACTTCTGCTGGTAGGATAGATTTGGGTGTTATTCCCATAGTATTCAGCGAGGGCAGGTCTATCATCCCTGCCATATTGTGCGAGACCGTGCGGTCTTTATCTCATTGTAGGAGACAGGGAGAGGGGGTTCCGATGTTCTGCACACAGCTTCTTCAGCTCTGGTTCTGCAGTCACCTGCGGCACTTCTACCGCCTCCAGACTCCTTATCACTTTGAGAGGCATACGGTGAGCCAGACCGTCGATATAGCACTTCCCTTCACTGGCAATAGTCGTGATTGGGCATCATACCTCCTCGACTTGCCCTTGGGTGAATGGTCTTGGAAGGTCACTTGGGGGCCAGCAGTGTGGAAGCCCTGGACTCATTGTGCCCTCTTCGATGGAGTGCCTCTTCCTGGGGTGTGGGGTTGTACGGGCTACTATCCCAGCCTTGCTCTTCGTCAGTTTGGTGGTGTTCAGTACCCGCCTCGTCTTGGTGACTTGGATGCGGTGACTTTCGACTACATCCCTAGTGAGGATATGTGGAGGCTCCTCTCCAGGGTTGAGGTTATCTGGGAAGGCCGCCTTTCGGAGGTAGTTCTCATCGAGGATGGTTCTCCCGGAGATAGCTCTGTTGCTTCTGATTTCGTCGAGTGGAGAGAGGGGTGGACTCCCTTTTTTACTCTCAGGCCTACTGTACGGCCAGGCACATCACATTCTTTGGTGTCTCGCTCTCTTCGGGTGTCAGCCTCCACTGGTCAGCCTGAGAGAGTTACTGTTTTGGAGCGAGAGCTCGAGGAGGCTCAAACAGAGCTGTTATCGCTTACGCCTTGCTAGGGCAGCTGAGAGAGAAGCGTCTGCGGCTCGTGTAGAGTCTCTGCGGAGTACCTTGCATCACAATAGTGTGGCGGTGGCGAACGTTCGCCGCGACTTGGTGGCTCAGAGGGGGAACGTCTCTACTCTTCGCACGATGAATGAATTCATCAGAGAGCAGCTCGAGATTTCTGAGGATGCTAAGGAACAGCTGGAGGAGAACTTGGCCGAGGCTCGGGAGCAGCTGGAGACTGAGCAGGCGGAGAGGACTCGGGTCCAGGATGAGCTTGATTCTCTTCGTTCATATACCCAGGCCTTGGTTGATCCTGCCACCGGTCGTCCTCAGGACATTGTGGCTCTCCGACGGGCGCTAGATGCGAGTGAGGAGGCTCTCACGTCTGCGCGTACTTCCATGGGGGTCATGAGGGTTCAGATCAGCGTTCTCCAGGGTGACAACGGGGTTTTGCAGTCCGAGTTGGATCTGGTGCATGATGCTCTTGAGTCCAATGCTTCTTGGCTCAATCAGGAGGGTTTCCCTGTGGTCACTTCTCTTCCACCAGATTAACCAGGTGATGGATTCTTTGGGTGCCAGAGCTCGCGCCGTCTGGGAGGAGCATGATGAGGGGGATCCGGCCCTTTCCACTGCCTTGGGGAGATTCTGCAGAGAGACCTGCATACGTCTTGGTCATTAGATAGCATATTTCAGGTAGCAGTGAGTAGTCAGTAGTTTTTGTATTTAGATGGTGAGTCATTCATAAATCCGAGTCGGATTATGCATGGCTCCCATTTTTAACTTCTAAGTCGATATATTTAGACATGCTTTCAAGACATCATGAAAAATCAAATGTATGAATTTATGAACTATGAATGAATGAAAGCACGTATTTTGTCTGTGAATATCTATATGAAATCCTATGAATTTGACTTTTTATGAATCAATGGCAAGGATTGAATGTTATTGTGGAAATGAATATGAGAATTTACAAATTTGAAAGAGATAAGTATGGTATGAATGGTTGTGAGAATTTAATGATATGTCACTTTGAAACTGGGTGTTTGGAAGGATACACTTGTGCTCCACCTCTTGATCCCCAAACATTCTCTTTATATCGAACGAACCGTACTGCTCAAAGGATAACATAGGTCGTTCTTTCGTCGAAAACCTCTTCACCGCCTAACAACCCCGATCACTAGTCTTGCACTGATTTGATGCTCGCCTTGTTGTGATACCGGTTTTTTTTTTTTTTTTTTTTTTTTTTTTTTTTTTAGCCATATATTACCCTCAGCTTACGCCAAGTCCAGCTTTCCACGTTACTTTTGCCTATGGCGCCTCTTCCGAGGTTTTCACCATACCCGTGGTAATTTCCATCCGAGGGCAACGTCCTTACGGATTTTCGTTGCTTCCCGGGCCTTCTTCAACATTATCAAAATAACAAATTGGAACTTTGATAAATATTCCTCTTTGATTAAATTGACTTAAAGTTATACATGGTACTTTGATTACAGAATCAGAATTAATGGGTGAACGGAACTCTTCGCCATCCATATCAGCCAGAATGATTGCTCCCCCTGAGAAGGCTTTCTTCACCACGTACGGACCCTCATATGATGGTGCGAACTTCCCTCGTGGATCTGATAAGGCCATATTCCTCTTCTTCAGAACGAGATCTCCGGGTTGGAAAGTGCGAGGTCGAGCCTTCTTGTTGTAAGCTCTTTCGATTCCGTCTCTGGTAGAGCTGTCCGTGGCATAGTGCCGCCAATCTCTTTTCATCTATGAAGTTCAGCTGCTTCATACCGTGGCTTGGGCCCATTCAGGCTTCTTCCAGCTGAGTTTGTGACAGGATTCTCAAAGAAGGGATCTCCACTTCGACTGGTAGTACTGCTTCCATCCCATATACCAGAGAATAGGGGGTAGCTCCAACGGATGTCCTCACTGACGTTCGGTAGGCACACAAGGCATAAGGCAGGTGCTCGTGCCAATCCTTATAAGTCTCCGTCATCTTGCTCAGAATCTTCTTCACGTTCTTGTTGGCAGCTTCTACGGCTCCGTTCATCTTTGGACGGTATGGAGCAGAGTTGTGGTGCTGGATCTTGAACTGCTGGCATAACTGGTCCATCATGCGGTTGTTTAGGTTGGAAGCATTGTCGGTGATGAGCATTTCTGGCATTCCGTAACGGCAGATGAATGTTGTTCTTCACAAACCGGGTGACCGCGACTTGAGTGAACATTCTTGAAGGAACATGCCTCTACCCACTTGGTAAAATAGTCGATGGCTACCAGTATGAACTCATGCCCGTTAGACGCCTTTGGGGTAATCGCACCGATCACATCCATTCCCCAAGCTGAGAACGGCCACGGCGAGGCCATAGTGTGAAGATACTTGGGGAGGTGCGTTCTTGCTGTTCTGATACATCTGGCATTTGTGGCACGTCTGGACATGTCTGATGCAGTCCCTCTCCATTGTCAACCAATAATAGCCAGCTCTCATGATCTTCCGGGCCAGGAAGGGTCCGTTGGCATGGGCTCCCATTAATCCCGCGTGCATCTCTTGGAATCAATCCGATTGGCCTTCTTCAGCGTCTACACATCGCAAGAGAGTGGCATCATGAGTTCGTTTGTACAGAATCTCTCCGCTCAGGAAAAACTGGAAGGCCATCCTTCTGATGTACTTCTTCTCATTTTCGGTCGCCCGTGATGGATACTCTCTGTCTTGGATGAAGCGCTTGATATCGTAATACCAAGGCTTATCGTCTATCTCTGCTTCGACGTTCATGCATTCTTCTATGCACACACAGTATGCCGGGATGTCTCGAGTCTCGATCCGTAACGGTCGCACATCATCCCCTTCTACTAGCTTGATTAGGCTTGCCAATGTGGCGAGCGCATCAGCGAAGTGATTGTGAGCTCTTGGGGTGTATGTGAAGGTGACATACTTGAACTTTGGGACTAGCCGGCTGATGTATCGTTGGTACGGGATGAGCTTGGGATCCCGGGCCTGCCATTCTCCGTTAGTCTGTGACACTATTAGCAGAGAGTCTCCGAAGACTTCCAGTTCATAAGCACCGAATTCTAAAGCCGCTTGCAGACCGACGATGCATGCTTCGTACTCAGTCATGTTGTTGGTGCAATCAAATCCCCAGCTTAACAGCGATAGGAGTTTGTTGTCCCTTTGGCGATACCAAGACCGCGCCAATTCCACTTCCGACAGCGTTCGCTGCTCCATCAAAGTAAAGCTTCCATCTACCCTGATTGTCTTCTTCGACTGTCATTACATCTTCGTCTGGGAACTCTGGAGTCCATTAACTCTAACTGCTCGGACGGGTAATCTGCCAAGTAATCGGCTATGGCCTTGTCCCTTGATCGCCTTTCGAGCCACAAACAAGATGTCGAATTCAGATAGGAGTACTTGCCACCGTGCGATCTTCCCAGTCAAGGCAGGCTTTTTCAAAAATGTACTTGATCGGGTCCATCCGGGATACCAACCAAGTGGTGTAGTAGAGCATGTACTGTCTCAGCTTCTTGGAGGCCCAAGCTAGTGCGCAGCACGTCTTCTCAACCAACAAGTAACGGGTCTCCGGCTCCGTGAACTTCTTGCTAAGATAGTAGATTGCCTGTTCCTTCTTCCCAGTCTCGTCTTGTTGTCCCAACATGCAGCCCATGGATGCTTCTTGGACTGTGAGGTATAGAATGAGGGGACGTCCTGGAGTTGGCGGAACCAGGATGGGTGGGTTGAGCAGATACTCCTTGATCTTGTCAAAGGCTTTCTGGCAGTCTTCAGTCCACTTTATCTTCACATCTTTTCTTAGCAACTTGAACAGAGGCTCGCAGGTTGCCGTAAGCTGTGCGATGAAGCGAGCTATATAGTTGATTCTTCCCAAGAAGCTTCGGATCTCTTTCTCTGTCTTTGGCGCGGGCATGCTTCGTATGGCTTGAACCTTTGCAGGATCAATCTCAATTCCCCGGCCGCTGACGATGAAGCCTAATAACTTTCCGGATGTGACGCCGAAGGCACACTTGTT
>OU015764.1:42103647-42124286 GCA_907173295.1 Fagus sylvatica | reverse complement strand
GACGATACCAAGATCGTCGGAAATCCGACATCGGGAGCTACGTCTACCACGCGCGTGAAAACAGGCCGACGAAATAAGGCTGTGCTGAAATTTCCGGAATTTTCCCACCGACGTTGCCACGCTTGCGCACAGAGTCTTCCTGACTCGCAACAAGTTGATCTGCGAGCCCGGGCACATTGGAAAGAAGACACACTCATGCACGACGTGGAACTCTCGGATCGCCAAGAATTTATCGGGGTCAGCCGGAATCCTGATCGGAAAACTGCCCTCAAACGGACCAAAAACACCCCGGTGGACTCTGCTCGCGGGGCCATATCTCACAAGTCCAAGCTCGGATTCCCGCGAATCCGGAACCTTGCAAAAAGTAGGCAGCGCAAGCTTTCCGACGGTACCAAGAACGTCAAAATCCGACATCGGGAGCTAGGTCAAATATGCGCGCGAACTGGGACAAGATTTGAGAGAAAAAACGCGCTGGGAGCAAAACGCATTTTTTCTCCCGGACAGCCGCCTTCGCGCGCAGAGTCTTTCCTGCTCGCAACAAGTTGATCCGCGAGCCCGGGTGCGTTGGAAAGATAATGACTCCGGCTACGTCGTGGAACTCTCGGTTCGCCGAAAGCATCCCCCGTTTGATCGGAATCTTCACCGGAAAAGTGCACGAAAACAGCTCCGATACCCCGACTTCCGGGAGCCATAACTCCCTCGTCCGAACTCCGATTCGCGCAAACTTTATATCGTTGGAAAGAGGACGTCGAGAGCTTTCCGACGATATGCCTGCATGACCCATTTTGAGTTCCAGAAGACCTCCAAAACTGCCCCTCGAAAATCGGGTCAAAAAAGGAATACGCGCACGAGAATCGAGGAGGTGCAGACAGCTGTCTGGCGGGAGGCGTGCACGCGAGGCGCGCCACCATCACGCGCCGCGCGCGCATCATGGCGCGCCCCGCGTGCACGCCCCCCTATAAAAAAGCCTCCCCCCCCCTCATTTGCACACAGTTTTGCTCGGGCTCTAGGCCTTCTTTAGAGCTTAGTTTAGGCAGAAAATAGGGGGTTTAGGGGGTTTTAGGAAGGGGTTTTTGGGTAGTTTTAGAGAGAGAGACTCCTCTCTAGGTAATCTCTCTCTCTCTCTAAGCTCTTTCTCTCTCTTCTTTTTCTTTAGGGATTTTGGGGGGTTTTTAGAGTGAGAAGCACCTATTAGGTGCTTCTCTCTCTAACCTCCTCCTCATCTTCCCTCTCTCTCTCTCTCTCTCTCTCTACTTTCTTTAGTTCATTTAGTTCATTTATTTACATTTTCTTGTCCTTTATTGCTTTATTTACATTTCCTTGTCATTTATTGCTTTATTTATTTATTTACTTTATTTACATTTCCTTGTCATTTATTGCTTTATTTACATTTCTAGTCATTTATCGCTTTCTTTACATTTCTAGTCATTTATCGCTTTATTTACATTTCTAGTCATTTATCGCTTTATTTACATTTTATACGCACTTGTGAATATTTGTTGTGATTACCCCCCCCTCCCCCGGTGTGTTTTAGTACGGCAATATTGAGTGGCTTTGGCGGCTCGCGTAAGTCCTCTAACAAAGGCCGTTGACAACCATGTTAGCCCACGAGGTCTTGACCCGAAAAATACACCGGTTTCCTCGTGTTTTAGTACGGCAAATATTGAGTAGCTTTGGCTCAGTTGCGTAAGACCTCTAACGAGGCCGTAACAACCTTGTTAGCCTACGAGGTATTTGACCCGAAAAATACATCCCCATGTGTTAAATAACGTCATTTATCGCTTTATTTACATTTACTACGTTGTAAATATTATATTGTGAATATTGTCATTTTCCCATTTTTTCCTTTGTGATTTGGGCGTGATAATCCCGATTGGTCGTGGTGGACTATGTAAGACCTCAAAGAGGCTTTAACCACCATGTAATTCCATAGGCATTGGACCCATGAAAATCCCGTGTTTTTAAGTCCATTATTTGCTTTAAATTTATTTATCGCTTTCCGCAATGCTTTAAATACATTTATCGCTTTATTTACTTTTACGCGCTTGTGAATATATTGCGTTGTTATTATCTCCGTTTCCCTGGGCGTGATAATCCCGATTGGTCGTGGTGGACTATGTAAGACCTCAAAGAGGCATTAACCACCACGTAATTCCATAGGCATTGGACCCATTAAAAACCCCCATGTTTAAATATTGTCATTTATCGCTTTATTTACATTTACTACGTTGTAAATATTATATTGTGGAATATTGTCATTTTCCCCATTTTTTTCCCTTTGTGATTTGGGCGTGATAATCCCGATTGGTCGTGGTGGACTATGTAAGACCTCAAAGAGGCATTAATCCACCACGTAATTCCATAGGAATTGGACCCACGAAAATCCCTCCTTGTAAATTCCATTAATTTATTGCTTCCCGTTATGCTTAAATTTTTTGCCATTATTTACTACGTTGTTGTAAATATTGTCCATTTATTCATTATTTTGATTTGGGCATGAAAATACCAAACGGTATTGGCGGTTTTAGGTAAGTCTTTCAATAGCACTAAACCCCATGTAAATCCATGAGGCGTTGGACCCGTAAATTGCAAACCCATTTTCAAATAGATTTTCTCATATAAGTCCTATTTGGCGTCGAAGGTTTGGATAAGTCTTTCAATAGCACCAACCCTTCGTGTAAGCCCGAAAAGGCATTGAAACCCCATTTTCAAATAGATTTTCTCATTTAAGTCCTATTTGGCGTCGAAGGTTTGGATAAGTCTTTCAATAGCACCAACCCTTCGTGTAAGCCCGAAAAGGCATTGAAACCCCATTTTCAAATAGATTTTACTCATTTAAGTCCTATTTGGCGTCGAAGGTTTGGATAAGTCTTTCAATAGCACCAACCCTTCGTGTAAGCCCGAAAAGGCATTGAAACCCCATTTTCAAATAGATTTTCTCATTTAAGTCCTATTTGGCGTCGAAGGTTTGGATAAGTCTTTCAATAGCACCAACCCTTCGTGTAAGCCCGAAAAGGCATTGAAACCCCATTTTCAAATAGATTTTCTCATTTAAGTCCTATTTGGCGTCGGAAGGTTTGGATAAGTCTTTCAATAGCACCTACCCTCCGTGTAAGCCCGAAAAGGCATTGAAACCCTCTTTTTAGATTGTTTTGTTTATTCATGTAAATCCTATGGTGGTGTCGGGATCCGAGTAAGTCTTTCAATAGCATCGAATCCCGACCCCACGAGGTCTTGACCCTTTCCTTAAAAATTCTTGTGTCATAATAAATTGCACTTTGCATTAAGCATTATATTCATGCCGATCCATATTTGTCACTTTCATGATACATTTTTGTACTATTTATGTGCTTGATATTTTGCCATCTTACATGCCGTGATTACTTGCTTGATTGTTTATTCGCTTTGATATAAAAATGTGATTAAAATACACTTTGCCATGAAAACTTTAAAAAGAGTAAACATGGTAATGTGGGCGTTAGAAACGAAGGTATGAGTCCTTTACACGGGGGCGTGGCTGGTACGTGCTTTCGTGTAAGGGATTCTACACGTTCTAACTCCCATAGGATCATGGTCTAAAATTCCCCAAAGTGTGAATTAATCATCCAAAACCCCGCCATTTGACGGACCGCTTTACTCTTGGAAATCAAGGGTAAAGAGATCCCGAATATGGCACCAAAAACATTAATTGTTTGTCCCGGCACTAGGTGTTAGGATTTCAAGTATATCCTACCACCGAAATGCCCGGAAATTTAAAAGATACAAAGATAAAAGGGATGGTGAAATAAAGAGTCTAATCAAAACCGAACGAAGTCATATTACGTTTGCCATTTTTGGTATATCGTACGACGGAAATCGGGACATTTGTACATAATAAAAACCAACAAACTTAGGCTTAGCAAATAAAGAAAACATTAGGAAGGAGGTAACCGTTTTCTTAAACGGATGTCGTGGGGTGCCTAACACCTTCCCCACGCATAAGCAAACCCCCGAACCTATCTCTGGTTCAAGACCATTTAGTTGTAGATGTCTAAATAGGGTAAAATCTATTAGACATAGGTGCCCAATCACACCTTAAAATTTCCCATGATTGGTGGCGACTCCAAATTTGTGCTCACACGCACACACGTACACAAGTTCCCACACACACACAACTCGTATCTCGAAACGGAAAAGAGATAGAGGAACACACACAACACTCGCCAAATGGGGGTCGGTATCTAGGAAAATAAAAAGAAAAAGAATAGAAATTTTCCGCCGGTGTCGACAGCTTGGCGACTCCACTGGGGACTTAGAGGGTTTAAGCCTATAGTCTTTCGGTGTTTTCTTTGCTAAGCATGTGTGTATATATTTGTTGGTATTCATTATTTGATTCATTCTTTATTTCATCTTGTATAGTGTTTTGATTTTAGCATGTCTATATTCTTGTATATAAACTGCGAACATAGGATAGAGATTTATTTTATGCAACACATATTGTATATTGTGCCTTTGTACAAAAAAGTCTTTTCCCTTTTTACTTTCAAAATCATGACATATACACTCATTGGACTTTTGGGTCGAACCCGGACTCAGGTGGGGCTGGGCTAGTACAGGCTCCACCACGAACCCTTTTATATCTAGGACATGGAACACGAGAATCCACCCTTCTCCCTTCACACCCGTGGAGATCGAGGGGGGCGTGCAAGTGCTTCCCCGGTGATCCAATACCCTTTCGACTTCCTTCGGGAGGATGAAACGGGCATGATCATCGGCCCCTTTAGGAAACAGAATTCCAAGCTGTGTCATACCATGTTGCATATAGTAAGCTATAGTGTAGAAAACTACCTGTGAGGGCTCTGGTAAAAGCCAACCGAGTGAACATCCAACCTAAGATAGGATACCCAAAAATAGGATGTGTCTTTTCAAAATGAGTCAAGGGAAAAGCGTTGTGCTATTTTCCAGGTGGTGATAAAATAATTGGAGCCGACTCAGGTTCTATCTATCTAAACCTTTGTTTGCATGTCATTGTTTGATAAAGGGATAGGATAACCACGTTGTCCATACCCGTTGCAAACCACTCAAACCCAAAGAGTTCCAAACTCTACATGGGATGTATAGAGTCGTGTCGTATCCAACCAAAAGTACGACCCTCACATTAACCGACATCGGTTCCCTCCAAAAATCTTTCAAAAATGGAACCGAACGCCGAAAGGCTCGTCGAATTTTCAGTAATGTGAGAGTCTATCTTTTTTCGTTGATACGTCGTCATGTACATAGTCTTGTCATCCCAACCAAAAGTACGATTATCACATCAACCGACGTTGGTCCCTCAAAATTTTCAAAATGGGACCGAACGCCGAAAGGCTCGTCAAAATTTTGGATGTGATAGTCTATCTTTTCGTTGACCAAAATACGTACCGACATCGGTAACGCCATTCGTAACCATTTTGTATAGAGTCGTGTCGTCCTTAACCAAAAGTACGACCCTTGCATTTATCGACATCGGTTCCCTCCAAAATTTTCAAAAAAAAATGGAACCGCACGCCGAAAGGCTCGTCGGATTTTGATAATGCAAGAGTCTATCTTTTCGTTAGTACGTCTGTAAACCCCTAAGAGTTTCCAAACTCTATAAGGTCGTGTAGAGTCTCGTCATGTCCAACCAAGAGTATGACCTTCGCACTAACTGACATCGGTTCTCAAAAATCTTTCAAAATAGAACCGAACGCCGAAAGGCTCGTCAAATTTTGATAGTGTGAAAGCCCATCTCTTCGTTGACAAAGTCCATACATGTGTCAACCCTAAAGAGTTCTCAACTCTACATAGGAATCTAGATACTTACCCGTTGTGTTGTTCCGTCAACCAAGAATACGACCTTCACACTTATCGACACTGGTTCCCTCCAAAAATTTTCAAAATGGGACCAAGCGCCGAAAGGCTCGTCGAATTTCCAGTGGTGTGAAAGCCTATTTCTTTGGTTGACAATACCACTATGTACATACATGAGTTCTTAACTCTATAGATGTCTACTTGTGTCATCCCTGACCCTCATATTGATTGATGTTGGTCACCCAAAATAAAGCCATGAGCCGAAAGGCTCGCCAATTTCTGGCAACCCAATGGGAAAACCCATCCATTCATCAATGCATATTGCATTCATGCATACCATGCATACGCATACATACTTAGCCATGGTTTACCCGCAAAGTAAGCCAAGGTCATGCATCCAACTGTGAATTCAAAGTCTAACTTGACGTTGTTTACCTCTCTAGGTTATATTTGCATTCACAATCAAATGGCGGAGGAAGCAAGCAAACTCCGAGGATTGGAAGCTCGGGTGGCGGCATTAGAAACCAAGTTTAACTTCTTGCTACAATTCATACGTCGGTGGACCGAACGAGAGGAGGAGAAGAAGAAGGCAACAATCAGCAAAAGACAAAAAGAGATCTATCCAGCCCTCAGCCTGTCAAAGGCAGCTCAGACTCTACCAACTCCAAGAAGGCCAGCCTTCCACATTCCTAGGCCGTCCCGGACAGAGCCTCGGCAAGTTCCAGCCACTGCCAATCCCAGTCCTACAACTATATGCCTTGCTGATCAAGAAGAAGATGATTACGCCCGTCAACCAGAGGACGCGTATCGGGCCACAGCCCAAAGACTACAACAAAGACCTGACCTGTGAGTACCATCAAGGAGAGGTCGGGCATACAGTGGAAAATTGCAGAGTCTTGAGGCACCGTATCCAAGATCTGCTAGACCAAGGAGTGTTGAAATTCAGAATAGAGGGAGTCATAAATACAATTGGGGCAGAGAAAGATGAAGAAGTCGACATCACCTCCACAAGAATACCATGGGAGCCACTCTTCCATGAGCTAAAGAAGCGAGGGCTACTCCCTGCACCAAGGGCACCAAAAGAGTCGACAGAAGCAGGCACGTGCCAGTATCATCCCGGGGCTCGAGACCACAACCTACAAGGATGCGAAGAGTTCAAGAAGGAAGTCGCCGGTCTGATAACAAAGGGATTGATAAGAAGGAGGGGAGAACAGCCGGAGAGAGATTGCATGACAATCGACCAGCTGAGACTCAGCCCTTACGAGAAGACAAACTTCCAGGCAAGGATGGAAAGAATTGAAGAGGATTTTGAGAAATTCTGTGAGAGAGAAAGAAAGAAGAGTTGGGGAAACTCACACCAGCCACACCACTGGAAATGTCCGGGCCCGATCCAGTGGTCATCCGTTATGTTACCAAAGAAAAGGTCGTGCTTCAGACAGCTTCGGTATCCGCGGTTCAATCTTCGGAGAAAGTTCCAAGCGTGGTGATCCAAGTTCCGCAACCCTTCCCCTACCAAGATAGTAAGAAGATCCCCTGGAACTATGGGATGAAAGTAATATCGACACGGGAAAGCCAGCCTAAGACGAAAGAGGAGGTAGTAGGGAACCTCACGTCCGGGCTCGGTGGAATTACCAGAAGCGGCAGGTGCTACACTCCGGAAGAGCTAGAGAAAAGGAGGAAAGAAGCGGGAAAGGCAGTGGAGGATCCCGTAAAAACGAAGGCAGCAGAGGAAGAGGCCGCAGATTTCCTCCGAATCATCAAGAGTAGTGAATACAGCATAGTGAAGCAGTTGAGCAAGATGCCCTCTCATATATCAGTACTGTCATTACTACTCGCATCCGAATCCCACAGGAAAGCCCTGCTGAAAGTACTTAACGAAGCATACGTGCCAGAGGATATCACTGGGCCGTCTTTCGAGAACATGGTGACCTCCATACTAGTCACCAACCAACTAACCTTCTCTGATGATGAGTTGCCCCCGGAGGGGAGAGGTCATACCAAAGCTTTGTATATCTCTGTCAAAACCAATGACCGCGTCGTGTCAAGGGTGCTGATCGACAATGGGTCAGCTCTAAACGTATGCCCTCTATCGACCTTGGAAAAGCTAGACATTGATCCCACTCGTGTGAGAGTTAATAGCATGGTCGTACGAGCTTTCGATGGAACCCGCAGAGAAGTGTTAGGAGAGATAGACTTGCCAGTAGAAATTGGCCCGCAAGTCTACGACATCAACTTCCAAGTGCTGAGAATCGATTCTCCTTACAACTTGCTATTAGGGAGACCATGGTTACATACAGCCGGAGCAGTACCCTCCTCCCTACACCAAAAAATGAAGCTCATCATCGGCAACCAATTGGTCACCATCCTAGCCGAAGAACCCATATCCATTTACAACGACGGGAGAAATTCCTTACATTGACGGATGTGCACCAGAAGAAGCATCATTCCACAGTTTTGAGTTCGTCACCGTCATCCATAGAGTGGCGGCCGTTGAACCAAGATTGTCCAAAGCTGGGATCATGGTAGCCAAGGAATTCGTCAAGGCGGGGTTTCAGCCTGGGCAAGGTTTAGGCTATGCGAACCAAGGAAGAACCACAATTGTGACCCTGGAGGGAAACAAAGACAAGGTATGGACTGGGGTATACCCCGACCAGAAGGGATCGTCAGATGGCCTATGAAGCCCGGAGGCAAAGAGCTGCAGCGAAGCTCAAAGGAGAGAAATGGCCTGAAGAGGAGGATAGCCATCCCCCACATCCGCACCACCTTCCCCGCATCAGCAATGTTTCAAGTTGATGAGGGCGACGTAGACGAGCTGGCATTACTTTTCACTGAGGATTTGAATGTCAATGCCATTACCACGGAAGGAGATTCCGCGGCATTCCCAGTCCATGCCGATCAGCACGAGGAGATAGATCTTGAAGACTTTCTAGATGAAGAGAACCTCAAGGGTTATCGTATAGATGAAGAAACACTTGATGAAGACACATGGGAAGATGATGACCTCCCCGACTTGCTCCCGCACTTGATGGTTCCACGCGGGCTCGACACCCTGGAATTCGAGATATTTTGCGAGCATGGAGACCCGGAATCTCATCTACGGAAGTACCGCGAAAAGATGGCCTTGCATACTAACAACGAGTTCTTGATGATCTCGACATTTCATGAGAGCCTACCAGAGTGCGCGGTCACCTGGTTCTATCAGCTGAAGAATCTTGCCTGTTGGGGAGATTTGGCGAAAGCTTTCCTGGACCGATACCGCCACAACATCAAGGCACCACCAAGCCAAACCTCATCATCACCACCACTGTTGCTGAAGAAGAAGACGCTGGCCCTATGGTTGAAGGGTTGAGCATCCACACCATTGCCGGAGGAGGAGGATTCCACCACCACACCACCGACCCGCCACTGCCAACAGGGAGAAGAAGTCAAGACGTGGACTTGCGTACCATTGCTACAGCGTGTCTCGAGTAGTAATGAGTAAGCGGTATCCCAGCTAGGGGTAACTCGGTTTTGAGTCTACCAATAGCTCGGGAAATTTTGTATCAAACAATTTCGGGTTTATATGTTTAGTTTATGTTTTCAAGATATCATGCTACAATCATAATCATTTCATCACTGTAATATTTCCATTTCCATATTTCAAATGATATGTCACGTGTTTATTCCATGAATTTCTTCTATCTTAAATACTCCAATGTGCATTAAATAAATCCAACACGCCATCGCACAAAACGAATGGCTTCCCTTTTTTAGTTTTCTTACCGTTTTTCCATCCGCCTATCCTTTCCAGGATTACACGCAAAACCTCAAACGATCCCCACGTCTCCAAAATTGACAACAAAACGGATTGCTCACTGGATAACATAGATAATTCCGACGAAGAAATCGAATTACCAAGTGACATCCTCGAGGCATTAGAGAGACAAGATGAGGGGTCCAAACCCAACATAGAGGAGTTGGAAATTGTAAATCTAGCCAACGAGGGTGAAGAGCCGAGAGAAGTCAAGATTGGAACCCGCTGCGCCGCAGAGCAAAAGGAAGCACTCATCGCACTGTTGAGAGAGTTCCATGAAATCTTCGCCTGGTCTTACCAAGACATGCCAGGCCTAGACACAGACATAGTGGTCCACAAGATTCCGCTGAAGCCAGAATGCAAGCCCGTCAAAGCAAGCACTGCGACGGATGAAGCCCGAAGTCATTTTGAAGATCAAGGAAGAGGTGGAAAAGCAATTGAAGGCAGGTTTCCTAAGCACAGTAACCTATTCGGACTGGGTAGCCAATATAGTCCCGGTGCCGAAGAAGGACGGAAAAGTCAGAATGTGCGTGGACTATCGGGATCTGAACCGAGCCAGCCCGAAGGATAATTTTCCTCTACCTCACATTGATACCCTGGTCGATAATACAGCAACGAACGTCGTATTCTCATTCATGGACGGATTCTCAGGGTACAATCAGATCAAGATGGCCGAGGAAGACAAGTCCAAGACCGCTTTTGTCACACATTGGGGAACCTTTGTGTATGATGTCATGCCTTTCGGTCTGAAGAACGCCGGAGCCACTTATCAGCGAGCCATGGTCACCCTCTTCCACGACATGATTCATCATGAGATAGAGGTTTACGTAGATGACATGATTGCCAAGTCTCGTACCGCACAAGATCATCTCACAGACCTACGCAAATTGTTCCAAGCGACTGAAGAAGTATCAGCTCCAGATTGAACCCGAACAAGTGTGCCTTCGGCGTCACATCCGGAAAGTTATTAGGCTTCATCGTCAGCGGCCGGGGAATTGAGATTGATCCTGCAAAGGTTCAAGCCATACGAAGCATGCCCGCGCCAAAGACAGAGAAAGAGATCCGAAGCTTCTTGGGAAGGATTAACTATATAGCTCGCTTCATCGCACAGCTTACGGCAACCTGCGAGCCTCTGTTCAAGTTGCTAAGAAAAGATGTGAAGATAAAGTGGACTGAAGACTGCCAGAAAGCCTTTGACAAGATCAAGGAGTATCTGCTCAACCCACCCATCCTGGTTCCACCAACTCCAGGACGTCCCCTCATTCTATACCTCACAGTCCAAGAAGCATCCATGGGCTGCATGTTGGGACAACAAGACGAGACTGGGAAGAAGGAGCAGGCAATCTACTATCTTAGCAAGAAGTTCACGGAGCCGGAGACCCGTTACTTGTTGGTTGAAAAGACGTGCTGCGCACTGGCTTGGGCCTCCAAGAAGCTGAGACAGTACATGCTCTACTACACCACTTGGTTGGTATCCCGGATGGACCCGATCAAGTACATTCTTTGAAAAGCCTGCCTTGACTGGGAAGATCGCACGGTGGCAAGTACTCCTATCTGAATTCGACATCTTGTTTGTGGCTCGAAAGGCGATCAAGGGACAAGGCCATAGCCGATTACTTGGCAGATTACCCGTCCTGAGCAGTTAGAGCTAATGGACTCCAGAGTTCCCAGACGAAGACGTAATGACAGTCGACGAAGACAATCAGGGTAGATGGAAGCTTTACTTTGATGGAGCAGCGAACGCTGTCGGAAGTGGAATTGGCGCGGTCTTGGTATCGCCAAAGGGACAACAAACTCCTATCGCTGTTAAGCTGGGGTTTGATTGCACCAACAACATGACTGAGTACGAAGCATGCATCGTCGGTCTGCAAGCAGCTTTAGAATTCGGTGCTTATGAACTGGAAGTCTTCGGAGACTCTCTGCTGATAGTGTCACAGACTAACGGAGAATGGCAAGGCCCGGGATCCCAAGCTCATCCCGTATCAACGATACATCAGCCGGCTAAGTCCCAAAGTTCAAGTATGTCACCTTCACATACACCCCAAGAGCTCACAATCACTTTCGCCTGATGCGCTTCGCCACACTGGCAAGCCTAATCAAGCTAGTAGAAGGGGATGATGTGCGACCGTTACGGATCGAGACTCGAGACATCCCGGCATACTGTGTGTGCATAGAAGAATGCATGAACGTCGAAGCAGAGATAGACGATAAGCCTTGGTATTACGATATCAAGCGCTTCATCCAAGACAGAGAGTATCCATCACGGGCGACCGAAAATGAGAAGAAAGTACATCAGAAGGATGGCCTTCCAGTTTCTTCCTTGAGCGGAGAGATTCTGTACAAAGCGAACTCATGACGCCACCCTCCTTGCGATGTGTAGATGCAGAAGAGGCCAATCGGATTGATCCAAGAGATGCACGCGGGATTAATGGGAGCCCATGCCAACGGACCCTTCCTGGCCCGGAAGATCATGAGAGCTGGCTATTATTGGTTGACAATGGAGAGGGACTGCATCAGACATGTCCAGACGTGCCATAAATGCCAGATGTATCAGAACAGCAAGAACGCACCTCCCCAATATCTTCACACTATGGCCTCGCCGTGGCCATTCTCAGCTTGGGGAATGGATGTGATCGGTGCAATCACCCCAAAGGCGTCTAACGGGCATGAGTTCATACTGGTAGCCATCGACTATTTTACCAAGTGGGTAGAGGCATGTTCCTTCAAGAATGTCACTCAAGTCGCGGTCACCCGGTTTGTGAAGAACAACATCATCTGCCGTTACGGAATGCCAGAAATGCTCATCACCGACAATGCTTCCAACCTAAACAACCGCATGATGGACCAGCTATGCCAGCAGTTCAAGATCCAGCACCACAACTCTGCTCCATACCGTCCGAAGATGAACGGAGCCGTAGAAGCTGCCAACAAGAACGTGAAGAAGATTCTGAGCAAGATGACGGAGACTTATAAGGATTGGCACGAGCACCTGCCTTATGCCTTGTGTGCCTACCGAACGTCAGTGAGGACATCCGTTGGAGCCACCCCCTACTCTCTGGTTATGGGATGGAAGCAGTACTACCAGTCGAAGTGGAGATCCCTTCTTTGAGAATCCTGTCACAAACTCAGCTGGAAGAAGCCGAATGGGCCCAAGCCACGGTATGAGCAGCTGAACTTCATAGATGAAAAGAGATTGGCGGCACTGTGCCACGGACAGCTCTACCAGAGACGGATCGAAAGAGCTTACAACAAGAAGGCTCGACCTCGCACTTTCCAACCCGGAGATCTCGTTCTGAAGAAGAGGAATATGGCCCTATCAGATCCACGAGGAAAGTTCGCACCATCATATGAGGGTCCGTACGTGGTGAAGAAAGCCTTCTCAGGGGGAGCAATCATTCTGGCTGATATGGATGGCGAAGAGTTCCGGTTCACCCATTAATTCTGATTCTGTAATCAAGTACCATGTATAACTTTAAGTCAATTTAATCAAAGAGGAATATTTATCAAAGTTCCAATTTGTTATTTTGATAATTTTGAAGAAGGCCCGGGAAGCAACGAAAATCCGTAAGGACGTTGCCCTCGGATGGAAATTACCACGGGTATGGTGAAAACCTCGGAAGAGGCGCCATAGGCAAAAGTAACGTGGAAAGCTGGACTTGGCGTAAGCTGAGGGTAATATATGGCTAAAAAAAAAAAAAAAAAAAAAAAAAAACCGGTATCACAACAAGGCGAGCATCAAATCAGTGCAAGACTAGTGATCGGGGTTGTTAGGCGGTGAAGAGGTTTTCGACGAAAGAACGACCTATGTTATCCTTTGAGCAGTACGGTTTCGTTCGATATAAAGAGAATGTTTGGGGATCAAGAGGTGGAGCACAAGTGTATCCTTCCAAACACCCAGTTTCAAAGTGACATATCATTAAATTCTCACAAACCATTCATACCATACTTATCTCTTTCAAATTTGTAAATTCTCATATTCATTTCCACAATAACATTCAATCCTTGCCATTGATTCATAAAAAGTCAAATTCATAGGATTTCATATAGATATTCACAGACAAAATACGTGCTTTCATTCATTCATAGTTCATAAATTCATACATTTGATTTTTCATGATGTCTTGAAAGCATGTCTAAATATATCGACTTAGAAGTTAAAAATGGGAGCCATGCATAATCCGACTCGGATTTATGAATGACTCACCATCTAAATACAAAAACTACTGACTACTCACTGCTACCTGAAAGTATGCTATCTAATGACCAAGACGTATGCAGGTCTCTCTGCAGAATCTCCCCAAGGCAGTGGAAAGGGCCGGATCCCCCTCATCATGCTCCTCCCAGACGGCACGAGCTCTGGCACCCAAAGAATCCATCACCTGGTTAATCTGGTGGAGAGAAGTGACCACAGGGAAACCCTCCTGATTGAGCCAAGAAGCATTGGACTCAAGAGCATCATGCACCAGATCCAACTCGGACTGCAAAACCCCGTTGTCACCCTGGAGAACGCTGATCTGAACCCTCATGACCCCCATGGAAGTACGCGCAGACGTGAGAGCCTCCTCACTCGCATCTAGCGCCCGTCGGAGGAGCTACAATGTCCTGAGGACGACCGGTGGCAGGATCAACCAAGGCCTGGGTATATGAACGAAGAGAATCAAGCTCATCCTGGACCCGAGTCCTCTCCGCCTGCTCAGTCTCCAGCTGCTCCCGAGCCTCGGCCAAGTTCTCCTCCAGCTGTTCCTTAGCATCCTCAGAAATCTCGAGCTGCTCTCTGATGAATTCATTCATCGTGCGAAGAGTAGAGACGTTCCCCCTCTGAGCCACCAAGTCGCGGCGAAGGTTCGCCACCGCCACACTATTGTGATGCAAGGTACTCCGCAGAGACTCTACACGAGCCGCAGATGCCTCTCTCTCAGCTGCCCTAGCAAGGCGTAGCGATAACAGCTCTGTTTGAGCCTCCTCAAGCTCTCGCTCCAAAGCAGTAACTCTCTCAGGCTGACCAGTGGAGGCTGATACCCGAAGGGAGCGAGATATCAAGGAATATGGTGCACCTGGCCGTACTGTAGGCCTGAGAGTGAAAAAGGGGGTCCACCCCTCTCTCCACTCGACAAAGTCCGAGGTAACAGAGCTATCTCCGGGCGAACCCTCCTCGATGAGGACCATCTCCTGAAAGACGACCTCCCCAGATGTCCTCAATCCTGAAGAGGAGCCTCCACATATCCTCACTAGGGATGTAGTCAAAAGTCACCGCATCCAAGTCGCCCAGGCGAGGCGGGTACTGAACACCACCTAAACTGACGAAGAGCAAGGCTGGGATAGTAGCCTGTACAACCCCACACCCCAGGAAGAGGCACTCCATCGAAGAGGGCACAATGAGTCCAGGGCATCCACGACTGCTGGCCCCCAAGGTAACCTTCCAAGCCCACCCACTCAAGGGCAGGTCAAGGAGGTATAGCGCCCAAGCACGACTGTCGCCGGTGAAGGGAAGTGCTATCTGGACGGTCTGGCTCACCGTATGCCTCTCAAAGTGATAAGGAGTCTGGAGGCGATAAAAATGCTGCAGGTGACTGCAGAACCAGAGCTGAAGGAGCTGCGTGCAGAACATCGGGACCCCCTCTCCCTGTCTCCTACAAAAAGATAAAGACCGCACGGTCTCGCACAATATGGCAGGGATGATAGACCTGCCCTCGCTGAATACTATAGGAATGACACCCAAGTCTATCCTACCAGCGGAAGTGGGAAAGAGAAAAATACCTGCGAAGGCGATCTTGAAGGCATTGATTCGGAATTTCTTCCATTCCTTCTTGCCCGCAATGAAGTCTCTAGCAAGCCTCGCCGGAAAGGCACTCCGAGAGAAGTACTTCGTCAACAGGTCTAGAGAAATGTTGGCTTTCCGCCAAGTTGCCTCAGGTCGGGCGATCTCAGGACGTAGAACCGCAGTGGTCAAACCCAAGTATTTCTCCAAGCATCGGTTGGACCGAGGACCCTGAATGGGTATAACCGGGGTCTCGCTAAAGGGGCTGTCTAGCTGGAGAAGCTTAGCATACTCCTCCATGGTGGGAATGAGATCCACCTCTCCGATGGAAAAGCAACAATGGGTCGGGTCCCAGAAAGAAGCTAGCGCCTCGAGCAAGCCGCGATCAACCTGTAGCCGCATGAAAGGGGGAAACTTGCCAAAGATCCCCACGATATCGGCGTGGTCATCCTCTCCGAGAAGAGTCCACCAATGTCTCATCCGCTCAACACGGAAGTCATGGAAACGAAGCGTCACCAAGGAGTCGGGATCACTACTTGAAGAAGCCATGAAAATGAGAAAAACGAAGAGTTTTTGGTGAAAAGGGGAGAGGAAAACTCAAAAAATGGTTGCTGGCTCGAAGGAGAGCTGGAGTTTAAAAAGCCAAGAACTCGCGCATCACCATCATGCGCCGCGCATGACGGTCATGCGCGAGTCCCGTTGGGAATCCCAACGGCTCTTTCTCCCATGTCTCGCGAATTTCGAACCTGTTCGCTCACTCCCAGAGGTCCGTTTTGCACTATATAAGGGCCATTTCGCAAGGAATCACCTAGGGGAAAGTCTTGGGCGGTCCGGTGATCGAAGATTTCGAGTCAACGAACAGAAACCGACCCGAAACCCTAGAACCGGTCCGGAGGTCAAAAGTGGGACCAAAGCTGGCCTCAAGCAGAAGCATTTGATACGATGTAATCAGGACCGATCACCCGCCAGCAGGATGGCCCGAGAACCGAGAATTAGGCTCGACAGTCAAGAACCGGCCCTGAAACCCTGGCTCAACTCAGAAACCGGGAAGTGCAAAGATGACCTCGGGAATGTCACGCAGGCGAACCCCGTGGTACACTGGGGCAAAATTTTTCAAAAGGAGTTTTGAAAAATTTCGAAAAGAAGTAGACTGACCCTCTGCGAGCCGTCGTAGCCTGACACAAGGAAAGCGGAGAAAGAAATCCAGAACTCTGCATCAACCTACGTTGCCCTACACTGGGGCAAAATTTTTCTATCTTCAAGAAGCTAGAAAAATTTGTTTGACATTGCATACTGGGGCAAATTTTTCCATTTTTGTCAAGAAAAATTGGGAAAAATGGGCCTCGGAGAGTCATTCTGAAATGGGCCTCGCCTCGTGAAGGAGTAAGTCCCAATGATGATAGAAATGGGCCTCGTGAAGGAGTAAGTCCCAACAATGATAGAAACGGGCCTCGAGAAGCGAGTAAGTCCCAATGATGATGGAAACGGGCCCCAAGGAGAGGTAAGCCCCGATATTTATTGAACCAGGCCTCGCGGAGGATCGAGACCCGGTATCCATACACATAACCCAAACACATACCCAAACACATACCCAAACATACATCCATAAACATACATCCATACACATAGCCAGAAACACATAACCATAAAAGAAAACCAAAACCATCCATAAAAACCACAAATGTCATATATACAATAGCCAATGTCTGTACATCCCATGTAAATACAAAATGATTGGCCGGAATACAAGGCCCCAAGAAAAAAAGAGAGGAAAAATATACATCATGGAGGAGAAGGGTCGTCAAAGAACCAGTCTCGAGAAACAGGATCACGAGGCGGCGAAGAAGAAGGCTGACCAAGACCAGACAGGTCAGCTCCGGTAACAGGAGTAATGCCCATGCCATGAAGCTGGTCCTCTAATCTCCGTACGGCAGCAGCAAGAGCGGGCCACCTCTGCATCTCGAGAACCTAAGTCCCTCTGGCTCTGGGCCAAATCCCTCTGCATCTGCACCATCTCCCCCTCTCGCCGTGTCGCCTCCGTCCGCATACTGGCCATCTCTCCCTGCATACTGGCCATATCAGCCGTATGACGATCCACGCTGACCGACAGCTCAAGCTGGAGACGCAGTATCTCACCCTCAAGTCTCTCGATCTGCCCAGAAGACCGAATGTGATGACTGTCCATGGCCACTCCACCCATGACACGGCCACCCTCAACCTCGTGAAGAGACATCAGGGACCCCAGAGAAACTTGCTCAAACCACTCCTGGTATGGCACACCCTCTCGGACCAAACTCGGGTATGCACTCACCCCTGCTATGTAGGGATCACTCGGAGCTCGCGGAATGTAGTCCTCAATAGTCATCAAGGGGGAGGGGTCTACAGGGACAACGGCCTCATCGCCCAACTGTCGTACCGTCCGCTCACCCAGCAGAAGCTCCCAAGACCGAGTGGTCCGGATCCACAGCCTCAGACGAGACAACGCTACAGCCCTAAAAACCTCAGGTCGCTGAGACAAAGCTGCAGAGTAAGGCTGGAAGATGATATCAGCATCCCTGAGGCAATCAACTGTCATGCGAAGCTCAAGGAGGGTGCAAGTAGTCATCCTCTCAATCCTAGAGGTATCCCAACGCCTGGCAAGAGGGAAATCCGGGTCAGAAGCCAACGGAAGTCGACTGGGAGCAAAAGTGGGGAAGTGCTCAAAGGCCCAGAAGACGGTAAACTGCCAAGAAGCCAAGAAAGCTGATCGACTCCCGACGAGAATAACGGCGCAGACCCCGGATGTAGAATCCATATGTCAAGGCACCCCAGTCATACTCCCTCAGAGTGTCGATGTCCCGGAACATACCGACAATGGGCGTGGGAACAATGGACCGGTCGTTCCCGAGAAAGCAGCTGAAGATAAAGTAGGCTGCCCACTGGCGATATCGTAGCTCAGTAGGAGGCTCCTCCCTATCTCTCCTCAAGACATCCGCCAGATACCGAATCCTCACAGAAGGACGCCGGGTACCCTCTATAGCATCGCGATCAGCAAGACCCAAAATCTCTCTAGCCTCAAAGCCATCTATAGGCTCGCTAGGGGGAGCTCTCCCTCCAAAACGGATGCCCAGGATAGCGCTCCAATCTACAGGAAGCACCGCCATCTCGCAGGTACTGAGATGGAAGGTCCCGGTGTGATGAAAGAATCTCTCTATGAAACACCACACTGCCGGGTGGTACACTGACACGTAGGGGATGCTAAGGAAAGGACCGAAGCCCAGCTCTATCAAAAACTCCTTATACTCCGGACGGGAAACCGCCAAGAAGTCTGCTAAACTCAGACCACCCACCTCGGCCAGCGCTATAGGGAGGCTCCTGCACAAAATCCGAAAGAAGAATGTCAATGCAGAGATTTGCAAAGGTCAAGAACAAAAGAAACATATGAAAGTATGAAGGTACCTGACAACGACGGACCAGAGAAGACGGATGAGCAAGGAGGTTCGTCAGAAGGGGCGTATCGGATATCTCAACAGCAACAGGGTAACGCGGTCGAATGCCACCATGGGGAGGATATCTAAATCCCGGCGCAACGTAATCCTCGGGAATGGTGCCCGCAGAATCAGGAATCCCCTCACTCCTCTGCCTCTTCAATCTCGAAGGGAGAATACCCGTCGACCTGGTATGGGCACGACGAGGTGCGGCAGGAGGAGCATCGCTGGAACCAGTAGTGACACTAGGCTGTGGAGAAGGACGAGTCGTCTCAGAAGGCCCAGCACTACGACCAATGACGACTCCAGGTCGAGGAGGAGCCCGAGCCGCACTAGGAGCTAAACCAGCAGCCTCGGCATCAAACTCAGCCTGCAGATCCCTGGCAAAAGACGCGTCAACACGAGTACGTACGTCCTCCATAGCATCGTACTCATCGTCCGTATCAGGAGAACTCTCAGGAGCATAAGCTACAGCCTTGCCTTTCGCAAGGCGATCGGACCGGCGATGGCCCCCACTCCCACTACCTCGATCAGACATCTGCAAAAAGAAGCAATGAACAATCAAAGAGTCAGAAAAACCAGGTATATCTCATTCTTCAAAAAGCATAGGAAATACATAGAGGATCAAAATTATGCAAAACATGCAAATTGCGCAAATTATGCAAACAAACAAACAATTTTCCTTGACCACTTGGATGAATTTCCAAAGAAGGAAGGCCGAATTGGATGCTGAGGCGGAGTCATCCCAATTCGTCCCTGGTTTCGAATTTCCAAACCATCGTACCCAATTGCGATTCGACTAAGTGTCAAATCCCAATTTTCCCCCGTTTGGATGAATTTCCAAACCAGGTCGATACCCAATTGCGATTCGACTAAGTGTCAAATCACAATTTGTCCCTGATCGTTTGGATGAATTTCCAAGCCAGGTCTGATTACCCAATTGCGATTCGACTAAGTGTCAAATCCCAATTTGTCCCTGATCGTTTGGATGAATTCCCAAGCCAGGTCTGATTACCCAATTGCGATTCGCTAAGTGTCAAATCCCAATTTGTCCCTGATCGTTTGGATGCAGCCAGGTCTGATTACCCAATTGCGATTCGACTAAGTGTCAATCCCAATTTGTCCCGATCGTTTGGATTTGCCAGGTCTGATTACCCAATTGCGATTCGGTCAAATCCAAGATTTGACCAAGCCAGGTCTGATTACCCAATTGCGATTCGACTTGGATGGAATCCCAAGCCCATCCCTGATCGTACCCAATTGAATTTCCAAGCCAGGTCTGATTACCCAATTGCGATTCGACTAAGTGTCAAATCCCAATTTGTCCCAATGTTTCGATGATTCCCAAGCCAGGTCTGATTACCCAATTGCGACCTAAGTGGCCCCCCCACTCGACGAAGTGTCAAATCCCAATTTGTCCCTCCCAAGCCATCGAATTCTGAATTCCCAGCCAGGTCTGATTACCCAATTGCGATTCGACTAAGTGATTTGTCTGATCGTTTGGATTCCAAGCCAGGTCTGATTACCCAATTGCGATTCGACTAAGTGTCAAATCCCAATTTGTCCCCCTGAGGGATGGAGCCAGGTCAACCCAATTGCGATTCGACTAAGTGTCAAATCCCAATTTGTCCCTGATCGTTTGGATGAAAAAGGTCTGATTACCCAATTGCGATTCGACTAAGTGTCAAATCCCAATTTGTCCCTGATCGTTTGGATGGATTCCCAGCCAGGTCTGATTACCCAATTGCGATTCGACTATGTCAAATCCCAATTTGTCCCTGATCGTTTGGATGAATTCCCAAACCAGGTCTGA
>OU015764.1:42034897-42103547 GCA_907173295.1 Fagus sylvatica | reverse complement strand
GACAGGCACGAAAATCGAGAAAATCCCAGCGGGCAAAAATCGAGTCATTTATTCTTTGTCCGACGTTCCTTGTGCCAAGAAACGCCAAACAAAGAAGGGGCAACTGTCATAACCCCATTTTTACCCCCGGGATTTTCTCGGGTGTCGGCACGCAAAACGAGACAGCCCGAACCAAGTCCGGCCTGATCCGACGAGGGCTCATCACGCATCAAATACTCCCAAGAAGAAGGTCCGGGACACATTTCCCAAGGTTTGACCAAGTTTGACTAGGGTTGACCAAGTTTGACTAGGGTTGACCGAAGTTTGACCGAGGTTTGACCGAGCCGTTTCCAGCCCGACTAGGGTCCACCTTGCCCAGAAACCCTCAAAATGTAAGTCCGGGATACATTTCCCAAGAGTTTGGAGAGCTTTGACCAAATCCGACCAAGTTTGACCAAGGTTGACCAAGTTTGACCAAGGTTTGACCGGACCGTTGACCAGACCAAAAACTGGAATCGAACTGACCACCCCTTGACCAAGGTATAGAGAATATCAAGAGCTTCGATTCCGTACTTTACGGGTCGAAAACGGACGAGAAACGAGAGAGTTGTGGCCAAAACTGCGAAAAAACGGTCCGATACTTAGCCAAATTTTTGGTAAGTATTGTTGACAAAACAGCCTATTTGGGAGGCAACGTTTGCGCAAAGATTCTCTCCGACCCGCTGCAACTTGGTCCGCGAGCCAAGACCCTTAGGCAAGAGGTTCACTTCAGCTACCACACGCAACTTTCGGATCGTCAAGAGCTCCTCCGGTCAAGCCGGAATCTCAGTCAGAAAGATTGACCCCTTGGCATAAGGAACATTCCGACGGCCTCCGTTCGCAAGGATCATATCTTGCGAACCCAAGCTCGCCTCTGTGCAAGGCCTGTACCGTTGAAAAAGTAGGTAGCGCAAGCTTTCCGACGATACCAAGATCGTCGAAATCCGACATCGGGAGCTACGTCTACCACGCGCGTGAAAACAGGCCGACGAAATAAGGCTGTTGCTGAAATTTCCGGAATTTTCCCACCGACGTTGCCGCGCTTGCGCACAGAGTCTTCCTGACTCGCAACAAGTTGATCTGCGAGCCCGGGCACATTGGAAAGAGGACACATCCATGCACGACGTGGAACTCTCGGATCGCCAAGAATTTATCGGGGTCAGCCGGAATCCTGATCGGAAAACTGCCCTCAAACGGACCAAAAACACCCCGGTGGACTCTGCTCGCGGGGCCATATCTCACGAAGTCCAAGCTCGGATTCCCGCGAATCCGGAACCTTGCAAAAATAGGCAGCGCAAGCTTTCCGACGGTACCAAGAACGTCAAAATCCGACATCGGGAGCTAGGTCAAATATGCGCGCGAACTGGGACAAGATTTGAGAAAAAACGCGCTGGGAGCAAAACGCATTTTTTCTCCCGGACAGCCGCCTTCGCGCGCAGAGTCTTTCCTGCTCGCAACAAGTTGATCCGCGAGCCCGGGTGCGTTGGAAAGATAATGACTCCGGCTACGTCGTGGAACTCTCGGTTCGCCGAAAGCATCCCCCGTTTGATCGGAATCTTCGCCGGAAGAGTGCACGAAAACAGCTCCGATACCCCGACTTCCGGGAGCCATAACTCCCTCGTCCGAACTCCGATTCGTGCAAACTTTATATCGTTGGAAAGAGGACGTCGAGAGCTTTCCGACGATATGCCGCATGACCCAGTTTTGAGTTCCAGAAGACCTCCAAAACTGCCCCCGAAAATCGGATAAAAAAGGGTACGCGCACGGAAATCGAGGAGGATTCGAGGGGCTGCTGGCGTGGAAGGATAAGACTGCCACGTGGCAGTACCACAACTCGCGCAGGACCGTCATGCGCCGCGCATGATGGTGCTGCGCGAGGCGTGCACGGTTTTCTATAAAACCGACCCTCCCCCCCCTCATTTGCACATAGTTTTTGCTCGGGCACTAGGCCTTCTAGAGCTTAGTTTAGGCAGAAAATAGGGGTTTAGGGGGTTTTAGGAGGGGGTTTTTGGGGTAGTTTTAGAGAGAGAGACTCCTCTCTAGGTAATCTCTCTCTCTCTCTAGGCTCTTTCTCTCTCTTCTTTTTCTTTAGGGATTTTGGGGGGTTTTTAGAGTGAGAAGCACCTATTAGGTGCTTCTCTCTCTAACCTCTCCTCATCTTCCCACTCCTCTCTCTCTCTCTCTCTCTTTCTCTTACATTCTTTAGTTCATTTATTTCATTCATGCTTTACTAGTTTCTTATTTGTCCATTTATTGCTTTATTTACATTTCCTTGTCTATTTATTGCTTTATTTACATTTCCTTGTCATTTATTGCTTTATTTACATTTCCTTGTCATTTATTGCTTTCTTTACATTTCTAGTCATTTATCGCTTTCTTTACATTTCTAGTCATTTATCGCTTTATTTACATTTTATACGCACTTGTGAATATTTGTTGTGATTATCCCCCCCCTCCCCCGGTGTGTTTTAGTACGGCAATATTGAGTGGCTTTGGCGGCTCGCGTAAGTCCTCTAACAAAGGCCGTTGACAACCATGTTAGCCCACGAGGTCTTGACCCGAAAAATACACCGGTTTCCTCGTGTTTTAGTACGGCAAATATTGAGTAGCTTTGGCTCAGTTGCGTAAGTCCTCTAACGAGGCCGTAACAACCTTGTTAGCCTACGAGGTATTTGACCCGAAAAATACATCCCCCATGTGTTAAATATTGTCATTATCGCTTTATTTACATTTACTACGTTGTAAATATTATATTGTGGAATATTGTCATTTTCCCATTTTTCTTTCCTTTGTGATTTGGGCGTGATAATCCCGATTGGTCGTGGTGGACTATGTAAGACCTCAAAGAGGCTTTAACCACCACGTAATTCCATAGGCATTGGACCCATTAAAAACCCCCATGTTTAAATATTGTCATTTATCGCTTTATTTACATTTACTACGTTGTAAATATTATATTGTGGAATATTGTCGTTTTCCCATTTTTCTTCCCTTGTGATTTGGGCGTGATAATCCCGATTGGTCGTGGTGGACTATGTAAGACCTCAAAGAGGCATTAACCATCCACGTAATTCCATAGGCATTGGACCCATTAAAAACCCCCATGTTTAAATATTGTCATTTCTCGCTTTATTTACATTTACTACGTTGTAAATATTATATTGTGGATATTGTCGTTTTCCCATTTTTCTTCCCTTGTGATTTGGGCGTGATAATCCCGATTGGTCGTGGTGGATTATGTAAGACCTCAAAGAGGCATTAACCACCATGTAATTCCATAGGAATTGGACCCACAAAAATCCCTTTGTTTAAACCCCGTTATTTTCATTATTTACTACGTTGTTGTAAATATTGTCCATTTTTCATTATTTTGATTTGGGCATGAAAATACCAAACGGTATTGGTGGTTTTAGGTAAGTCTTTCAATAGCACTAAACCCCATGTAAATCCATGAGGCGTTGGACCCGTAAATTGCAAACCCATTTTTCAAATAGATTTTCTCATATAAGTCCTATTTGGCGTCGAAGGTTTGGATAAGTCTTTCAATAGCACCAACCCTTCGTGTAAGCCCGAAAAGGCATTGAAACCCCATTTTCAAATAGATTTTCTCATTTAAGTCCTATTTGGCGTCGAAGGTTTGGATAAGTCTTTCAATAGCACCAACCCTTCGTGTAAGCCCGAAAAGGCATTGAAACCCCATTTTCAAATAGATTTTCCTCATATAAGTCCTATTTGGCGTCGAAGGTTTGGATAAGTCTTTCAATAGCACCAACCCTTCGTGTAAGCCCGAAAAGGCATTGAAACCCCATTTTCAAATAGATTTTCCTCATATTAAGTCCTATTTGGCGTCGAAGGTTTGGATAAGTCTTTCAATAGCACCAACCCTTCGTGTAAGCCCGAAAAGGCATTGAAACCCCGTTTTCAAATAGATTTTCTCATTTAAGTCCTATTTGGCGTCGAAGGTTTGGATAAGTCTTTCAATAGCACCTAACCCTCCGTGTAAGCCCGAAAAGGCATTGAAACCCTCTTTTTAGATTGTTTTGTTTATTCATGTAAATCCTATGGTGGTGTCGGGATCCGAGTAAGTCTTTCAATAGCATCGAATCCCGACCCCACGAGGTCTTGACCCTTTCCTTAAAAATTCTTGTGTCATGAAATTGCACCTTTGTCATTTCAAGCATTAAATGTTGCATTTATGTCATTTCATACTTATGATTGATGTACTGCTAACATACCATGATTATCCCATTTTGTCATACTTGTGATTACTTGCTTGATTGTTTATCGCTTTGATATAAAAATGTGATTAAAATACACTTTGCCATGAAAACTTTAAAAAGAGTAAACATGGTAATGTGGGCGTTAGAAACGAAGGTATGAGTCCTTTACACGGGGGCGTGGCTGGTACGTGCTTTCGTGTAAGGGATTCTACACGTTCTAACTCCCATAGGATCATGGTCTAAAATTCCCCAAAGTGTGAATTAATCATCCCAAAACCCCGCCATTTGACGGACCGCTTTACTCTTGGAAATCAAGGGTAAAGAGATCCCGAATATGGCACAAAAAACATTAATTGTTTGTCCCGGCACTAGGTGTTAGGATTTCAAGTATATCCTACCACCGAAATGCCCGGAAATTTAAAAGATACAAAGATAAAAGGGATGGTGAAATAAAGAGTCTAATCAAAACCGAACGAAGTCATATTACGTTTGCCATTTTTGGTATATCGTACGACGGAAATCGGGACATTTGTACATAATAAAAACCAACAAACTTAGGCTTAGCAAATAAAGAAAACATTAGGAAGGAGGTAACCGTTTTCTTAAACGGATGTCGTGGGGTGCCTAACACCTTCCCCACGCATAAGCAAACCCCCGAACCTATCTCTGGTTCAAGACCATTTAGTTGTAGATGTCTAAATAGGGTAAAATCTATTAGACATAGGTGCCCAATCACACCTTAAAATTTCCCATGATTGGTGGCGACTCCAAATTTGTGCTCACACGCACACACGTACACAAGTTCCCACACACACACAACTCGTATCTCGAAACGGAAAAGAGATAGAGGAACACACACAACACTCGCCAAATGGGGGTCGGTATCTAGGAAAATAAATAAGAAAAAGAGAAAATTCTTATAGAAGATTTTCCGCCGGTGTCGACAGCGGGTTAAATGGTTGTGAAAGTCTCATGCTAAGTAAAAACAAACAAAGTGAGTAAATGAGACTCCCAAAGGAAACTGAGTCAATCAAGTGAACTCCCCAAAATGAAAGAGGGAAAGAAGTCCAAAAACTAAAGAGAGAGTCAACCCAGGGAAAGCTAAACTGAGTGAATAGAAGAGTGAAATGTTCAAATTAAGGACTAGGGTAGTGCTTAATGTAGTGAAATTCAAATGAAGAGTAATCCTTGACTTTAGGAAAACCCCTCAAGTAATTTCAAAGCCAAAATTATCCTCCCATAAGCCTAGGAGAACCAAAGCCTCACATTACGGTCCTTTGAAAGTCCTTCCTAACTGGGAGCGACTGCTTAGGCTAAGGAGCTTGTGCCAAGGAAACATCACGAAGTAATTTTGAGCCTTATATCCTTCGTTTCAAGCACCCTTTTAACCCCAAGGCCACGTTACAAGCCAACAAAGACCTCACTGATCATCGATGATCATTTGGTCATGTAGCAACGAACTTTTGGTCAAAAACTGGTAATGATGGAATCTAGATCACGCACCTTCAAGAGGTCGTATCTCATAAAGGGCACCGTCCACTTTGCACAATGGCCTTTGGGCCAAACAAGAGTGACTTCAATGTTTGAAGCCTCACCCCAATTCAAAAAGAAATAAAAGAAGAGCTCACTCAGAAAGCTCACAGGATAATGCCAAACAGATTAACCCGAGGGACCATGCTTTCCATTCTCGGTAAGGGATGGTTGTTGAGCAGAGGCACCCATTAACTGTAAAGGGAACAAGGCTTTGCCTAGCCTCTCTCAGACGATGCATGCATTTGAAAGAATTTTCAAAAGATTATACTCTTTAATGATTTTCCAAGAATAAAAAGATTTGAAAAGTGATTTTCTAAAAAACAGTCCTCGAAATCTTGAATGAGGAAAAATTTTCAAAGAAGGATTTGTGCAGAATTGCAACAACCTATGAAATTCATTTCACCCTCTAAACCACCAGTCAAGCCACTAGCCCAGAAACCCTGAAAGATGTTAAGCACTTTCTCCCTAGATTCCCTTCAAATAGCATGCTTTGACCAGGAAATGCCCAAACACAATCCCATACACTGGCTTTGGTCGAACGTTGTCCATAAGAAAACAAAGGCCAAGCCCCAGTCTCAACCTTGATACTGGGGCAATTTTTCCTTCTTGGTTCTACCAAACCGTGGGTGGTATTCAAAGGTTCCAGAAAATTGGAAGGAAATCTCTCATCATAGACACACTCAGCAGACATGGAGGTCGATACTGAGGCAGATTTCTAGGTCACTGAAGATCTACATCATCCAGGCGAATGGACACCTCTTGCAGAATCTCCCAAATCGGTGATAGTATCGAAGCCCGGGAATAAGGAATTCTGAATAGCCATGCGAGAAAGGTTTCTGAGAAAGAAATGAGACCCGAATTGGGGAAAACGTGTGACAGACCTTCGGTTTATCCATGGGTCTCACCATTGATCTCGTTGTACCACACTGGGGCAATTTTTCCGCGACCGGAAAAATTAGAAGACAAACCAGAGGTCAAGGAAGTGCTACCATCCATCAGGAATTAGTTGAAAGAGCCGAAGGTTCAACCAAGCAGATCGAAGATTGAGAAAGTGTCGTCTGACCGAATGATCAAGAGCATTAGACAGACCGACCAGATGAGCTAATGACCAGAAGCATGTTGTCAGCACTGAGAAGACCGGAAAAGTTAAGAAGCAACCGAGGAATGTCTCATGATTGAATTTGACAACACACTGGGGCAAATTTTTCAAAAGCGGTTTTGAAAAATTTTGAAGGGAAAAGCGGCTCAACACTTGAACGGCTGTCTTGATCAAGGGCGAAAGGGACGGAAGCGGAAATTTAGATTCTACATCGACACGTGTGATTCCACACTGGGGCAAATTTTTCAGTAAATTGAAAAATTGTGAAGAAGAGCTGGTTCAAGACTCGGGCAGTTAGTTTGGACCAAACCAAGAAGTATGTGCATGAAGAGTTTGGAAACTCGTACCGATCAAGACAATGCCATACTGGGCCAAAATTTTTCCGTCTTCGAGAAGCTGGAAAAATTTGTTTCGATATGCCATACTGGGCCAGAATTTTCCAAGAGGGTTTTGAAAAATTTCGAAGGAAAATAGTTCGACTCTCGGGTGGTTATCGAAGTCCGATGCAAAGGAGATAGAGAAAAAAATCCAGGACTCCGCATCAGCATGCATTGTTCCACACTGGGGCAAAATTTTTCTATCTTCAAGAAGCTAGAAAAATTTATTCAACGCTACACACTGGGGCAAATTTTTCCATTTTGTCAGGAGAAAAATTGGAAAAATTCAAAAGAGTCATCCGAAATGGGCCTCGTGAAGGAGTAAGACCCAATATTGTTAGAAACGGGCCTCGTGAAGGAGTAAGTCCCGACATTGATAGAAATGGGCCTCATGAAGGAGTAAGACCCAATGATGATAGAAATGGGCCTCATGAAGGAGTAAGACCCAATGACGATAAAAATGGGCCTCGTGAAGGAGTAAGTCCCGACATTGATAGAAATGGGCCTCGTGAAGGAGTAAGACCCAATGACGATAAAAATGGGCCTCGTGAAGGAGTAAGTCCCGACATTGATAGAAATGGGCCTCGTGAAGGAGTAAGACCCAATATTGTTAGAAACGGGCCTCGTGAAGGAGTAAGTCCCGACATTGATAGAAATGGGCCTCGTGAAGGAGTAAGACCCAGGATTTGATAGAAATGGGCCTCGTGAAGGAGTAAGACCCAATATTGTTAGAAACGGGCCTCGTGAAGGAGTAAGTCCCGACATTGATAGAAATGGGCCTCGTGAAGGAGTAAGACCCAGGATTTGCTGAAATGGGCCTCATGAAGGAGTAAGACCCAATGATGATAGAAATGGGCCTCGTGAAGGAGTAAGACCCAATATTGTTAGAAACGGGCCTCGTGAAGGAGTAAGTCCCGACATTGATAGAAATGGGCCTCGTGAAGGAGTAAGACCCAGGATTTGCTGAAATGGGCCTCATGAAGGAGTAAGACCCAATGATGATAGAAATGGGCCTCGTGAAGGAGTAAGTCCCGACATTGATAGAAATGGGCCTCGTGAAGGAGTAAGACCCGATGATGATGAAATGGGCCTCGTGAAGGAGTAAGTCCCGACATTGATAGAAATGGGCCTCGTGAAGGAGTAAGACCCAATGATGATAAAATGGGCCTCGTGAAGGAGTAAGTCCCGACATTGATAGAAATGGGCCTCATGAAGGAGTAAGACCCAATGACGTTAAAAATGGGCCTCGTGAAGGAGTAAGTCCCGACATTGATAGAAATGGGCCTCGTGAAGGAGTAGGACCCAATGATGATAGAAATGGGCCTCGTGAAGGAGTAAGTCCCGACATTGATAGAAATGGGTCTCGTGAAGGAGTAAGACCCAAGAGTTTCTGAAATGGGCCTCGTGAAGGAGTAAGACCCAAGATTTGCTGAAATGGGCCTCGTGAAGGAATAAGACCCGATGATGATGAAATAGGCCTCGTGAAGGAGTAAGTTCCGACATTGATAGAAATGGGCCTCAAGAAAGGAGTAAAACCCAATGATGATAGAAGTGGGCCTCTTGGATGTATAAGACCCAACCCTCTAATGTTTCGAATCTACAGCTAACCTGTGAGATAGCTAAGCTTAAAGTATGGGATGCAAGTGCACTCCGACCCAACAAACAGAGCAACAACCACCTCAATGAAGCTCGCATGGCATCTAAAGCACACAGAGCCAAAATCCCTCAGGAATGGACCACATGGAATGCCACCATCGGCGACAAACCCAAGAAGGGGAAGCTAAATTCACATGACCCCAAGTCTACCTCAGGTCTTTCTTAAGATCTGACCCTCAATGTTCATACATTCACAAGAATCGAAGGCGTGAGGACCGGCGATGATCTCCGCTACCACTGCCTCGGTGAGACATCTGCAAGAAAGAGCGACAGACAATCCAAGAGCCAGAAAAGCCAGGTAAACTTCATACTCAAAAACCAATGATAGGAAAAGTCTCAAATCCCAATTTTTCCCCGACCGTTTGGATGAATTTCCAAACCGGGTCTGATTACCCAATTGCGATTTGACAAGTTTCAAATCCCAATTTTCCCCGACCGTTTGGATAAATTTCCGAACCGGGTCTGATTACCCAATTGCGATTTGACAAGTCTCAAATCCCAATTTTCCCCGACCGTTTGGATGAATTTCCAAACCGGGTCTGACCACCCAATTGCGATTCGACTAAGTGTCAAATCCCAATTTTTCCCTGACTGTTTGGATGAATTTCCAAACCAGGTCTGATTATCCAATTGAGGTTTGACAAGTTTCAAATCCCAATTTTTCCCCGACCGTTCGGATGAATTTCCAAAACCGGGTTTGATTACCCAATTGCGATTTGACAAGTCTCAAATCCTAATTTTTCCCCGACCGTTTGGATGAATTTCCAAACCGGGTCTGATTACCCAATTGCGATTTGACAAGTCTCAAATCCCAATTTTTCCCCGACCGTTTGGATGAATTTCCAAACCGGGTCTGATTACCCAATTGCGATTTGACAAGTTTCAAATCCCAATTTTCCCCGACCGTTTGGATAAATTTCCGAACCGGGTTTGATTACCCAATTGCGATTTGACAAGTCTCAAATCCCAATTTTCCCCGACCGTTTGGATGAATTTCCAAACCGGGTCTGACCACCCAATTGCGATTTGACTAAGTGTCAAATCCCAATTTTTCCCTGACTGTTTGGATGAATTTCCAAACCAGGTCTGATTATCCAATTGAGGTTTGACAAGTTTCAAATCCCAATTTTTCCCCGACCGTTTGGATGAATTTCCAAACCGGGTCTGATTACCCAATTGCGATTTGACAAGTCTCAAATCCCAATTTTTCCCCGACCGTTTGGATGAATTTCCAAACCGGGTCTGATTACCCAATTGCGATTTGACAAGTTTCAAATCCCAATTTTCCTTGACCACTTGGATGAATTTCCAAAATAGATCTAACTGCTAGATTACGACTTTGACAAAATGTCGAATCACAAATTTCGTTTCGAGAGCTGGGTGGACTAGACCGATTCGTTCCCGATTCATCTCCGTTTCGAGGGCTGGGTGGACCAGACCGATTCGGACCTGAATCACAAATTTCGTTTCGAGACCTGGATGGACCAGGCCGATTCGTTCCCGATTCGTCTCCGTTTCGAGGGCTGGGTGGACCAGACCGATTCGGACCCGAATCACAAATTTCGTTTCGAGACCTGGATGGACCAGGCCGATTCGTTCCCGATTCATCTCCGTTTCGAGGGCTGGGTGGACCAGACCGATTCGGACCTGAATCACAAATTTCGTGTTCGAGACCTGGATGGACCAGGCCGATTCGTTCCCGATTCGTCTCCGTTTCGAGGGCTGGGTGGACCAGACCGATTCGGACCCGAATCACAAATTTCGTTTCGAGACCTGGGTGGACCAGGCCGATTCATTCCCGATTCGTCTCCGTTTCGAGGGCTGGGTGGACCAGACCGATTCGGACCCGAATCATAAATTTCGTTTTAAGACTTGGGAGCTCACCCAGGCCAATTCATCCCCAATTCATCCCCGGTTTGAGACTTGGGTGGTCACCCAAGCCAAACCATCCTTGATTTAAAATGTGAAGCAGATTTCAGCTTTGCACGAAAGATTTGAAAGAATTTCCAAGACAAGTTAAAATTCTTCTGCATTGCGGGACCCACTTGGATCCCAAGGCTAAATAAGGCAAGTCCTACATTCAACCCATAATTTTCAAAACATATGCCCCATAGAAAGATGCGCACATGGCGACGTACCTCAGAAGGGCGAACGGACTTCCGGAGCGCGAGATCTGAGCTAGAAGAAAAAGCAGAAGCAGGAAAAATGGAGTTTTGAGAAAACCAAGAATCTGAAACCTACCTAGACTTTTGACCCGTGTGTCAACCGGTTGAGAGCCAGTGCGTCTGACAGAGAATGACACGCAAACTGAGGAGGATTTCTCGCAGTACCTGAGGACAGGCACGAAAACCGAGAAAATCCCAACGGGCAAAAATCGAGTCATTTATTCTTTGTTTGTCCGACGTTCCTTGTGCCAAGAAACGCCAAACAAAGAAGGGGCAACTGTCATAACCCCATTTTTACCCACGGGATTTTCTCGGGTGTCGGCACGCAAAACGAGGCAGCCCGAACCAAGTCGGCCTGATTCCGACGAGGGCTCATCACCTCAAATAACTCCCAAAAAGAAGGTCCGGGACACATTTCCCAAGTTTGACCAAGTTTGACTAGGGTTGACCAAGTTTGACCAAGTTTGACCAAGGTTTGACCAGAGCCGTTTCTGAACCCGACTGGGACCCACCATACCTGAAAATCCTCAAAACGTGGTCCGGGATACATTTCCCAGGACTTCGGAGAGCTTTGACCAAGTTCGACCAAGGTTGACCAAGTTTGACCAAGGTTTGACCGGACCGTGGACCAGACCGAAAGCTGAATCGAACTGACCTCTCCTTGACCATTCTGAAGAATATGATGAGAGCTTCGATTCGACACTTTACGGGCCAAAAACGGACGAGAAACGAGGGAGTTATGATCAAAACTGTGAAAAAACGGTCCAACACTTAGCCAAATTTTGCTAAGTGTTGTTGACAAAACAGCCTATTTGGGAGGCAACGTTTGCGCACGTAGATTCTCTTCCGACCCGCTGCAACTTGGTCCACGAGCCAAGACCCTTAGGCAAGAGGTTCACTTCAGCTACCACACGCAACTTTCGGATCGTCAAGAGCTCCTCCGGTCAAGCCGGAATCTCAGTCAGAAGATGACCCCTTGGCATAAGGAACATTCCGAACGGCCTCTGTTCGCAAGATCATATCTTGCGAACCCAAGCTCGCCTCTGTACAAGGCCTGTACCGTTAAAAAGTAGGTAACGCAAGCTTTCCGACGATACCAAGATCGTCGAAATCCGACATCGGGAGCTACGTCTACCACGCGCGTGAAAACAGGCCGACGAAAATAAGGCTTTTGCTGAAAGTTCCGGGATTTTCCCACCGACGTTGCCACGCTTGCGCACAGAGTCTTCCTGACTCGCAACAAGTTGATCCGCAAGCCCGGGTGCACGTTGGAAAGAAGACACACTCATGCACGACGTGGAACTCTCGGATCGCCAAGATTTTACCGGGTCTAGCCGGAATCCTGATCGGAAAACTGCCCTCAAACGGACCAAAAACACTCCGGTGGCCTCTGTTCGCGGAACCATATCTCACGAAGCCCAAGCTCGGATTCCCGCAAATCCGGAACCTTGCAAAAGTAGGCAGCGCAAGCTTTCCGACGGTACCAAGAACGTCAAAATCCGACATCGGGAGCTAGGTCAAATACGCGCGCGAACTGGGACAAGATTTGAGAAAAAACGCGCTGGGAGCAAAACGCATTTTTTCTCCCGGACAGCCGCCTTCGCGCGCAGAGTCTTTCCTACTCGCAACAAGTTGATCCGCGAGCCCGGGTGCGTTGGAAAGATAACGACTCCGGCTACGACGTGGAACTCTCGGTTCGCCGATAGCATTCCCCCGTTTGACCGGAATCTACATCGGAAAAGTGCACAAAAACAGCTCCGACACCCCGACTTTCGGGAGTCATAACTCTCGCGTCCGAACTTTGATTTGTGTAAACTTTATATCATTAGAAAGTAGACATCTGGGGCTTTCCAACGATATGCTGCATGACCCATTTTGAGTACCCGAAGACCTCCAAAATTTCCTTCGAAAATCGGGTCAAAAAACTGTACGCGCGCGCAAATTTCCACGTAACGGATAAGATCGCCGCGTGGCGGATAAGATCGCCACGTGGAAGTTACAGTAACTCGCGCAGGACCATCCTGCGTGGCGCATGATGGACCTGCGCGAGGCGTGCAAATCCGTCTATAAAACGCACCCCCCCCCCCCTCAGCGCTTCCGAAGCACAGCATTTTTGCTCGGGCTCTAGGCACCTTGAGCGTTAGAATAGGCAGAAATAGGGGTTTTAGGGGGGTCTTTCTTTAGGAGGGGTTTTTGGGGTAGTTTTAGAGTGAGAGACTCTAGGTGCTCTCTCTCTAGGTACTCTCTCTCTCTCTCTCTAAGCTCTTTCTCTCTCCTCTTTCCTCTCTTTTCTTTTCTTTTTAGTGGAGGTGACTAGTGATGATCCCTAAAATGGGAAGGGATTCACAAGGATCCACTTGTGTTTATGTTTATTTAGTTCATTTATGTTCTATTTATGCTTTTTAGTTCATTTATACTTATTTATGCTTTCCTAGTCCATTTATTATCTTGTTATTGCTTTTACATATGCCTTTGAGTTATTTATTGCTATTATTTGTAGATCTGAATATATTTATCGCTTTATTTACATTTACTACGTTACTTGTGAATATATTATTGTGATTATCCCCTTCCCCCGTGTGTTTTAGTACGGCAAATATTTTGGCGGCTCGCGTAGTTGGCTTTGGTGGATTATGTAAGACCTCTAAAGAGGCCGTAACAACCATGTTAGCCTACGAGGTATTTGACCCGAAAAATACACCCCCATGTGTAAATAATGTCATTTATCGCTTTATTTACATTTACTACGTAAATATTATATTGTGAATATCCCCCATTTTTCCCCTTTGTGATTTGGGCGTGATAATCCCGATTGGTCGTGGTGGACTATGTAAGACCTCAACGAGGCATTAACCACCACGTAATTCCATAGGCATTGGACCATAAAAAACCCCCTAGCTTTAGATTCAATTGTTTTGAATGTATTGTTTGCTTCGTTGTTTTAAGTTCATTTATCGCTTTATTTACATTTACTACGCACTTGTGAATATATTGCGTTGTCATTATCCCCTTCCCCCCGTGTTTTAGTACGGCAAAATATTGAGTGGCTTTGGTGGATTATGTAAGACCTCTAAAGAGGCCGTAACAACCATGTTAGCCCACGAGGTACTTGACCCGAAAAACACACCCCCCATGTTTAAGTACCGTCATTTACCGTTTTACTACATTGTAAATATTATATTGTGAATATTGCCATTTTCTCCTTCCTTTTCCCTTGTGATTTGGGCGTGATAATCCCGATTGGTCGTGGTGGATTATGTAAGACCTCAAAGAGGCATTAACCACCACGTAATTCCATAGGCGTATTGGACCCACGAAAATCCTTTATTTTAAACCCCGTTATTTTCGTCATTTACAATATTATTGTAATTATTGTCCATTTTTCCATTTTTGATTTGGGCATGAAAATACCGAACGGTATTGGCGGTTTTAGGTAAGTCTTTCAATAGCACTAAACCCCATGTAAATCCATGAGGCGTTGGACCCACAAATTCCCAATGCACTTTTCAAAATGATTTTTCTCATATAAGTCCTATTTGGCTTCGCGGGTTTAGGTAAGTCTTTCAATAGCACTAACCCTTCGTGTAAGCCCGAAAAGGCATTGAAACCCCTTTTCAAAACGATTTTCCCATATAAGTCCTATTTGGCTTCGCGGGTTTAGGTAAATCTTTCAAATAGCACTAAACCCTTCGTGTAAGCCCGAAAAGGCATTGAAACCCATTTTCAAAACGATTTTTCCCATATAAGTCCTATTTGGCTTCGCGGGTTTAGGTAAGTCTTTCAAATAGTACTAAACCCCCGTGTAAGCCCGAAAAGGCATTGAAACCCATTTTCAAAACGATTTTTCTCATTTAAGTCCTATTTGGCTTCGCGGGTTTAGGTAAATCTTTCAAATAGTACTAAACCCCCGTGTAAGCCCGAAAAGGCATTGAAACCCATTTTCAAAACGATTTTTCTCATTAAGTCCTATTTGGCTTCGCGGGTTTAGGTAAATCTTTCAAATAGTACTAAACCCTTTGTGTAAGCCCGAGAAAGGCATTGAATTCTCTTTAGATTGCTTTATTTTATTCATGTAAATCCTAAGGTGGTGTCGGGATTCGAATAAGCCTTTCAAATAGCATCGAATCCCGACCCCACGAGGTCTTGACCCTTTCCCTTAAAATTCTCATGAATTATAAATTGCCATTTCAATTAGCGTGTTGCATTTATGTCATTTTCCATATTTATGATTCATGTACCATGATCATTCCATGCTCATTCATTCTTGTGATTTATGTGCTGCGACCATGCCGTGATTATTTGTTTGAATGTTTTACCATTTTGATGCTATGACTACTTGCTTGTTTGAGTTTATCGCTTTGATATAAAAATGTGATTAAAATACACTTTGCCATGAAAACTTTAAAAAGAGTAAACATGGTAATGTGGGCGTTAGAAACGAAGTTGGTGCAACCCAAGGGCTACGGCTCGCCCTGGCTTTTGGGACACCATGGTATGAGTCCTTTACACGGGGGCGTGGCTGGTACGTGCTTTCGTGTAAGGGATTCTACACGTTCTAACTCCCATAGGATCATGGTCTAAAATTCCCCAAAGTGTGAATTAATCATCCAAAACCCCGCCATTTGACGGACCGCTTTACTCTTGGAAATCAAGGGTAAAGAGATCCCGAATATGGCACCAAAAACATTAATTGTTTGTCCCGGCACTAGGTGTTAGGATTTCAAGTACATCCTACCACCGAAATGCCCGGAAATTTAAAAAATACAAAGATAAGGGATGGTGAAATAAAGAGTCTAATCAAAACCGAAACGAAGTCAAATTGCATTTGCCATTTTTGGTATATTGCACGACGGAAATTTGGGACATTTGTACATAATAAAAACCAACAAACTTAGGCTTAGCAAATAAAAGAGAACACTAGAAAGGAGGTAACCGTTTTCTTAAACGGATGTCGTGGGGTGCCTAACACCTTCCCCACGCATAAGCAAACCCCCGAACCTATCTCTGGTTCAAGACCATTTAGTTGTTAGATGTCTAAACAAGATAAAATCTATTAGACATAGGTGCCCAATCACACCTTAAAATTTCCCATGGTTGGTGGCGACTCCAAATTTGTGCTCACATGCACACACGTACACAGGTTCCCACACACGCACAACTCATATCTCGAAACGGAAAAGAGATAGAGATCACACACAACACTCGCCAAATGGGGGTCGGTATCTAGGAAAAATATAAAATAAAAGATAGATTAGTAAAATTTTCCGCCGGTGTCGACAATATGGATAGGAGTAGTGGGACTAGAACATAAAGAGGAACAAGAATCTGAAGAAGTAGAGGAAGATGAGGGAATAACTGGAATAGGAGAAGAAGGAATGTGAGGTGAGGAAGATGGAGGCTCCTCAAATGAGTTAAAAAGCATAGAGGTGTTTTTCTGAGAATAGAAATCATGAGAAGTGTCAACATTAGGAAAGTCAGAAACATGAGAAGTGGTGGATTGAAAAGGAAAGACACTCTCATGGAACACAACATCTCTGGATATCAAGTACTGATGTGTGGCTAAATTGAGAAGTTTATAGCCTTTCACATCAGGAGGATATCCTAAGAAAACACAAGGAATGGCTCTAGGATCAAACTTAGTTCTGTGAGCAGTGAGGGTAGAAGCATAGCAAAGACAACCAAAGACCTTTAAATGAGAATAAGTAGGAAGTTTGTGAAGAAGAGCTTCATAAGGGGACTTATTGGACAGAATTGGACAGGGCAGTCTATTGATGAGGTAAACTGCTGTCTGAATACAATTGCCCCAAAATTGGATAGGTAAATTTGATTGGAAACATAGAGACCTAGCAACATTAAGTATGTGCTGATGCTTTCTTTCAACCACAGAATTTTGTTGGGGAGTTTCCACACAACTATGTTGATGTGTGATACCTTTAGAAGAAAAGAAAATGGGCATCTGAAACTCCTGACCATTATCACTTCTAACAATCTTGATTTGACAATTAAATTGTGTCTTTATCATTGTAATGAAGGATTGAAGTAGAGATCTAGCTTCTGACTTAAGTTTCATGAGATAAATCCAAGTGGTTCTAGTGCAATCATCAACTAAAGTCAAGAAATATCTATAACCTTCTACAGTGGCAGTGTGATATGGACCCCAAATATCAACATGCAAGAGATCAAAAGGAGAAGAAACCAATTGATTTTTATTAGGAAATGGGAGCCTTTTCTGTTTTGCCAATGGACAAATAGTACACAAAGAGACATCTTCATTAGAATGAACAACATGAGGCAATACACTTGAAAGAAAAGACATTCTAGACAAAGAAGGATGACCAAGTCTACAATGCCAAGTGTGAAAGTCACTATCTAACTGCTTGACAGAAGCAAAACTATACAATTTATTGTGCAGAATTGTAGAAGCAGCTGTGGTAAGGGGAATGGAACTAAGATCAGCAAATTGTTCCAAGATGTAAAGGCCATTTCTCTGCTTACCCAAACCAATCATCTTCCAATGCAGTAGGTCCTGCAGAAAACAAAGATTGGAAAAGAAGAAAAGACAACAATGAAGTGTAGAGGTAAGCTTAGAAACTGAGATCAAGTTGAAATCAAAAGAGGGTACACATAACACATCATGTAAAATCAAGGATGATGTAAGATGTATTGTTCCTATATGTGTAACAACAACTGATTGGCCATTTGGTAAATTGACAGAAATATCATGAACAATGGTTTTGGTTGTAAAGAATGTAGTAGAAGTGACCATATGGTCAATGGCACCAGTGTCAATGACCCATTCAGTGCAAGAAATATGAGGTTTTTCAGTTAGCTTAGAAGAGAAAACTGAATGATCTAAATTGGGTGAAAGGAAGGAGGATAGGCATAAAGGTATACCTGCCATACTAGAAGAGGCATGAGATGAGGGTTGCTTTACAGAAACACTGGTAGCTGCTTGATGAGCTGATTTAGGAACAGAATTTCCAACACTTGGTGTGCCTTGGACTTGGGTATTCAACAATGTAATCAACTGTTGGCATTGGGCAGCAAGACTAGACATATTCTGGCCTGTATCAGCAGCACCATGGGTGAAAGAACCAGACACTTGGTTAGCAACAGGTGCTGTTCTATTCTTGCTATGAAAACCAGGGGGGTATCCATGAAGTTTATAACACTTTTCTGCTGTGTGCCCCTTATATCCACAATGAGAACAGGTAGGCTTGTCTTTCCTCCCATATTGGTACTGTTTACCATTCTCCATTCTTGAAAAAAAGGCATTTGGATTGTTGGCAGTGGAACTATTTGACAGAAATGCATTATTAGGAATGAATGCATTATCTGACCTAGAGATCAAAGCTGTGGATTCAACAGTGGGCAGAGGTAGGATCCCTTGTCCCCTTTGCTTCTCATCTTGTTGAATCATGAAGAATACTTTGTTCATAGGTGGTAGAGGCTGCATCAACAGAATCTGACCTCTAACTTGAAGAAATGATTCATTCAAGCCCATAAGGAAACTCAAAACATAATCCTTATGTTGGTAATCTGTGAGAATCTTATACAATCCACATGTGCAATTTGCTCCACAAGTACAGTTAGGTATAGGCCTATAGTTAGAGAATTCATCCCAAAGGGCCTTAAGTCTAGTATAGTAAGTACTTACGGGTAATTGATCTTGCTTCAGAGAGCAGATTGCTTGCTTGAGATGGAACACTCTAGGTCCATCACTATCTGAATAACGATCTCTCAATTCATCCCAGATCTCCTTGGCTGTGACTGCATAGATCACACTAGCATAAATCTCCTTTGACATGCAATTAGTAAGCCAAGACAGAACCAGATCATTGCATCTTGTCCAGATATCAAACAGAGGGTCTAGAGGATCAATAGGTTGTGAAATAGACCCATTCACAAATCCTAATTTGTTCTTGGCAGAGAGAGCCCTAGTCATGGACCTCTGCCAAGTATGAAAATTCTCTCCAATGAGCTTCTCAGTCACCAAGGAAATTCCTGGATTGTCACCATTGTTGAGGTAATAAGGATTTCTGGGGTTATCAATGGATGAAAGAGCAGTAGCATTTGAGGAAGGAAAGGAAGAAGAAGGAGTTTCTGTCGTACTCATAGTGACAGATTTGAAAAGCAAAGTTCAAAGAAGAAGAAGGAAATCTCAAACAATGGTGTTTATTAGCTCTGATACCATAACAGAAATGCAAGCTTGAAGGAAAAATGACAAAGAAGGAGAGAAAGCAGAGAGATGAATCTGGACTGAATTACATGAAAATGCTTGCTTGATTATTATTGAATAGAAGCAATGCTTCTTATATACACTGTAACACAAAGTGTAAATAATAGAATCGTAATGCTGAACAGAAAAACTAATTAACTGCAATTCTCTCTCACCAATAAACTTATAACATGTGTACAATCAGTTATAAGTAATAACTAAGCTAAACTACATGCAGTATATACTATTGTATATTAGAAGTATTCCTAAACTACATGTCGTATGTACAACATCTTCTGCATAACAGCTTCTGCATAACTTGATCAGCTTCTGCATAACTTGTAATCTTCTGCATAACAGCTTCTGCATAACTTGATCAGCTTCTGCATAACTTGTAATCATACTAAGCCTTCCTTTCATTCTTATATCTCAATAGGGTAACAATGCCGAAGTTGTTGAAAACTTGAAATACATCATATAAATAAAAGACATGCGTAACTTTTAAAGAAATTGCCCTATGCTATCTTGGTTCTTCATTAACATTTTCTTGGTTGCCGATGGGTAACAATGCCGAAGTTGTTGAAAACTTGAAATACATCATATAAATAAGATATATCTGCCTTTAATTCGTTGTATAAGTAAACATCTATAAAGTTGTTCGAATATTATGAGTCAGTCAAATACAACCATTCATATCGTCCTGCTTTTTTGGTTTGTGAGCTCAGCCTTTTCTGATTATTGTCCAAAAAACTCATATATGATCTTAGGGGAACAACTAGTTTCTTTGCCTTATTCAAGACTTGGCAAGGCAAACAATCCGCCGCTACTGGGCATGATTGAAGTGCAGTTAAAGCTCTCTGAACCAACCCCACCATTGCTTGTGGGTGGCAAATGTGATGAAGGTGCAGGCAGCCTAGGATTCCTAGAACAGCCTTTACCGCCATGGACAGCGATAGCAGCTGATGGTGGTGTTGTGGGATGTGGCAGCAATGGATGGAGAGCACTTAAGGTTCTTCGTGGACTGGTAATCATCCTGATTTTGCTGAAGATCGTTCGAGAACATTGTTTCCTGGTACAAAGCCCTGAGTATTGTGAGCAGCACTCAAGAGGTGTAGTACTTGACAGCGTTGATGAAGGTAAAGGTGGAGGTGGGGGCATTGGGTTACAACGAGAATATTGGAGCTCATAGGACACGGTGAGCTTTGAAGGCAAAGGGAGAGATAGTGACTTAGGCCGAGATGGACCCAAAAGATTCGGTGAGTCATGCTTAAGTTACTCTCAATGATCTTCACTGCTCTACACTTGTTACCTGATTTTAAAGATAGGCTTATTATAGAAGCTACTAATTCCCTTTTTTCTTTTTCTTTTTTTGCTAAATAGAAGCTACAAATTGCCCTATTGAAGCCAGAGGAGGGAGTCATGGTGTAGAGGAACAGGAAAGTGGAAGTGAAAGTGCTAGTGCAGGGAGAGATGAAGGCGGAGGAGGCGAAGCTGAAGTCGGTGGAGAGATAGGCAGAGGCGGAGGCAAAGGAGGAGGCGGAGGTGGAGGTGGAGGTGGAGACTGGGGCGGAGGCGGAGGAGGAGGAGGAGGGAGTGGCAGAGTGGAAGGCGGAGGTGGAGGTAGGAACTTGAGACCGCCTGTTGACATTGCCAAACTAACTAAGATGTCTGTCATGGTTGGCAGCCCAAACATCTACTTCCCTCATTGCCTTTCCTTTCAGTGACCAATCTACCTCCACCAAGGTCCTCCTAGTTTGTGTTGTGTTCAGTACCTTAGTGGGTTACCTTTGTGGCATCACTGCTGTCTTGGTAATCCATACAAAGCCATGGACTGCAAGTGTTTTAGGAGGGATAGGATCTGCTGCTACTGCCACTGGATTCTTACTAATGTTAGCTATTTTCCTCCCTAGCTATCTTCTTTGGATTGCTGGCCTCGCCTGTGTTGCTGTGTTTTTAGCCCTTGCCTTGACATTTATGTCGTGATCAGACGATGATGTCAAGACCAGGATGGAAGATGTTCATGCACATTTGTTATGGCCTATGGGCGAGAGTGTTCTAACTAGGTTAGTCAGCTTCTAACAGGTATTATATATGGTGATGTCAAGAGCAAAATCTATCTACTAAGTTGGACAGTGAGAGCATCCCATGACCTTATGCAGACTTCGAGTCCTCTGTTTTCTTTTTATTGTTAGTTCAATCCGTCCAAGATGGTGGTGAGACTCATCATTCATGTGAGATAAAGAATCATGACTATATGTTTTAGTGACATCTTACCAATTGAATCTCGAAATGGACCTTACTGTTAGATAGGAGTTGAATCCGAAAATGGGCCTTATAGATAGGATTCGAGTACAATATGTATTATTATATAGAGTAGTATTAACCCCACACCATGGTTTGATACCATTCTCTTACACCACCACTAATGGATGAGAGTCTTATGTGGGATTGGTTTGTGCTAGTATCTTCATGTGGAGCTGCCACATCGATGGTATGAAACTCTTGTTTCACACCATAGTGTGTAGCAACAATTTCTCTATTATATATTCTAGCAACATTATGTTACAATCTATGTGTTAACATCATGTATGTAGTAAAAACAAAGTATGTATTATTAAAGAAAATGTGACTACATTGTTTTTGTAAAGAAAATGAAATAGGCATTGGGAACAATATTTAATATATTGCATGATGAAAGGTATTGTGTAGAGGGGGAAGAGAGGCCAGTTAATGCAGTACTAGTACTAAGTATAAGAGTATGGTATAATAGTACAAGAAAAGTACATAAGTATAATGGGTCCAAAGGGTGGACATGAGCCTAATACACTAACTAGTATCAACTCCTTCAAACTTAAGGTGGACGATGAGAATAGCGGTCAGCTCGATATAATTTGAGACCTAAGACTATAATTTTAAATAATTTTTTCTCCTTATATCAAATAATTAAATAATACTTTCTATATTATAAATTTTTGGCTAAATTACAAATTACACCCTCTAGGTTCAATCAAGTTTCAATTCAGTTCTCTAAGTTTTGATCGTTTCAATATAGTACTCTAAATTTGGTTTTGTTTTAATTCAGTTATCTAAGTTTTGACTGTTTCAATTTAGTACTCTAAATTTGGTTTCATTTCGTTTCAAACTACTTGAGGGAAATTATTCCACTTTAACAAGTTTTTGAAACAAAGTCAAACTTTTTCAAAAAAAGAAACAAAACCAAACTTAGAGTACTAAATTAAAACTAACCCAAACTTAGAGAGCTAAATTGAAATGGTCAAAACTTAGAGAACTAAATTGAAATCAAACCAAACTAATGATTAAATTGAAACGGTCAAAAATTAAAGTATGAAATTGAAATTTGACAAAACAAGTAATTTGTGATTGGACCTTAATTGTTTGGCAAGATTTTTTTTTCTTTTTCCATATTTTCTTGTGTTTGATTTATTGCTTCTTGGCTATTTTCACCTCTCCCGAGCCCCACTCTTAGTAATTTTTACTGTTCTGCAGTTATTTAACTTTTTTTTTTTGGCTAATCCTGCAGTTATTTAACTAAGAAGCCTTTTGTGTTGCATCATCCATGGGCAGTTTAACATAGGGTTTTTTTTTTTTCCCACACTTTTCTGATTTGGATCATGGCGGACAGATCCATTTCTCCATTTACCGTTTACCATTTTTATCCCCTTATAATTTGAATTAGGCCTCCTTTAAAGCATCAACTTCCTTAAGCAAACAATTTGAAGCTATAACTACTAAACTAGAAATCTTCTCATTAATTCTCTTTAAAAGTATTCAAATTACATCATACGTACCATATCTATAATATAAATTAAAAGCTGAAGCAGAGAGAAATTTTGTTACCTTCTCCAGAGAGTTCTACATCGGAATTCCTGCTTCCATAGGATGCCACCTCATCATTGTCCCTCAGCCCTCTCTCTCCTCTTTCACTCCATGTTTATCCTTTATTTTATTTTTCTCTCTCTCACAGACCACTCATCTCCCCTAAACGTTTATTTTTTATTTTTTTATTTGCCTTTACCTCTTCTCTTTTCCTCTCTCTCTTCTCACCGTTACTTCAACTTTTTTTTTTTTCACCATTGCCGTTTAGGATTCCCACCTTCTACCGTTATGCATCGTATCCAATTCACTCATAGTTATTGGATTGGATATGATTGTTGGTGTTTTTGCTGTTACATTTTAGTGAATTGTGTAGGTAGTAGTTTAGTGTAATTATATTTCATCATTAACAATTTTCACATTATCTTTATAGTGTGTTTGGCTAATTCTACTGTTGCCCATAGAAGTTCTGACCATGCTTTAATAAAAGGTTTCTGTTACTTAATGCCTTTAAAGCAAATCCTTATTTTAGCGGGCATCCTCTTCACATCTCTTCCTTCTTTTATATAGTCAGTGAGAAACAAAATTACTGCTTTTATAGATGTCTTACATTGTATCAGTGTTTTTTGGTTTTCCAATTTTCATCAAATTGAAATATTCTTCTTAGATTGTTTTCAAGAAGGAAAAGAGAAAGACACATGAGAGAATGTGTACAAACCCTTTTCAAAGAAAACTAATTACAAAGAAAGAGTCAATAAAATCAATAAAAGACATTGTAGGAAGGGGAAAAGACGTATGTATAAAGACCCAATATTGCTCATCACCATTGATTGGCAAGAAAATATGTTACCAAACATCATAAATAAAAATAATGCTATTAATTAATATTAAACCAAATAATTATTACTTAGACAAAACAGTTTCAAAACATTTCAATTACCACATGAAAATACATTAAATTCAAAACAATTGCAAATAACACACTACTATAACTACTACAAGAAGGATTGTTTGCTGAAACTTACTATAACTACAACAATTGCGGCTATGACAATGAAATGTCTATTTTATAGGTTGACCCAATGATCCAATGCTGAAACTTTGAAGAACTTCAATCCTTATATACCAGGTACGTATGTTCTCTAATATTCAAATACAAAAGTTCTTCCTTTGATCTGCTGGCCATTGTGGATTACAAGAAACATGTTTGTTTTTGTATGTTACTATCATCATCAATAAAGTCTTTGTATCTTTTTCTCAAAAATAAAGTTTTCCTTTGTTTCATTTGCTTGGCTTCCTCGCTATTTGTCTATATGTATTGCTTTCCTTTGTATAACAAAAGGCATCAACTTTTATTCTTACCTCAACTCTTCTATCCTATGCATCATATATTTCTTTTTTTTTTTTTTTTTTAATTAGAAAATCTTAAGATTATTATAACGCCGCTTTATATTACAAATTGCTTCTGTTCAATCTATAATTTATATTATATTTGGGTTACCTCAATTTTACTTTATATTATGCTTCTGCTTACTTGGAATGAATTTTTTTCTTTACACATTGATTATTTACTTTACAATGATTGCTATAGATTATTTGCACGTATATGTTGGAGTAAATTTAGTGAATGGATTTTTCTTTTTTCTTTGTTAGTATAGTCAAGCAACTAAAAAAAATATATTACATACATATGCTATTGCCTAATAACAATATACAATGTAGATATTGATGTACATTTGTTATTTCCATTATAAAAACAGGTCTACCAAAATACGTATACTATTCATAATTATATCCGTTATGAAAATGGGCTACAATCTTATCAACCAACTTTCTGATGACAAAGACAATTGGAAATTAAGAGTCAGGCTCTCTAGAATGTGGAATGCTGTCAACAGGAAAACTTCAGAACTAATCAGTGTGGATATGGTTCTTATAGATGAAAATGGTTAGATTTGAATATATAATCTAATTTTAAATGCCTCTACTTTACCCTATTAGGATCTTAATTCAAAAGAAAAAAAAAGGTGGCTTGACTTATTTTATCTGCAGGATGATGCTATACATGCTACAATTAGAAATATCTTTGCAAACAAGTTTAAACCGCTCCTACAAGAAGGACAGTTGTATTCCCTATCAAATTTTCGAGTAGCTGAATACAAGGACAAGGATAATTATCGGCCAATAAAAAACGAAAATAAAATAATCTTTCTGCTCACCACATTTATTAAGGAACTAGAAGAGACCGAGATTACTATCTCTCGACATAAATTTGACTTTGTTGACTACAACACTATCGTCAAGCGCATTGACAACAACGTCCATTTGACAGGTACCTTTCTTACTAATAATATAGTTTTTTTAGTAAGTATTTATATCCCCAAATACTAACACAATTATATATGATGTAGACACTATTGGAAAATTGATTGCTGTTGGAAGTGTGGAAAACGTTCATGTTCAAGGATCTATTGTGCCAATGAGAAATATAGATATCCTTAATGCAGAGTAAGTTTAATCATATATAAATTTAGATTGGTTTAATCAAAATTGCTTCAAACAATATATGACTTCATTGTTTTTTCCTAATAGCGGAAACAAAATAAGAATTAGCCTTTGGGGACCAGCATCAGGTGAAATTGGAAATGATCTTTACAACAACAACCCAGGACCATTCGTCATAGTAGTAACATCTACCATCGTGAAAACATTTAAAGGTAAACAAATAAAATATTATTACAATTCAATTCAATTTAAAAGCTAAAAATTTTGGCGAAATACAGGAGAACATTATTTGTCATCTACAAGTGCAACAAAAGTTTACATCAACTTAGAAATTCCTAGAACTGTAACTTTGATGGATAGGTAATTTTAATTTTAGCAGTCCCTAAATCCTATTAGATAAATAATATTATAACAATACTATTCATATTTCTTTTCATAGATATGGTATGTTAATTGTAAAATACACAATGTCTTCTTAAAAAAAAAAAAAATAGCTTTTACTAAATGTCCAAAAAGTACTGCAAAAAGGCAAAATAACATTCTCTTATATATGATATATGAAAAGAAAATAAATTATGTTACGCTACAATTTAAAATTAAAATACTATTTCAAATAAAGGTGGCTTTTCTAAATTACAAATTCTATAATATACCATTTCAATTATGCTACATTTAAAATAAAAACATCAAAATATCCGTGCAGCGCGCGGGTCTACGACTAGTTAAGGATAAATAGTAAACCCAAAAATACAAAATAAGGAACGTGACATTAATTGTTCAAGCAATAAAGCTAGATTATCTCTGGAGGTGGGGAAATTAAAGTATGAGATAGGCCCACAAAAGGGTAGCCCATTCCCTTACGAACAAAGAGGTAAATTGAGCTCGGCCCAAGCCCATACCAAAAGTTGAGAGATTAAGCTCGGCCCAAGCCCATACCAAAAGTTAAGAGATTGAACTCGGCCCAGGCCCATACCAGAAGTCAGGATAATCCATAAAGAATAATGAGGATAAAAATAGAATATTGTACTTCTTTGTAAAAGTCTTGTACTTTTTATATAAACGTAAAGAACTGTCCCACATCAGAAAAGGGGAACAGAATACGAGTCAAAATGCAGTATAAAGTCAAAATTAATCATTAATGAATGGGATCTTTTTTTTGGAAAGTTTGACAAAAGTACTTCTTACTACTTAAAGAAATTTATTGTAGCATCAAATTGACCCCCTACAATTGGCGCCGTCTGTGGGGAGTACTTTAAAAGATAAAAAATTCCATAAAGAATGAATAGCTGTATCGAAAAAGTAACCGTATACTCGGGTCAAGGTAGGAACCCGATAATGAATCCAAAAGACCGACCTATCCTCCAACAACAATGAGAGATGGCCCAAGGGGATACCTTCAGAAAAGGCACTCCGAAGGGTAATCGTTAGGTCGGAAATCAGGAACGAATAAAAGCCAGAACCGTCCTACCAATATCGTAAGCGTTCTAAAACAGACCGAAGAACCAGAGTGGTGGAACACAGAAGTAACAGCTCGACCAGTGACCAAACCTGGGACGAGGGAAATAAGTACACCATGGAGGCACTAAAACAACAGGTCCTTGAATTGAAGAGGAAGTTAAAGAAAAATAAAAACCCCAGGAGATCACAGCACTCCAGCAAGCCAAAGACGAGGAGTAGGCCCGAAAGATCCCTACCATCTGACAGTTCAAGTGCGTCGGTCGAAGAAACCGAAGAAGAAGAAAGTTCGGATGGAAGAAATAAAGGGGGAAGAAGTTCGGGTAGGGGATCAAGGGGCAACTGGTCCGAATCCCCCTCGATGGCAAGATAGCTATACAGGGAAAGAAGGGAACAGGAAACAGTATGGAAAACCCTCCACCAAATATCACACTCTCCTTTTTCGAAAGGAATAAAGAAAGCGCATATGCCAGGAAAGTTTTCCCCCCCGAACTACGTGATGTACGACGGCAGGACCGACCTAATCGGACATATCAGCCATTTTAGACAAAGCATGGCTTTGCACCTTGGCAATGACGTCTTAATGTGCCGAATGTTTCCTTCAAGCTTGGGACCGATGTCCCTCAGATGGTTCAACCGCCTACAATATTCATCGATTCATTCATGGGATGAATTGGCTGAGGCATTTGTCTCCCGGTTCATAACCAATAGCCGAAAGCCAAAGGAGTTCGACGTCCTAATGTCCATGAGGATGAAAGACTCAGAATCACTGAAGAGTTATTCCTCAAGATATTGGGAAGTATACAACGAGGTAGACGGTGGTGCGGAAGACATGGCCATTAAGATCTTCAAGCAGGGTTTAGACCCAGAATCCGACCTAAGACACAGTCTCTCCAAAAGACCGGCAAAAAGTATGAGAGACCTTATGTCGCGAATTCAACAATATGTCTGGGTAGAAGAAGAACGAGGGTAACATCTACACAAAGTCGGCCCCCAAGAAAGCCAGCCAACACGGAGCAGAAAAGAACAGAACTGCCAGCGAAGAATCCTACTCGGTTTACACGACCGAGGGAATTGGGCAGAGTATATACGGTCTTTAATATACCAATATACCAAATCCTGGCTGCAATAAAAAACGAACCATTTTTCATATGGCCGACTCCCTTAGGAGGTGATCCATCAAAGAGAGATCCCAACAAGTATTGTTCCTATCACTGAGAGAAAGGTCACATGACCGAAAGATGTTATTCGCTGAAACAACATTTGGAAGAATTGGCCAAGGCAGGACATTTGCGTCGCTACATAGGGGAAGACCAAAGACAACACTACCATGAAGGACTAACGGCCGCCCACAATACCAAGCCCGCAGCCCTGGTTATAGAAATGATCCACACATCTCGGCCAGAAGGGCAATCATTCGATCGGCTGAGGTCCGATTTGAAGAAAGCTCAACATCTTCAAGAGATTTTTCAGGTTGCCGAAGGATCGGGAGTATCCAAGAACTAACTTCCTAAACAATGAACAACAGATCTTCTTCTCGAATGAAGATTTAAGGGATGTGTAGACTCCGCACGACGATCCACTAGTAATCAAACTAAGGATTGGAGACTCAGACGTAAAGCGAGTATTGATAGACCAAAGCAGCTGTTCTGAGATAATGTACCCTGATTTGTTCCTTAGGCTCGAACTCAAACAATCTGATCTCCAACCCTATGATGCTCCATTGGTCGGATTCTCAGGGGAAAGTGTTCGGCCAATGGGCCAGATTGCAATGACTGTTCACACGAGACCGATCAGTTTAGACACTGAATTCCTGGTAATAGATGTGCCATCCCTCTACACAGCAATTATGGGCCGAAGATGGCTACATAGATTAAAAGCCGTACCCTCCTCTCTTCACCAAAAGCTCTGTTTCCCAATAGATTTTAGTGTAATGGAGATCAAAGGCGATCAGGTGGCTTCCAAACAATGCATTATGGCAGCCATCAAGCAGAATCCCTCAAGAGCAAAGTAGAAAGGGAAAATAGTGGCTGAATGCTCCAAACGCTTATAGCAGCTAGAGGGTGTAAAGGATGCATGCGCTAAGAAGTCTAATTAAACATGTGAACCCGACAAAGAATTAGAGACAGTGACTTTTTCCTCTGATCCAAAGAAGTATTTCAAAATCGGTCAAGGTCTGAACTCAGATGACCGAACTGAACTGGTAAATTTTCTCACAAGCAACATTGACGTGTTCGCTTGGGACCCATACGAAGTGCCAGGAGTCGATCCCGACTACATTCAACATCAACTAAACGTGGATCCTCACTCCAAACCAGTACAGCAAAAGTCAAGGCGATCGGCCCCAGTGCATGCGGAAGCAATACAGAAGGAAGTAGAAAGATTGTTACAGGCAAGGGCAATAAGGGAGTTACACTACCCCACATAGCTCTCAAACACTGTGGTTGTAAAGAAGAAAAACAGGAAGTGGAGGGTGTGCATGGACTTCACTAGCCTAAATCAGGCATGCCCAAAAGACTCATTCCCTCTGTCGAAGATTGATCAATTGGTAGATGCAACAGCCGAGCATGACCGAATGAGTTTTCTAGATGCATTTCAAGGATACCATCAGATCGCTTTATCATCAGAAGACCGTGAAAAGACTACCTTCATTACTCCACTAGGAATCTATTGCTACAAGGTGATGCCGTTTGATCTGAAGAACGCCGGCGCCATTTATCAATGAATGGTCACCAAAATGTTCAAGGACCAAATAGGAAAGACAATGGAAAATTACATTGATAACATGGTCGTGAAGAGCAAGTTGTCACAAAATCACTTGGAAGATTAGACGGAGACATTCCGGATACTGAGACTACACAAACTAAAATTGAACGCTTCAAAATGCGTGTGTGGGGTCGGCTCTGGAAAGTTCCTAGGTTTCATGGTATCACACAGGGGCATTGAAGTAAACCCGGATCAGATCAAGGCCATTCAAGAGTTGAGAGCACCTATAAGTCACAAAGAAGTCCAGCGATTAACAGGGATGACCGCGGCATTAAATAGGTTCATATCAAGGTCGGCCAACAGATGCCAACCTTTCTTCCAACTCCTAAAAAAGGGGACTATCTTCAAATGGGACGATAGTTGTGGATCAACTTTTGAAGATCTTAAGAGATATCTCTCTAGCCCTTTGCTTTTGTCAAACCCAGTACCGGGCGAGCCACTATTCCTGTACTTAGCCGTATCCGAACGGGCTATCAGTGCCGTATTGATTCGAATTAAAGACACCATCCAATTGCCGGTGTACTATACAAGTAAGACTATGATGGAGGCTGAAACACGCTACCCCCCTTGGAGAAGGTCGGCCTAACATTGATCACAGCAGCCAAAAAGCTACCCCAGTATTTCCAAGCTCACACCATTTACGTGATGACGCATTACCCAGTGTAAGCCATGTTTCATAAGGCCGACTTCACTGGTCGGATTTGGAAATGGGGTGCGAAGATTGGCACCTTAGACGTAAAATATCTGCTAAGGACCGCCATAAAGGGGTAGATACTGGCCGATTTCGTTGCGGAATTCACACTAACTACGGAACAAAAAGACTTAAACGAGACAACGTTCCAAGAAAATATGCCCAAAGACTCGGGTGGTGGAAAATATATGTAGATGGGGCTTCCAACGCCAAAGGATCAGGAACCGGGGTTGTCATAATCACGCCAGATGAGACGGTAATCGAACAGTCGATTCGTCTTGACTTTAAAATATCTAACAATGAAGCCGAATATGAAGCGGTCTTGGCTGGATTAAATTCGGCAAAAACATTGGGAGCCTAATAGCTGATTGTCCATTGTGATTCATTGCTGGTAGCAAGTCAGATCAACGGGGAATATATGGCTCGGGATGAGCGCATGGCGACCTATCTGTTGAAGGTTCAACAAACTATGACCAGTTTCCAAACGGTTAGAGTTGAACAGATCGGCCGAAATCTGAACATTCACACAGATACATTGGCAACGTTGGCATCTGTTCTCATCGCTGATTTTAAACGATTTATACCAATTGAAACCCTCGCAACTCCCAGCATTGCCATGCCTGCCTGCCACATCCACACCATTACGGTTGGTCCATGTTGGATGGATCCCTACGTCCACTACCTTAAAGAAGGTGTCCTACCCGAACAAAAAAGAGAAGCCGAGATTATCAAAAGGAAAGCTATGAGATTTTGGTTATCAAAAGACTCAAAACTCTACAAACAATCTTTTTCAAGACCCTATCTTTTGTGCGTCCATCCCAACATCGTTGAAGACTTACTATATGAAATACATGAGGGCATCTGTGGAAGTCACACAGGGGGAAGATCTCTGGCACACCGAGCCCTTACCCAAGGATATTGGTGGCCCTACATGAAAAAGGACGCTGTGACTTACGTCAAAAAATGCGACAAGTGTCAAAAATTCTCACATTCAGTCCACCAACCGGCTGCTGAAACCACTAGTAAGTCCATAGCCGTTTGCACAATGGGGCATGGATTTGGTCAGCCCACTCCCTAAAGCAACAGGGAATCGACGTTGGCTTATCGTCGCTACGGATTATTTCACGAAGTGGGTAGAAGCCGAACCATTGGCAAACATCAAAGATAAAGATTCGATTAAATTCGTTTGGAAAAACATTATAACCAGGTTCGGAATACCTAAAACTATCATCTCTGATAACGGAATGCAGTTCACCAGTAAACCTTTCATGAAGTATTGCTCAAAGCTTGGCATAAGAAACGTTTACAGTTCGCTGGCGTATCCTCAAAGCAATGGACAGGCCGAAGCTTCAAACAAAACCGTATTAGATGGGATCAAGAAGAGGCTGGAAGATGCTAAGGGAAGATGGGTGGAAGAATTACCTAATGTCCTATCGACTTTTAGAACTACGCCATGGAGATCAACGGGAGAAACTCCATTCTCATTGGCATATGGCTTAGAAGCAGTCATCCCACTAGAGATTGGCCCTCCCACCCTCAGGACTTCAGAATAGGAACCAACGAGAAACGATCTGGCTCAGTCCCAAGCTCTGGACCTGCTAGAAGAAAGAAGAGAACAGGCAATGATCAGACTGGCCTCCTACCAACAACAATTGAAAAAGGGATACAACAAGAACTTACGACCGAGATCCTTCCAACCAGGTGACCTGGTCCTCAGAAAGGTTTTGGGTAACAATAAGAAGCCAACTGACGGCAAGCTAGGACCCAACTGGGAAGGACCATACCGGGTCCGATCAGTAACCGGAGTAAGAGCTTATCATCTTGAGAACTTAAATTCCATACCCCTACCCCGGCCATGGAATGTTAGCAATCTCCGGAAGTATTTTCATTAATTTTCTCCTTTTTCTCCCTTCCTTTAAAAAGAGAGGAAAAATGGAGGGATATATATATGAATTGATATACACGAAGTAGTAGACTCCTGAATGTAATTAAGAATGCCTATCAACAATGAATGAGATAAGTCTAAGTGGACGTACGCCCCTTTGGCCGAACCACGGTAAATCTGTTCTCATAGTTACAATTTTGTCATTACTTTTCATTTCTCAACTTGACTTAGGCTTCGGTCAACCCAAGGGTTCCTAAGTGCTAAGGTCCAGGAAGACTGGCAAGTTACGAAACCAACTTGACTTAGGCTTCGGTCAACCCAAGGTTCCTAAGTGCTAAGGTCCAGGAAGACTGGCAAGTTAAGAAACCAACTTGACTTAGGCTTCGGTCAACCCAAGGGTTCCTAAGTGCTAAGGTCCAGAAGACTGGCAAGTTAAGAAACCAACTTGACTTAGGCTTCGGTCAACGCAAGGGTTCCTAAGTGCTAAGGTCCAGGAAGACTGGCAAGTTACGAAACCAACTTGACTTAGGCTTTGGTCAACCCAAGGGTTCCTAAGTGCTAAGGTCCAGGAAGATTGGCAAGTTACGAAACCAACTTGACTTAGGTTTCGGTCAACCCAAGGGTTCCTAAGTGCTAAGGTCCAGGAAGACTGGCAAGTTAAGAAACCAACTTGACTTAGGCTTCGGTCAACCCAAGGATTCCTAAGTGCTAAGGTCCAGGAAGACTGCCAAGTTAAGAAACCAACTTGACTTAGGTTTCGGTCAACGCAAGTTCCTAAGTGCTAAGGTCCAGGAAGACTGGCAAGTTAAGAAACCAACTTGACTTAGGTTCGGTCAACCCAAGGGTTCCTAAGTGCTAAGGTCCAGGAAGACTGGCAAGTTAAGAAACCAACTTGACTTAGGCTTCGGTCAACCCAAGGTTCCTAAGTGCTAAGGTCCAGGAAGATTGGCAAGTTACGAAACTGGCAACTTGACTTAGGCTTTCGGTCAACCCAAGGGTTCCTAAGTGCTAAGGTCCAGGAAGACTGGCAAGTTAAGAAACCAACTTGACTTAGGCTTCGGTCAACCCAAGGATTCCTAAGTGCTAAGGTCCAGGAAGACTGGCAAGTTACGAAACCAACTTGACTTAGGTTTCGGTCAACCCAAGAGTTCCTAAGTGCTAAGGTCCAGGAAGACTGGCAAGTTAAGAAACCAACTTGACTTAGGTTTCGGTCAACCCAAGGGTTCCTAAGTGCTAAGGTCCAGGAAGACTAGCAAGTTAAGAAACCAACTTGACTTAGGCTTCGGTCAACCCAAGGGTTCCTAAGTGCTAAGGTCCAGGAAGACTGGCAAGTTAAGAAACCAACTTGACTTAGGTTTCGGTCAACTCAAGGGTTTCTAAGTGCTAAGGTCCAAGAAGACTGGCAAGTTAAGAAACCAACTTGACTTAGGCTTCGGTCAACCAAAGGGTTCCTAAGTGCTAAGGTCCAGGAAGACTGGCAAATTAAGAAACCAACTTGACTTAGGCTTCGGTTAACCCAAGGGTTCCTAAGTGCTAAGGTCTAGGAAGACTAGCAAGTTACGAAACCAACTTGACTTAGGCTTCGGTAAACCTAAACAGTTCCCAAGTACTAGGGTCCAAGATGACTAGCAAGTTACAAAAGAAAAACTTGACTTAGACTTCAGTAAACCTAAATGGTTCCCAAATACTAAGATCCAGGATGACTGGCAAGTTACGAAACCAACTTGACTTAGGCTTCGGTCAACCCAAGAGTTCCTAAGTGCTAAGGTCCAGGAAGACTAGCAAGTTACGAAATCAACTTGACTTAGGTTTCGGTCAACCCAAGGATTCCTAAGTGCTAAGGTCCAGGAAGACTGGCAAGTTAAGAAACCAACTTGACTTAGGCTTCGGTCAACCCAAGGGTTCCTAAGTGCTAAGGTCCAGGAAGACTGGCAAGTTAAGAAACCAACTTGACTTAGGCTTCGGTCAACCCAAGGGTTCCTAAGTACTAAGGTCTAGGAAGACTGGCAAGTTAAGAAACCAACTTGACTTAGGCTTCGGTCAACTCAAGGGTTTCTAAGTGCTAAGGTCCAAGAAGACTAGCAAGTTAAGAAACTAACTTGACTTAGGCTTCGGTCAACCAAAGGGTTCCTAAATGCTAAGGTCCAGGAAGACTGACAAATTAAGAAACCAACTTGACTTAGGCTTCGGTTAACCCAAAGGTTCCTAAGTGCTAAGGTCTAGGAAGACTAGCAAGTTACGAAACCAACTTGACTTAGGCTTCGGTAAACCTAAACAGTTCCCAAGTACTAGGGTCCAAGATGACTAGCAAGTTACAAAAGAAAAACTTGACTTAGACTTCGGTAAACCTAAATGGTTCCCAAATACTAAGGTCCAGGATGACTGGCAAGTTACGAAATCAACTTGACTTAGGCTTCGGTCAACCCAAGGGTTCCTAAGTGCTAAGGTCCAGGAAGACTGGCAAGTTACGAAACCAACTTGACTTAGGTTTCGGTCAACCCAAGGGTTCCTAAGTGCTAAGGTCCAGGAAGACTGGCAAGTTAAGAAACCAACTTGACTTAGGCTTCGGTCAACCCAAGGGTTCCTGAGTGCTAAGGTCCAGGAAGACTGGCAAGTTAAGAAACCAACTTGACTTAGGCTTCGGTCAACCCAAGGGTTCCTAAGTGCTAAGGTCCAGGAAGACTGGCAAGTTAAGAAACCAACTTGACTTAGGCTTCGGTCAACCCAAGGGTTCCTAAGTGCTAAGGTCCAGGAAGACTGGCAAGTTACGAAACCAACTTGACTTAGGCTTTGGTCAACCCAAGGGTTCCTAAGTGCTAAGGTCCAGGAAGATTGGCAAGTTACGAAACCAACTTGACTTAGGTTTCGGTCAACCCAAGGGTTCCTAAGTGCTAAGGTCCAGGAAGACTGGCAAGTTAAGAAACCAACTTGACTTAGGCTTCGGTCAACCCAAGGGTTCCTAAGTGCTAAGGTCCAGGAAGACTGGCAAGTTAAGAAACCAACTTGACTTAGGCTTCGGTCAACCAAGGGTTCCTAAGTGCTAAGGTCCAGGAAGACTGGCAAGTTACGAAACCAACTTGACTTAGGCTTCGGTCAACCCAAGGGTTCCTAAGTGCTAAGGTCCAGGAAGACTGGCAAGTTAAGAAACCAACTTGACTTAGGCTTCGGTCAACCCAAGGATTCCTAAGTGCTAAGGTCCAGGAAGATTGGCAAGTTACGAAACCAACTTGACTTAGGTTTCGGTCAACCCAAGGGTTCCTAAGTGCTAAGGTCCAGGAAGACTGGCAAGTTAAGAAACCAACTTGACTTAGGCTTCGGTCAACCCAAGGGTTCCTAAGTGCTAAGGTCCAGGAAGACTGGCAAGTTACGAAACCAACTTGACTTAGGTTTCGGTCAACCCAAGGTTCCTAAGTGCTAAGGTCCAGGAAGACTGGCAAGTTAAGAAACCAACTTGACTTAGGCTTCGGTCAACCCAAGGGTTCCTAAGTGCTAAGGTCCAGGAAGACTGGCAAGTTAAGAAACCAACTTGACTTAGGCTTCGGTCAACCCAAGGGTTCCTAAGTGCTAAGGTCCAGGAAGACTGGCAAGTTAAGAAACCAACTTGACTTAGGTTTCGGTCAACTCAAGGGTTTCTAAGTGCTAAGGTCCAAGAAGACTGGCAAGTTAAGAAACCAACTTGACTTAGGCTTCGGTCAACCAAAGGGTTCCTAAGTGCTAAGGTCCAGGAAGACTGGCAAATTAAGAAACCAACTTGACTTAGGCTTCGGTTAACCCAAGGGTTCCTAAGTGCTAAGGTCTAGGAAGACTAGCAAGTTACGAAACCAACTTGACTTAGGCTTCGGTAAACCTAAACAGTTCCCAAGTACTAGGGTCCAAGATGACTAGCAAGTTACAAAAGAAAAACTTGACTTAGACTTCAGTAAACCTAAATGGTTCCCAAATACTAAGATCCAGGATGACTGGCAAGTTACGAAACCAACTTGACTTAGGCTTCGGTCAACCCAAGAGTTCCTAAGTGCTAAGGTCCAGGAAGACTAGCAAGTTACGAAACCAACTTGACTTAGGTTTCGGTCAACCCAAGGGTTCCTAAGTGCTAAGGTCCAGGAAGACTGGCAAGTTAAGAAACCAACTTGACTTAGGCTTCGGTCAACCCAAGGGTTCCTAAGTGCTAAGGTTCAGGAAGACTGGCAAGTTAAGAAACCAACTTGACTTAGGCTTCGGTCAACCCAAGGGTTCCTAAGTACTAAGGTCCAGGAAGACTGGCAAGTTAAGAAACCAACTTGACTTAGGCTTCGGTCAACTCAAGGGTTTCTAAGTGCTAAGGTCCAAGAAGACTGGCAAGTTAAGAAACTAACTTGACTTAGGCTTCGGTCAACCAAAGGGTTCCTAAGTGCTAAGGTCCAGGAAGACTGGCAAATTGAGAAACCAACTTGACTTAGGCTTCGGTTAACCCAAGGGTTCCTAAGTGCTAAGGTCTAGCAAGACTAGCAAGTTACGAAACCAACTTGACTTAGGCTTCGGTAAACCTAAACAGTTCCCAAGTACTAGGGTCCAAGATGACTAGCAAGTTACAAAAGAAAAACTTGACTTAGACTTCGGTAAACCTAAATGGTTCCCAAATACTAAGGTCCAGGATGACTGGCAAGTTACGAAATCAACTTGACTTAGGCTTCGGTCAACCCAAGGGTTCCTAAGTGCTAAGGTTCAGGAAGACTGGCAAGTTACGAAACCAACTTGACTTAGGTTTCGGTCAACCCAAGGGTTCCTAAGTGCTAAGGTCCAGGAAGACTGGCAAGTTAAGAAACCAACTTGACTTAGGCTTCGGTCAACCCAAGGGTTCCTAAGTGCTAAGGTCCAGGAAGATTGGCAAGTTAAGAAACCAACTTGACTTAGGCTTCGGTCAACCCAAGGGTTCCTAAGTGTAAGGTCCAGGAAGACTGGTAAGTTAAGAAACCAACTTGACTCAGGCTTCGGTCAACCTAAGGGTTCCTAAGTGCTAAGGTCCTGGAAGACTGGCAAGTTAAGAAACCAACTTGACTTAGGTTTCGGTCAACCCAAGGGTTCCTAAGTGCTAAGGTCCAAGAAGATTGGCAAGTTAAGAAACCAACTTGACTTAGGCTTGGTCAACCCAAGGGTTCCTAAGTGCTAAGGTCTAGGAAGACTAGCAAGTTACGAAACCAACTTAACTTAGGCTTCGGTCAACCCAAGGGTTCCTAAGTGCTAAGGTCCAGGAAGACTGGCAAGTTAAGAAACCAACTTGACTTAGGCTTCGGTAAACCTAAACAGTTCCCAAGTACTAGGGTCCAAGATGACTGGCAAGTTACAAAAGAAAAACTTGACTTAGACTTCGGTAAACCTAAACCGTTCCTAAATACTAAGGTCCAGGATGACTGGCAAGTTACAAAAGAAAACCTTGACTTAAACTTCGGTAAACCTAAACGGTTCCCAACTACTCATCCGGTTCGCAAGATATAACTTAAATCAAAAGCATAATCACACAAATATCAAACTTAAACAAGGGCACCAGCCATTGAGATATAAAATAACAAAATATATACTTTCTCCCCCTTCTTATGAAGGAAACAGGGAACACAAAAACAGATTGTATCACTCCCCCCTTCTATGAAGGAAATAGGGAATACAAAATAAGTCAGTATGAGAATTATATTGTTTTGAAACTAATCGACTACGTCTATATTTTCCTCAACATCTGAATCATCTTCTCCTTCTTGAAATTCAACCGTTTGGATTCGATCATCAACCAGATCCAGGGCCATTTCAGGATCGTCAACTAATTTGGGCTCATTCAAGACTTCATAAGACCCAGGGACCATTGAGTCCTCAGCGGCATCCTCCCCGGCCTCCCCGTCACGCTCCTCTGGCACAAGATCCTTGTAAGGTCGATGTCTCTGCGCCAAATCATACAATTCAGATGCGTCATCAACCCCGGCCTTGTCAAGAGCCTTGTGCCATCCTTGGATGAAAAATTTGTTGCACTCATCTCTAAGTTGTGACTGTAAAGAGTCGGCCGCCTCGTTGAAACCTTGATCATAGTAAGACTGAGCCTCATCCTCAGCCTTCTGAACTTTCGCCTGAGCCTCGGTTATAGCATCTTTAAGCTCGCTATTCTCCACCTGAAGTTGAGAACTAGACGTGAACTCCCAGTCCAGTTTTTTCTCGAGCTTGGTCACCTAACACTCCATATTCATCAAGCCGGCCTCGGCACTTTTGGGGGCACTCTCGGCAGCACGAATTTTTGCTGAGGTCGACTTTTCAAAATCCTTTAAACGTTTAATTTCTTCTTGGGACTAATTGAGGCAGCGTTTGGTCTCTAACAGTTGGTTACCGGCTTCGAATATACCTTGAACGGCCTGAATATAAAAAGACAATCATTTAACATATATCTGTGTATAGTGAACGTTTGAATAGAAAGTTTCAAAACTCACCAGAATGGAATCGCGCTTCAAGTTCTCCAGCATATGTTTAGATCTCTTCTCCTGCCAGACTTTCATGTCTTCTGGAAGGAGAAGAGTCTTTCCAACTGCTTCAGCCACTTGCCCGCCCCGAACATCTTTTCCACTTTTTAAGACTGAGTCTCCTTCATCTACAGTTCGGTCGTCGAAAAGAAAAGCACAAATCCACGGCTGTTTCGAGTCGTTTCGATGCTTATGTCTTTGAGGAACTTGACCTGCAGCCTTCTGGAGAGCTCGGTCGTTTTTACTCTTCCCCTTTTTAGGGGCCTTAGCTTTTGGAGGTTGAGATGGAGATGACCCTTCCTGGCCACCGGCATCATCACTCTGCTCCTCTCCTCTTTTTCTTTTTTTTCTCATAACATCCTCTCATTGAGAAAATCCAGGGAGAGGGGCAAAAGGAGAAGTCCCAGACGGCTCTGGGGCAGACGTCCCAAGCACGGATGCTATATCAATTGACCGCTTCTGTATAGGCATTTCTTCGGTTGGATTAGGGTCGGGGTCAAAAAAAGATGGGAACTGAATAACTGGATAACCGACCTCTGAAGATTCGAGGGAGGGAACGAATTCGGGATTAATAAGAGGCGTCACAAGCCGAGGTACTTGCACTCCTTTTTTAACTGTCAAAGGGACCGCTTAAATAATCTCCTCCTGACTTCTTCCGGGCCAAGAAACTGTGACCTCCACTTGTCTGAAATTTTTTAATGTTGGCCCTTTCTGGAAAGACTTATAGGAAGGCACATAATCCAACAAAACGGACGCCGCACGTGGACAACCACCCAAATCAATGAAACACGGCCTTTGTAGGAAATGTTCAACCGTCCTCCTTTCCACGAACTCTACCTTCTTAGCAGTAAACTCTTTGTCTGAAAAGAAAGAAAGGAAAAACTCAGCCAAAACATATAAAAAGAAACAAAAATGTATTGCATAAAAGACATGAAACAGTGAAAACCTGGTACACCGGGGATCAAAGGGTAACTAATATGGGGGTTTTGCTAGTTCCCCGTGATCACCAAAAAATCTTCATCTCGGCCCTTACTAGAGTCCGGAAGCCCGGTCACCAGTTTTCTATCAACATTACGGGCAACTAAAGTATATTGATCCCTACCGGTCGTTTGAAGACTATACACGTATGTTATATCATGCACAGTGAGATTTAAGCCGAGCTTTTCCATTAGAACGGCCGTCCCCATTACTATCCTAAAAACATTGGGAACACACTGGAGAGGACTTAGCCTAAAATGAATTAAAAACTGAATCAAGAAGGGATGCATAGGTATTCAAACCCCTCCCTCAACAATTGCTACTATTGGAAGAACGAGATCTTGACGCTGGAGAAGCGCAAGATCGCCATAAGGAATGTACCGAATATGTACGTCCTCAGGAAAACCGTAGCGACTTTTAAATTGTCCAATTTTTTCTTCGGTATTTACCAGTTTCGCAAACTTACCCATGACTTGAAAACCTAATGAGCTGAAGAGCGCAACTAGGATAATTAAAGGTAAATACAAGAGTAAAAAGGGACAGGGAGGACTTACTGACGTGAAGACGGCACGGAAGAGTTAGAGAAAAGATTGACCCAGAGGATGAGAAAGATGTTTTTTATCTCTTGAAGTCAAAGTAAAGGAGTGAAAATAAAGTGGGGACTCCCCTTTTTATACAAGGTTAGTAAGGCCACGGGCTACTGGGACCCTACCGGTCATGGGCTGGTAAAGAACAGGGAATCCTTACAATAACTTCTCTCGATCCCCAAAACATCTCCTAATGATTTGATGGTTTGGGGAATACCAAACGGCATAATAAATAAAGCGAGCCGTCATTCATGAACCAGCCGTAAGGCTAAAAGACACCAACGTCAGGTCTCCATTAATGAGAATCTGCAATACAGCGAAGAAGTGGAACTCTGCCGTTTCGCTTGTCATTTCAAATTCTGACCGATCTTGCCAATAATCATTTGGTTCTTGAGCAACATCATTGTGGCCGGTCTATTTAGACCGAACATTCGCTCAGAAGACCTTATCACAGACATGAAGCATGCTTTAGCCCATACATCCTTAATCGAACAAAATATGCCCAAATTCCAGATAATGGCAGTAGACCGAAGAACGTTCGGGGCAACGACATGAGCTCGGTCCACCCCCTAACGAGAAACAGACTTATCTTTATGCGGCAAAGATAAATCAGACCCATACATAACTCGATCCAAATCAATAAACAAAGTGATTGGTCTAGCTTTTTAAGGGATTATAGATGAAAAATTTTAAAATGATTCCCAAATGCTAAGATGCGGAATGACAGTCAAATTAGGAACATGACAAACCCATGTGAAATTATGAAAAGATAAATTCAGAAGAAACTAAAGATCAGTCAATGTACAAGAATGCTAAATTTAATAAAAGAAATGAAGAAGAAACTTCTATCCACAAAACAAAACAGAACAACAGATCAAAGCATAGAACTTCCCCCCTTCTCATGAAGGAAACAGGGAAAACAAAGAGCTAATTGTATCATTTCCCCCCTTCTTACGAAGGAAACGGGGAAAAAGAAAATAAAAATAAATAAGGTCTATTACATAGATAAACTCTTCTTAACCATCAATGTTTACATTGTCTTCTTTATCAGAAATACCTTTCTCCACGTCTTGAACTTCTTCGGTCTGAACTCGCTCTTCGTGACCTAAAACTTCAACGGCTTCCGGATCCATAGGATTTTCAACGGCTTCAAAATCTTTCAAGCCCTCAACATTTACTTCTTCAAGATTCTCGGGTGTGCCTGAATTGAAAGGCCGATACTCCCGGCCCAAGATGTACAACTCAGAACTATCATCAACCGCAACTTGCTCCAGAGCCGAAACCCACCTTTTCAGAAAGTAAATGTTGCATTCCCGACATAGTTGAAGCCTCAAAGATCCGGTCGCCTCTTCAAAACCCTGGTCATAGAAGGCCTGAGCTGCATTCTCGGCGTTATGTGCCACCGTTCGGGCTTCAGCCAACTCGGCCCTAAGTTTATTAATTTCTGCCTAAAATCCGCTGGAACAGTCACACTCTCGTTCTAACATTGCCGAGATTTCCACCAGTTGGCATTCGGCTGTTTGAAGCCCCTCCTCGACAGTTTTGTGTTGGCTCTCGACCTCTTGAATTCTAGCAGAAGCCGTCTTTTCAACTTCACGCAATCTATCGTTCTCAATAATAGATTCGTTGAGAAGACGTTTGGTCTCTATCAACCGATACCCGGCTTAAAAAATTCCTTGGACAGCCTGGAAATAATCGTCAAAATAAATAGTAAGAATATTAAATTATTATAATAAAGGAGAGGATAGAAGACAAAACTCACCACGACCGAGTCACGCTTCAGATTTTCAATCATCTGCGTTGAGTTACTTCCTTTCCAAGCCTTCATGTCCTTGGGAAGGAGAAGAGCACTCCCAACAGCATCAGCTATTTGTCCACCCCTAACGTCCTTGCTTTTCCAGACCGAATCATCCTCGTTCATAGGTCGGCCGTCCACATAAAACTCGCATCTCCAAGGCACCGGTAGTTCTTTCTGATGTTTACGTTTATGTGAAACGTGACCAGTGGCCTTTTGGGGAGCTCGGCTATCTTTACCTTTCCCTTTTTTGGACGAAGACTTGGTCACAGAAGGTTCGGTTTGGATCAATGCTTGTTGTTCCCTTGTTACTTCAGCTTCCTCCTCTCCCTTCTTCCTCTTTTTCATAACAGATTCTCCCTCAGAGAACCCGGGAGCAAGAGGAACATCAGAAGTTTCAGACGGCTCTGGGGCAAGCGTCCCGAGCACCGATCCTATGTTGATGGTCCGCCTTTGTATAGGCATGTTTTCACTTGTACTCGGAGTAAGGTTAAAATAAACAGAAGAAACGAGACTCTAATCAGTAAAAAAGTTCACAACTTGAGGTAAAGAATAGATGTAAAGGTAAAAACATAATGTGGGGTCTCCCCCTTTCTTATATACCACCAACGGGACCACAAGCAACCGGGACCCAGCCGGTCATGAGCCGGTAAAAAATCTGAGGTAGAAAAATAATTTTTTCCAGCTCGCAATAAATCCTTAATGATGAGATGTCTTTGGGAACGCCAAACGGCGTATTAATTAGGGTAGACAGCTGTTTCCGAACTAAAACTGAATTAAAGTGTCGCCAACTCATTTTATCATCCAAAGGATGCAACGTTAAGCTGAAGGGATTTATTTTATTGCCACGACGTTTTGGTTCAAACTTCTCGGAATTGATAACCGAATTTTTGACCCATAGAACCGAACGACTTGTTCCCATCCGAAGTCTGTAATAATGGACCGAACAACATTCTCTGATAGAGTAACCGACCATACTGCTCCCAACTGCGTTTCGTTCGAAGCCTTGAATAGTGATACGTATTTCTCCACTATTTCGGTCAAATCTTTCTCTTCAACAAAGAGTAAAGATTTAAGGGGCAATTGGAGGTGGGGAAATTAAAGTATGAGATAGGCCCACAAAAAGGGTAGCCCATTCCCTTTACAAACAAAGAGGTAGATTGAGCTCGGCCCAAGCCCATACCAGAAGTTGAGAGATTAAGCTCGGCCCAAGCCCATACCAGAAGTTAAGAGATTGAGCTCGGCCTAAGCCCATACCAGAAGTTAAGAAAGTGAACTCGGCCCAGGCCTATACCAGAAGTCGGGATAATCCATAAAGACCGAGACCATGAAATAAGTCGGGGTACATAATTTCCGAACAACTTCCTTGATCTATCAGGACTCTCTTCATGTCCGAATCTCCAATCCTTAACTTAACGAATAGTGGGTCGTCATGCGGAGTTTAGACATCTCTAAGATCTTCATCGGAGAAAAAGATCTGCTGCTCGCTGTTCAAGAAATCTGTTATGGGCTTTTAGAAATGACCAAGCCCTTGGCCACATGAAAGACCTCTCGAAGATGTTAAGTTTTTTTCAAATCCGACCTCAGACGGTCGTGAGATTGTCTACTTGGTCAGGATGTGTGGATCATTTCTATAACCCTGGTTGGGAGCTTGGTGTTATGGGCAATCTTGGGCTCTTCCGAGAAACGCTATTTCTGACCGTCCCTTAGGTAAGGACGTAGGTGTCCTGCCTTGGCCAGCTATTCTAAATGTTATTTTAGCGAATAGCATCTCTCGGTCATATGGTCTTTCTCTCTATGATAGGAACAGTACTTGTTGGGATCCATCTTCGATTCTTCATGGATGGTTCGAGCTTCTTTTGTTCCACATTGGCAGGCCTTCTTGGAGGTCGGTTTTGTGTCGATACCGCTTTAGTTCTTGCTCGATCATCTTGTACCCGCACAAATTGTTCGATTGGGGACATAAGATCTTTCATACTCTTAGCCAACCTTCTAGAGAGATTACGTCTCAGCTCAGATTCCGGGTCTAAACCCAGCTTGAAGGTTTTAATGGTTATCTCTTTCATGCACTCATCCACTTCGTTGTATACCTCCCAATATCTTGAAGAATAACTCTTCAAAGACTCTGAGTCCTTCATTCTCATTGATAAAAGGGAATCAAATTCCTTCGGCTTTCGACTGTTAGTTATAAACCGTGAGACAAATGCCTCGGCCATTTCATCCCAGGAATGAATTGAGGAGTGTTGGAGACGATTGAACCATCTGAGGGACATCGGTCCCAAACTTGATAGAAACATTCGACACATCAGGGCTGCATTACCAAGGTAGAGAGCCATACTTTGTCTAAAATGGTTGATATGTCCGACGGGGTCAGCCCTACCGTCGTATATCACGTAGTTTGGGGGGGGGGGAACTTGCCTGGTAACCGAGCTCTCTCTATTTTTTTCGAAAAATGTGAGTGCGATATTTAGTGAAGGGCCTTCCAAACTGTTTCTTGTCCTCTCCTGGCCCTGTATGATTGCCTTGTCGTCGAGGGAGCTTCGAACCAATTGCCTCTGGATCCTCTACTTGAATTTTTTCCTCCCCTTTTTCTTCCGTTCGAACTTTCTTCCTCTTCGATCTCTTCAGCCGATGTATCTGAGCTCTGTGTCGACATAGATCGGTCAGGCTTACTCTTAGCCTTCGGCCTACTGGAATGTTCAGATCTTCGGGAGCTCTGTTTATTTTTCTTCAATTTTTTCGTTCCCTGAATACATTGTTACCTTTTCTATTTGACTGTGCATTCTTCTTGGAAGTTTTATCTTCAAAAAGTACTTTCCTACAGATGGCGCCAATTGGCGTGGGTCCGTTTTATACTATAATTAATTTCTTAAAGTAGATAAAAATACTTTTTATCAGAATTTCCAGAAGAAGAGATCACTTTATTAATGTTTGATTTTAACTATATGTCACATCATGCCTCGTATTCCGTACCCATCTTTCCGATGTGGTATAATTTTTTACAAGAAAAAAATATATAACTCCTTATACTATTTCTACTATCTCTTATGGGGCTGGGCCCATTGCTTATTAAGAATTGGGCCGAACTCAATAGGCTTCTTTCCTTACTCGGATATGGGCTGGGCTATGTTCTCTGTGGGCCAGAGTTATCTCTTGTCTTCACCCCTTCCAGGTTTCATCTTTTCCGGTTGGCCATTGATGTGGTTGAGATTCTGCTTAAATAAAACTTTTAGACACTTCAAACCAATTAATTGTATAAACTCCTCATATGGATGTAGATGGTTTTATGAGTTGTCATGTAGTGAGTTATACCAAACTGGTTATAAACCGGTTTGTAATCAAACTTTGTTTTTAATTTCTCGAAGCTGTCATGATTTGGGAAGATATTATATTTTATCGAATGACAATTATACCCTTGTTTGATACACCTTTAATTCACATAATATGCAATGTACTTAAGAAATGACAAGAGTCGGTAGACTGTAGCTGTTGTCATAACCCCATTTTTACCCACGGGATTTTCCCGGGTGTCGGCACACAAAACGAGACAGCCCGAACCGAGCCAGCATGCTCCGACAAAGGCTTGCCAAATCAAATAACCCCGAGAAGAAGGTCCGGGGCACGTTTCCCGAAGTTTGACCAGGTTTGACCAGGGTTGACCAAGGTTTGACCGAGGTTTGACCAAGCCGTTTCCAACCCGACTAGGGTCCACCATGTCTAGAAACCCTCAAAATGTGGTCCAGGGACACATTTCCCGGAGTTCGGAGGGCTTTGACCAAATTCGACCAAGTTTGACCAAGGTTGACCAAGTTTGACCAAGGTTTGACCGGACCGTTGACCAGATCGAAAGCTGAATCAAATTGACCGCTCCTTGATCCATTCTGAAGAACATGATGAGAGCTTCGATTCGGCACTTTACGGGCCAAAAACGGACGAGAAACGAGGGAGTTATGGTCAAAACTGTGAAAAAACGGTCCAACACTTAGCCAAATTTTGCTAAGTGTTGTTGACAAAACAGCCTATTTGGGAGGCAACGTTTGCGCGAAGATCCTCTCCAACCCGCTGCAACTTGGTCCACGAGCCAAGACCTTTATGCAAGAGGGTCACTTCAGCTACGACGTGCAACTTCCGGATCGTCAAGAGCTCCTCCGGTCAAGCCAGAATCTCAATCAGAAGATGACCCCTTGGCGTAAAGAACAATCCAACGGCCTCCGTTCGCAAGATCATATCTCGCGAACCCAAGCTCGCCTCCGTGCAAGGCCTGTACCTTTGGAAAATAGGTAACATAAGCTTTCCGACGATATCAAGATCGCCGAAATCCGACATCGGGAGCTAGGTCAAATACGCGCACGAAAACAGGTCAATGAAATAAGGCTTTGCTGAAAATTCCGGAATTTTTCCACCGACGTTGCCACGCTTGCGCGCAGAGTCTTCTTGACTCGCAACAAGTTGATCCTCGAGCCCGGGCACGTTGGAAAGGAGACACATTCATGCACGACGTGGAACTCTCGGATCGCCAAGAATTTACCGGGTCTAGCCGGAATCCCGATCGGAAAAATGTCCTCCAACGGACCAAAAACACCCCAGTGGCCTCTGTTCGCGCGACAATATCTCACAAGCCCAAGCTCGGATTCCCAAAATCCGGAACCTTGCAAAAGTAGGCAGTGCAAGCTTTCCGACGGTACCAAGAACGTCGAAATCCGACATCGGGAGCTAGGTCAAATACGCGCGCGAACTGGGACAAGATTTAAGAAAAAACGCGCTAGGAGTAAAATGCGTTTTTCCTCCCGGACAGCCGCCTTCGCGCGCAGAGTCTTTCCGATTTGCAACAAGTTGATCCGCGAGCCCGGATGCGTTGGAAAGATAACGACTCCAGCTACGACGTGGAACTCTCGGTTTGCCGAAAGCATCCCTCGTTTGACCGGAATCTTCACCGAAAGAACACACGAAAACAGCTCCGGCACCCCGACTTCCGGGAGCCATAACTCTCTCGTTCGAACTCCGATTCACGCAAACTTTATACCTTTGGAAAGAGGACGTCGAGAGATTTCCGAAGATATGCTGCATGACCCATTTTGAGTTCCGGAAGACCTCCAAAACTGCCCTCGAAAATCGGGTCAAAAAAGGATACGCGCGCGAAAAACCGAGGAAGATTCGGAGAGGTGCTGGCGTGGAGGGATAAGACTGCCACGTGGCAGCTGCACGGCTCGCGCAGCATCATCACGCGCCGCGCGGCATCATGCCGCGCGAGGCGTGCACGCCTCCCTATAAATAAGACCACACCCCCCCTCATTTGTACACGATTTTGCTCGAGCACTAGGCCTTCTTGAGCGTAGAATAGGCAGAAAAATAGGGGTTTTAGGGGTTTAGGAGGGGTTTTTGGGTAGTTTTTAGAGGGAGAGACTCCTCTCTAGGTACTCTCTCTCTCTAAGCTCTTTCTCTCTCCTCTTTCTCTCTCTTCTCTTTTTTTCTTTTTCTTTAGTGGAGGTGACTAGTGATGATCCCTAAAATGGGAAGGGATTCACAAGGATCCACTAGTATTTATGTTTAAGTAGTTCATATATGTCATATTTATGCTTTTAGTTCATTTTAGTTCATTTATGCTCTCTTAGTCCATATATTGTCCTATTTATTGCTTTGATTATATGCTTTGAGTTATTTATGGCCATTATTTGTAGATCTAAATTTATTGCTACATACTTGTGAATATTTGTTGTGATTATCCCTTTCCCCGTGTATTTTAGTACGGCAAAACCCGAGTGGCTTTGGCGGCTCATGTAAGCCCTCTTTGAGGCCTTGACAACCATGTTAGCCCACGAGGTGCTTGACCCGAAAACACACTCCCCCATGTGTAAATATTGTCATTTATCGCTTTATTTACATTTACTACGTTGTAAATATTATATTGTGAATATCCCCCATTTTTCCCCTTTGTGATTTGGGCGTGATAATCCCGATTGGTCGTGATGGACTATGTGAGACCTCAAAGAGGCATTAACCATCACGTAATTCCATAAGGCATTAGATTCATAAAAAACCCCTTTGATAGATTTATTAGCATTTTTAAATTTATTTATCGCTTTCCGCAATGCTCTAAATATATTTGCCGCTTTACTACGTTGTAAATATCATATTGTGAATATCCCCCATTTTTCCCCTTTGTGATTTGGGCGTGATAATCCCGATTGGTCGTGGTGGATTATGTGAGACCTCAATGAGGCTTTATCCACCCTGTAATCCCATAGGAGTTGGACCCACGAAACCCCCATGTTCGATTTCCGTCATTTTACTACGATATAGATATTATATTGTCATTTTTTCCTCCATTTTCTTTATGATTTTGGGCGTGATAATCCCGATTGGTCGTGATGGATTATGTTAGACCTCGATGAGGCATTAACCATCACGTAACTCCATAAGGCATTGGACCCACAAAAATCCTTTGTTTTAAACTCCGTTATTTTCATTATTTACAATCTCATTGTGATTATTGTCCATTTTCCATTTTTGACTTGGGCATGAAAACACCAAACAGTATTGGCGGTTTTAGGTAAATCCTTCAAACGGTACTAAAACCTCCATGTAAATCCATGAGGCGTTGGACCCATGAGATTTCCAATGCATCTTCAAAATGATTTTTCTCATATAAGTCCTTTGTTTTAAACTCCGTTATTTTCATTGTTTACAATCTCATTGTGATTATTGTCCATTTTCCATTTTTGACTTGGGCATGAAAACACCAAACAGTATTGGCGGTTTTAGGTAAATCCTTCAAACGGTACTAAAACCTCCATGTAAATCCATGAGGCGTTGGACCCATGAGATTTCCAATGCATCTTCAAAATGATTTTTCTCATATAAGTCCTATTTGGCTTCGCGGGTTTAGGTAAATCTTTCAAACAGTACTAAACCCCCGTGTAAGCCCGAAAAGGCATTGAAACCCATTTTCAAAACAGTTTTTCTCATATAAGTCCTATTTGGCTTCGCGGGTTTAGGTAAATCTTTCAAATAGTACTAAACCCCCGTGTAAGCCCAAAAAGGCATTGAAACCCATTTTCAAAACAGTTTTTCTCATATAAGTCCTATTCGGCTTCGCGGGTTTAGGTAAATCTTTCAAATAGTGCTAAACCCCCGTGTAAGCCCGAGAGGCATTGAATTTTCTTTAGATTGCTTTATTTTATTCATGTAAATCCTAAGGTGGTGTCGGGGTTCGAATAAGTCTTTCAAATAGCGTCGAATCCCGACCCCACGAGGTCTTGACCCTTTCCCTAAATTTCTCATGAATTATTCCTCGCCATTTTAATTAAAGTGTTGCATTCCCGTTATTCCATATTCATGATTAATGTGTATGCGAATATACCATGTTCATCCCCTATTATGTCATACTTGTGATTTATGTGCTGCGAACATGCCCATTAAATACATCCCCATGTGTAAATATCGTCATTTATCGGTTGTCATTACGTGGATTGGAATGTAAGACCTTTAGTAATCCTGTCGACACCGGCGGAAAATCTCTTACTTTATTCTAAAGTATTTATTTTTGATTTTCCTAGATACCGACCCCCATTTGGCGAGTGTTGTGTGTGTTCCTCTATCTCTTTTCCGTTTCGAGATACGAGTTGTGTGTGTGTGGGAACTTGTGTACGTGTGTGCGTGTGAGCACAAATTTGGAGTCGCCACCAATCATGGGAAATTTTAAGGTGTGATTGGGCACCTATGTCTAATAGATTTTACCCTATTTAGACATCTACAACTAAATGGTCTTGAACCAGAGATAGGTTCGGGGGTTTGCTTATGCGTGGGGAAGGTGTTAGGCACCCCACGACATCCGTTTAAGAAAACGGTTACCTCCTTCCTAATGTTTTCTTTATTTGCTAAGCCTAAGTTTGTTGGTTTTTATTATGTACAAATGTCCCGATTTCCGTCGTACGATATACCAAAAATGGCAAACGTAATATGACTTCGTTCGGTTTTGATTAGACTCTTTATTTCACCATCCCTTTTATCTTTGTATCTTTTAAATTTCCGGGCATTTCGGTGGTAGGATATACTTGAAATCCTAACACCTAGTGCCGGGACAAACAATTAATGTTTTTGGTGCCATATTCGGGATCTCTTTACCCTTGATTTCCAAGAGTAAAGCGGTCCGTCAAATGGCGGGGTTTTGGATGATTAATTCACACTTTGGGGAATTTTAGACCATGATCCTATGGGAGTTAGAACGTGTAGAATCCCTTACACGAAAGCACGTACCAGCCACGCCCCCGTGTAAAGGACTCATACCTTCGTTTCTAACGCCCACATTACCATGTTTACTCTTTTTAAAGTTTTCATGGCAAAGTGTATTTTAATCACATTTTTATATCAAAGCGAATAAACACTCAAACAAGTAATCACAAGTATGACAAAATGGGATGATCATGGTATGTTAGCAGTACATCAACCATAAGTATGAAATGACATAAATGCAACATTTATTTGAAATGACAAGGTGCAATTCATGAGAATTTTTAAGGTAAAGGGTCAAGACCTCGTGGGGTCGGGATTCGATGCTATTGAAAGACTTACTCGGATCCCGACACCACCATAGGATTTACATGAATAAACAAAACAATCTAAAAAAAAGGTTTTCAATGCCTTTTCGGGCTTACACGGAGGGTAGGTGCTATTGAAAGACTTATCCAAACCTCCGACGCCAAATAGGACTTAAATGAGGAAAATCATTTGAAAACGGGGTTTCAATGCCTTTTCGGGCTTACACGAAGGGTTGGTGCTATTGAAAGACTTATCCAAACCTTCGACGCCAAATAGGACTTAAATGAGAAAATCTATTTGAAAATGGGTTTCAATGCCTTTTCGGGCTTACACGAAGGGTTGGTGCTATTGAAAGACTTATCCAAACCTTCGACGCCAAATAGGACTTAAATGAGAAAAATCTATTTGAAAATGGGGTTTCAATGCCTTTTCGGGCTTACACGAAGGGTTGGTGCTATTGAAAGACTTATCCAAACCTTCGACGCCAAATAGGACTTAAATGAGAAAAATCTATTTGAAAATGGGGTTTCAATGCCTTTTCGGGCTTACACGAAGGGTTGGTGCTATTGAAAGACTTATCCAAACCTTCGACGCCAAATAGGACTTAAATGAGAAAAATCTATTTGAAAATGGGTTTGCAATTTACGGGTCCAACGCCTCATGGATTTACATGGGGTTTAGTGCTATTGAAAGACTTACCTAAAACCACCAATACCGTTTGGTATTTTCATGCCCAAATCAAAATAATGAATAAATGGACAATATTTACAACAACGTAGTAAAAATGGCAATGAAATTTAGAGCATAACGGGAAGCAATAAATTAATGGACACAAGGAGGGAATTTTGTGGGTCCAATGCCTATGGGATTACGTGGTGGTTAAAGCCTCTTTGAGGTCTTACATAGTCCACCACGACCAATCGGGATTATCACGCCCAAATCACAAGGGAAGAAAAATGGGAAAACGACAATATCCACAATATAATATTTACAACGTAGTAAATGTAAATAAAGCGATAATGACAATATTTAAACATGGGGGTTTTTAATGGGTCCAATGCCTATGGAATTACGTGGTGGTTAATGCCTCTTTGAGGTCTTACATAGTCCACCACGACCAATCGGGATTATCACGCCCAAATCACAAGGGAAGAAAAATGGGAAAACGACAATATCCACAATATAATATTTACAACGTAGCAAATGTAAATAAAGCGATAAATGACGTTATTTAACACATGGGGATGTATTTTTCGGGTCAAATATCTCGTAGGCTAACAAGGTTGTTACGGCCTCGTTAGAGGACTTACGCAACTGAGCCAAAGCTACTCAATATTTGCCGTACTAAAACACGAGGAAACCGGTGTATTTTTCGGGTCAAGACCTCGTGGGCTAACATGGTTGTCAACGGCCTTTGTTAGAGGACTTACGCGAGCCGCCAAAGCCACTCAATATTGCCGTACTAAAACACACCGGGGGAGGGGGGGGATAATCACAACAAATATTCACAAGTGCGTATAAAATGTAAATAAAGCGATAAATGACTAGAAATGTAAAGAAAGCGATAAATGACTAGAAATGTAAAGAAAGCAATAAATGACAAGGAAATGTAAATAAAGCAATAAATGACAAGGAAATGTAAATAAAGCAATAAATGGACAAATAAGAAACTAGTAAAGCATGAAATGAAATAAATGAACTAAAGAATGTAAGAGAAAGAGAGAGAGAGAGAGAGAGGGGAGTGGGAAGATGAGGGGAGGTTAGAGAGAGAAGCACCTAATAGGTGCTTCTCACTCTAAAAACCCCCCAAAATCCCTAAAGAAAAAGAAGAGGGAGAAAGAGCCTAGAGAGAGAGAGAGATTACCTAGAGAGGAGTCTCTCTCTCTAAAACTACCCCAAAAACCCCCTCCTAAAACCCCCTAAACCCCTATTTTCTGCCTAAACTAAGCTCTAGAAGGCCTAGTGCCCGAGCAAAAACTATGTGCAAATGAGGGGGGGGAGGGTCGGTTTTATAGAAAACCGTGCACGCCTCGCGCAGCACCATCATGCGCGGCGCATGACGGTCCTGCGCGAGTTGTGGTACTGCCACGTGGCAGTCTTATCCTTCCACGCCAGCAGCCCCTCGAATCCTCCTCGATTTCCGTGCGCGTACCCTTTTTTATCCGATTTTCGGGGGCAGTTTTGGAGGTCTTCTGGAACTCAAACTGGGTCATGCGGCATATCGTCGGAAAGCTCTCGACGTCCTCTTTCCAACGATATAAAGTTTGCACGAATCGGAGTTCGGACGAGGGAGTTATGGCTCCCGGAAGTCGGGGTATCGGAGCTGTTTTCGTGCACTCTTCCGGCGAAGATTCCGATCAAACGGGGGATGCTTTCGGCGAACCGAGAGTTCCACGACGTAGCCGGAGTCATTATCTTTCCAACGCACCCGGGCTCGCGGATCAACTTGTTGCGAGCAGGAAAGACTCTGCGCGCGAAGGCGGCTGTCCGGGAGAAAAAATGCGTTTTGCTCCCAGCGCGTTTTTTCTCAAATCTTGTCCCAGTTCGCGCGCATATTTGACCTAGCTCCCGATGTCGGATTTTGACGTTCTTGGTACCGTCGGAAAGCTTGCGCTGCCTATTTTTGCAAGGTTCCGGATTCGCGGGAATCCGAGCTTGGACTCGTGAGATATGGCCCCGCGAGCAGAGTCCACCGGGGTGTTTTTGGTCCGTTTGAGGGCAGTTTTCCGATCAGGATTCCGGCTGACCCCGATAAATTCTTGGCGATCCGAGAGTTCCACGTCGTGCATGGATGTGTCCTCTTTCCAATGTGCCCGGGCTCGCAGATCAACTTGTTGCGAGTCAGGAAGACTCTGTGCGCAAGCGCGGCAACGTCGGTGGGAAAATTCCGGAAATTTCAGCACAGCCTTATTTCGTCGGCCTGTTTTCACGCGCGTGGTAGACGTAGCTCCCGATGTCGGATTCCGACGATCTTGGTATCGTCGGAAAGCTTGCGATACCTACTTTTTAACGGTACAGGCCTTGCACAGAGGCGAGCTTGGGTTCGCGAAGATATGATCCTGCGAACGGAGGCCGTCGGAATGTTCCTTATGCCAAGGGGTCAACTTTTGACTGAGATTCCGGCTTGACCGGAGGAGCTCTTGACGATCCGAAAGTTGCGTGTGGTAGCTGAAGTGAACCTCTTGCCTAAGGGTCTTGGCTCGCGGACCAAGTTGCAGCGGGTCGGAGAGAATCTTTGCGCAAACGTTGCCTCCCAAATAGGCTGTTTTGTCAACAATACTTACCAAAAATTTGGCTAAGTATCGGACCGTTTTTTCGCAGTTTTGGCCACAACTCTCTCGTTTCTCGTCCGTTTTCGACCCGTAAAGTACGGAATCGAAGCTCTTGATATTCTCTATACCTTGGTCAAGGGGTGGTCAGTTCGATCCAGTTTTTGGTCTGGTCAATAGGTCCGGTCAAACCTTGGTCAAACTTGGTCAACCTTGGTCAAACTTGGTCGGATTTGGTCAAAGCTCTCCAAACTCTTGGAAATGTACCCCGGACTTCATTTCAAGGGTTTCTGGGCAAGGCGGACCCTAGTCGGGCTGGAAACAGCTCGGTCAAACCTCGGTCAAACTTCGGTCAACCCTAGTCAAACTTGGTCAAACCTTGGGAAATGTGTCTCGGACCTTCTTCTTGGGAGTATTTGATGCGGAGAGCCCTCGTCGGATCAGACCGGCTTGGTTCGGGCTGTCTCGTTTTGCGCGCCGACACTCGAGAAAATCCCGGGGGTAAAAATGGGGTTATGACAGTAGAAAAATTTAAAGCGAGAATAGATTTTTCCCATATAAGTCCTATTTGGCATCGAAGGTTTGGATAAGTCTTTCAATAGCACCAACCCCTCGTGTAAGCCCGAAAAGGCATTGAAACCATATTTTCAAATAGATTTTCTCATATAAGTCCTATTTGGCTTCGCGGGTTTAGGTAAATCTTTTCAAATAGTACTAAACCCCCGTGTAAGCCCGAAAACGCATTGAAACCCATTTTTAAAATAGTTTTTCCCATATAAGTCCTATTTGGCTTCGCGGGTTTAGGTAAATCTTTTCAAATAGTACTAAACCCCCGTGTAAGCCCGAAAAGGCATTGAAACCCATTTCTAAAACAGTTTTTCTCATTTAAGTCCTATTTGGCTTCGCGGGTTTAGGTAAATCTTTTCAAATAGTACTAAACCCCCGTGTAAGCCCGAAAAGGCATTGAAACCCATTTCTAAAACAGTTTTTCTCATTTAAGTCCTATTTGGCTTCGCGGGTTTAGGTAAATCTTTTCAAATAGTACTAAACCCTCGTGTAAGCCCGAAGAGGCATTGAAACTCATTTCCAAAATAATTTTTCTCATTTAAGTCCTATTTGGCTTCGCGGGTTTAGGTAAATCTTTTCAAATAGTACTAAACCCCCGTGTAAGCCCGAAAAGGCATTGAAACCCATTTTCAAAACAATTTTTCCCATATAAGTCCTATTTGGCTTCGCGGGTTTAGGTAAATCTTTTCAAATAGTACTAAACCCCCGTGTAAGCCCGAAAAGGCATTGAATTCTCTTCTAAAAATTGCTTTGTTTTATTCATGTAAATCCTAAGGTGGTGTCGAGATTCGAATAAGTCTTTCAAATAGCATCGAATCCCGACCCCACGAGGTCTTGACCCTTTCCCTAAGAATTGTCATAAATTACACCTCGTCATTTCAAATAAATGTTGCATTTATGTCATTTCATACTTATGATTGATATGCTGCTAACATACCATGATCATCCCATATTATGTCATACTTGTGATTTATGTGCTGCGAACATGCCATGATTACTTGTTTGAACATTTTGTTGGCTCTCATATTCTTTCTTGTAATTTGTGTGTTGTGAATATGCCGTGATTACTTGCTTGTTTGTTTATCGCTTTGATATAAAAATGTGATTAAAATACACTTTGCCATGAAAACTTTAAAAAGAGTAAACATGGTAATGTGGGCGTTAGAAACGAAGTTGGTGCAATCCAAGGGCTACGGCTCGCCCTGGCTTTTGGACACCATGGTATGAGTCCTTTACACGGGGGCGTGGCTGGTACGTGCTTTCGTGTAAGGGATTCTACACGTTCTAACTCCCATAGGATCATGGTCTAAAATTCCCCAAAGTGTGAATTAATCATCCAAAACCCCGCCATTTGACGGACCGCTTTACTCTTGGAAATCAAGGGTAAAGAGATCCCGAATATGGCACCAAAAACATTAATTGTTTGTCCCGGCACTAGGTGTTAGGATTTCAAGTATATCCTACCACCGAAATGCCCGGAAATTTAAAAGATACAAAGATAAAAGGGATGGTGAAATAAAGAGTCTAATCAAAACCAAATGAGGTCAAAATGCATTTGCCACTCTTGGTATATTGCTTGACCAAATTTGGGACATTTGTACATAATAAAAACCAACAAAACTAGGCTTAGCAAATAAAAGAGAACACTAGAAAGGAGGTAACCGTTTTCTTAAACGGATGTCGTGGGGTGCCTAACACCTTCCCCACGCATAAGCAAACCCCCGAACCCATCTCTGGTTCAAGACCATTTAGTTTTAAATGTCTAAATTAGATAAAATCTATTAGACATAGGTGCCCAATCACACCTTAGAATTTCCCATGGTTGGTGGCGACTCCAAATTGCGCTCATACGCACACACACACACAAGTTCCCACACACACACAACTCATATCTCGAAACGAAAAAGAGATAGAGACCACACACACACTCGCCAAATGGGGGTCGGTATCTAGGAAAATAAAAAAGAAAAATAAGAATAGATTTTCTGCCGGTGTCGACAACTGGCAAGCCTAATCAAGCTGGTAGAAGGAGATGATGTGCGACCATTGCGGATCAAGACTCGAGATATCCCAGCATACTGCGTGTGCATGGAGGAATGCATGAACATCGAGGCAGAGATAGACGATAAGCCTTGGTATTACGATATCAAGCGCTTCATCCAAGACAGAGAGTATCCACCACGGGCAACTGAAAATGAGAAGAAGTACATCAGAAGAATGGCCTTCCAGTTTTTCCTGAGCGGAGAGATTCTGTACAAGCGAACTCATGATGCCACTCTCTTGCGATGTGTAGACGCTGAAGAAGCTAATCGGTTGATCCAGGAGATGCACGCGGGACTAATGGGAGCCCATGCCAACGGACCCTTCCTGGCCCGGAAGATCATGAGAGCTGGCTATTATTGGTTGACAATGGAGAGGGACTGCATCAGACATGTCCAGACGTGCCACAAATGCCAGATGTATCAGAACAGCAAGAACGCACCTCCCCAATATCTTCACACTATGGCCTCGCCGTGGCCGTTCTCAGCTTGGGGAATGGATGTGATCGGTGCGATTACCCCAAAGGCGTCTAACGGGCATGAGTTCATACTGGTAGCCATCGACTATTTTACCAAGTGGGTAGAGGCGTGTTCCTTCAAGAATGTTACTCAAGTCGCGGTCACCCGGTTTGTGAAGAACAACATTATCTGCCGTTACGGAATGCCAGAAATGCTCATCACCGACAATGCTTCCAACCTGAACAACCGCATGATGGATCAGCTTATGCCAGCAGTTCAAGATTCAGCACCACAACTCTGCGCCATACCGTCCGAAGATGAACGGAGCCGTAGAAGCTGCCAACAAAAACGTAAAGAAGATTCTGAGCAAGATGACTGAGACATATAAAGATTGGCACGAGCACCTGCCTTATGCTTTGTGCGCTTACCGAACGTCAGTGAGGACATCCGTTGGAGCTACCCCCTACTCTCTGGTATATGGGATGGAAGCGGTACTGCCGGTCGAAGTAGAGATCCCTTCTTTGAGAATCCTGTCACAAACTCAGCTGGAAGAAGCTGAATGGGCCCAAGCACGGTATGAGCAGTTGAACTTCATAGATGAAAAGAGATTGGCGGCACTATGCCACGGACAACTCTACCAGAGACGAATCGAAAGAGCTTACAACAAGAAGGCTCGACCTCGCACTTTCCAACCCGGAGATCTCGTTCTGAAGAAGAGGAATATGGCCTTATCAGATCCACGAGGGAAAGTTCGCACCATCATATGAGGGTCCGTACGTGGTGAAGAAAGCCTTCTCAGGGGGAGCAATCATTCTGGCTGATATGGATGGCGAAGAGTTCCGTTCACCCATTAATTCTGATTCTGTAATCAAGTACCATGTATAACTTTAAGTCAATTTAATCAAAGAGGAATATTTATCAAAGTTCCAATTTGTTATTTTGATAATTCTGAAGAAGGCCCGGGAAGCGAACGAAAATCCGTAAGGACGTTGCCCTCGGATGGAAATTACCACGGGTATGGTGAAAACCTCGGAAGAGGCGCCATAGGCAAAAGTAACGTGGAAAGCTGGACTTGGCGTAAGCTGAGGGTAATATATGGCTAAAAAAAAAAAAAAAAAAAAAAAAAAAAAAAAAAAAAAAAAAAAACGGTATCACAACAAGGCAGTCATCAAACCAGTACAAGACTAGTGATTGGGGTTGTTATGCGGTGAAGAGATTTTAGACGAAAGAACGACCTATGTTATCCTTTGAGCAGTACGGTTCGTTCGATATAAAGAGAATGTTCGGGGATCAAGAGGTGGAGCACAAGTGTATCCTTCCAAACACCCAGTTTCAAAGTGACATATCATTAAATTCTCACAAACCATTCATACCATGCTTATCCCTTTCAAATGTGTAAATTCTCATGTTCATTCCACAACAATATCCAATTTGTACCATCAATTCATAAAAAGCTAAACTTTGCTAAGCTTCACAGATTCTTATACAAACATAGGTTTTCATATAGATACTCATAGACAAAATACGTGCTTCCATTCATTCATTTGTTCATAAACGCATACATTTGATTTTTCATGATGTCTTGAAAGCATGTCTAAATATATCGACTTAGAAGTTGAAAAATGGGAGCCATGCATGATCCGACTCGGATTTATGAATGACCCACCATTTAAATACAAAAACTACTGACTACTCACTGCTACGTGAGTTATGCTATCTAATGACCAAGACGTATGCAGGTCTCTCTGCAGAATCTCCCCAAAGCAGTGGAAAGGGCCGGATCCCCCTCATCGTGCTCCTCCAAGACGGCTCGAGCTCTAGCACCCAAGGAATCCATCACCTGATTGATCTGATGAAGAGCTGTGACCACGGGGAAACCCTCTGGTTGAGCCAAGAAGCGTTAGATTCAAGAGCGTCATGCACCAAGTCCAACTCAGTCTGCAAGACTCCATTGTCACCCTGATCTGAACCCTCATGATCTGAACCCTCATGGCCAGACCCATCCTCAGATGTGAGCTCCTCACTCGCATCTAGCGCCCGGCGGAGGGCTACAATGTCCTGAGGACGACCTGTGGCAGGATCAACCAAGGCCTGAGTATATGAACGAAGAGAATCAAGCTCATCCTGGACTCGAGTCCTCTCCGCCTGCTCAGTCTCCAGCTGCTCCCGAGTCTCAGCCAAGGTCTCGGCCAGCTGATCCTTAGCATCCTCAGAAATCTCAAGCTGCTCTCTGATGAATTCATTCATTGTACGAAGAGTAGAGACATTCCCTCTCTGAGCCTCTAAGTCGCGACGAAGATTCGCCACCGCCACACTGTTATGATGCAAGGTACTCCGCAGAGACTCTACACGAGCCGCAGACGCTTCTCTCTCAGCTGCCCTAGCAAGGCGTAATGATAACAGCTCTGTTTGAGCCTCCTCAAGCTCTCGCTCCAAAACAGTAACTCTCTCAGGCTGACCAGTGGAGGCTGACACCCGAAGAGAGCGAGACACCAAAGAATGTGATGTGCCTGGTCGTACAGTAGGCCTGAGAGTAAAAAAGGGGGTCCACCCTTCTCTCCACTCGACAAAGTCAGAGGCGACAGAGCTATCTCCGGGCGAACCGTCCTCGATGAGGACTACCTCCGAAAGGCGGCCTTCCCAGATAACCTCAACCCTAGAGAGGAGCCTCCACATATCCTCACTAGGGATGTAGTCGAAAGTCACCGCATCCAAGTCACCAAGACGAGGCGGGTACTGAACACCACCAAACTGACGAAGAGCAAGGCTGGGATAGTAGCCCGTACAACCCCACACCCCAGGAAGAGGCACTCCATCGAAGAGGGCACAATGAGTCCAGGGCTTCCACACTGCTGGCCCCCAAGTGACCTTCCAAGACCATTCACCCAAGGGCAAGTCAAGGAGGTATGATGCCCAATCACGACTATTGCCAGTGAAGGGAAGTGCTATATTGACGGTCTGGCTCACCGTATGCCTCTCAAAGTGATAAGGAGTCTGGAGGCGGTAGAAGTGCCGCAGGTGACTACAGAACCAAAGCTGGAGGAGCTGTGTGCAGAACATCGGAACCCCCTCTCCCTGTCTCCTACAATAAGATAAAGACCGCACGGTCTCGCACAATATGGCAGGGATGATAGACCTGCCCTCGCTGAATACTATGGGAATAACACCCAAATCTATCCTACCAGCAGAAGTAGGAAAGAGAAAAATACCTGCGAAAGCGATCTTGAAGGCATTAATTCGGAATTTCTTCCACCCCTTCTTGCCCGCAATAAAGTCCCTAGCAAGCTTCACAGGAAAGCCACTCCGAGAGAAGTACTTCGTCAGCAAATCTAGAGAAATGTTGGCTTTCCGCCAAGTTTCCTCAGGTCGAGGCAATCTCTGGACGTAGAACTGCAGTAGTCAAGCCCAAGTACTTCTCCAAACATCGGTTGGACCGAGGCCCCTGAATGGGTATGACCGGAGTCTCGCTGAAAGGGCGGTCTAGCTGAAGAAGCTCAGCATACTCCTCCATAGTAGGGACAAGATCCACTTCCCCAATGGAAAAGCAACAATGGGTCGGGTCCCAGAAAGAAGCAAGAGCCTCGAGCAAGCCACGATCAACTTGAAGCCGCATGAAAGGGGGAAACTTACCAAAGAACCCCACGATATCGGCATGGTCGTCCTCTCCAAGAAGAGTCCACCAATGTCTCATCCGCTCAACGCGGAAATCGTGGAAATGAAGTGTCACCAAGGAGTCGGGATCATTACTAGAGGAGGCCATGGACCCAAGGGACTCAAAAAGGGGAAAAATGGAGAGATTTTAGTGAAGAAAGAGGAGAGAAACTCGGAAAATGGTTGCTGGTTCGAAGGAGGAGCGTGGTTTAAATAGACGGAAACTGGCGCGTGATCACGCGCCGCGCGTCACGCGCCAGTCCCGTTGGGAATCCCAACGGCTCTTTTTCCCATACCACGCGGATTTGACCCTTTTCACTCACTCCTAGAGGCCCGTTTCGCGCTGTATGAAGGTCATTTTGCAAAAAGTCGCCTATGAGAAAGTCTTGGGCGATCCGGTAATCGAAGGTTTCGGCCCGACAACCGAGGACCGACCCGAAACCCTAAAATCGACCCGGGGGTCAAAAATTGAAACAGAGACAATATCGTAAGGAGGCGTTTGATATAACGTAATCAGAATCGATCTTCCACCAGCGGGGCAGCCCGAGGGCCGAGAACTAGGCTCAAAGTTCAGGAACCAGCCCTGAAACCCTAGCTCGACCCAGAAATCTAGAAGTGCAAAAATGACCCGGGATTGTCACACAGGCAAATCCTATGGAACACTGGGGCAAAATTTTTCAAAAAGGTTTTGAAAAATTTTGAAAGGGGATAGTCTGGCCCTCAAGAAGCTATCACAGTCCGGTACCAGAAAGACAGAAGGAGAAATCCAGAATTCCGCATCAGCAATCATTGCCCTACACTGGGGCAAAATTTTTCTATCTTCAAGAAGCTAGAAAAATTTATTCGACACTACATACTGGGGCAAATTTTTCCATTTTTGTCAAGAAAAATTGGAAAAATTCCGGAGAGTCATCCAGATGGGCCTCGTGAAGGAGTAAGACCCAAGGATTGTGGAAATGGGCCTCGTGGAAGAGTAAGTCCCTATAATGATGAAAACGGGCCCTAAGGAGAGGTAAGCCCCGATATTGATGAACCAGGCCTCGCGGAGGATCGAGACCCAATATCCATACACAAACACATAGCCACAAACACATAGCCATAGCCATAAACACAGCCAAAAACACATCCATACATCCAGAAACACAGCCATACATCCAAACACACATCCATACAAACCTCAACATCCAAACAAATAGCCATAAACACATAACCGTAAACACTGCCCATATATACAATAATCAATGTCTGTACAATCCATGTAAATACAAAATGACCGGCCGGAATACAAGGCCCCAAGAAGAAAAAGAAAGGAAAAATATACATCATAGAGAAGGAGGGTCGTCGAAGAACCAGTCTCGAGAAACAGGATCTGGGGGCGGCGAAGAAGAAGTCTGACCAAGACCAGACGAGCCAGCTCCAGTAACAGGAGTAATGCCCATGCCATGAAGCTGATCCTCTAGTCTCCGAATGGTCTCCACATGAGGCAGTCAGCATCCGCATCCCGAGAACCCAAATCCCTCCGACTCTGGGTCAAGTCCCCCTGCGTCCCGGGTCAGCTCCCCCTGTACCTGCGTCAGCTCCGCCTGCACACGGGCCGTCTCCTCCTGTGCTCGGGCCATGTCAGCGGCATAACGATCCTCACTGACTGATAACTCGAGCTGAAGACGTAGAATCTCAGTCTGAAGCCACTCAAACTCTCCAGAAGACCGGGAAAGATGGCTGTCCATAGCTGATCCGCCCATGACCCGACCACCCTCGACCTCATGGAGGGACATCAGAGACCCCAAGGAGACCTGCTCAAACCACTCCCTATACGGCACATCGGCCAGAATCAGAGCTGGATAAGCCTCAACTCCCGCCACGAAAGAATCACTCGGGGCGCGTGGGATGTAGTCCTCGATGGTCATCAGCTGAGGAGGATCCACAGGGACGAGGGCATCGCCACCTAGCTGCCGCAAGGTCCTCTCGCCCATCAAAAGCTCCCAGGACCTCGGAGATCGGATCCATATCCGCAGGCGAGATAGCTCCATGGCCCTAAACACCTCAGGATGCTCAAGCAGGAATGTGGAGTAAGGCTGAAAGACAATATCAACATCCCTGATACAGTCCACGGTCGTACGGCACTCCATAAGCGTGCGGGTGGTCAGTTGCTGGATCCAAGCCGAATCCCATCGCCTGGCAAGCGGGAATGCAGAATCAGGAGCCGCTGGAAGCCTGCTGGGAGCGAATACGGCAAAATGCTCAAAAGCCCAGAAAAGCATGAACTGCCAGAAACCGAGGAAACTGGCGGTCTCTCGACGGGAGAAGCGGCGCAAGCCCCGAATGTAAAACCCATACGTCAGTGCTCCCCAGTCATAATCCCTCATGTCGTCAATGTCTCGGAACATACCGACTATGGGCGTGGGAATGGTAGACTTGTCATTCCCAAGGAAGCAGCTGAATATGAAATAGGCAGTCCACTGGCGATATCGCAGCTCTGTGGGAGGCTCCTCTATCTCCCTCACCAAGAGATCCTTCAGATAACTGATCTTCAGATAGAAAAGCTTCTTGCCCACGATGGCAGCCGGATCATCGATGCCTAGGATCTCCAGGGCCTCAAAATCAGACACAGGGTCGCTAGGAGGAATCCTACCCCCAAAACGGATGCCTAGAATGGCACTCCAGTCAACGGGGAGCACCCCCACCTCGCAGGTACTAAGATGGATGGTCCCCGTGTGATGGAAGAACCTCTCCACCCAACACCTCACCAAAGGATGCCGTACATGCACGTAGCGGATGCTGAGGAAGGGACCAAAGCCCAACTCCACGAGAAAATCTCTGTACTCTGGACGAGCGATATCTAGAAGCTGGCTAAACTCGGACCACCCACCCCGGCCGATACTCTCAGGGGGATCCTGCACAAAGGAAAGGTGTTAGTACGAAAGAATGCGAAAGAGCTAAACAAAGAAGAGTGCCAATACAAAAAATACCTGACAACGACGGACTGAAGATGATGGATGGTTATGGAGATTCGTCAAGAGTGGTGTATCCACCACCGGAGTGGTGACAGGATAGCGCGGTCGAATGCCACCCTGGGGAGGGTATCTGAACCCTGGTACAACATGATCCTCCGGTATGGGATCCGCAGAAAGAGGAGCGCGGTCAGATTTCCGCCTCTTCGATCTGGCGGGAGGAGCAGCTGGCGGAGCCGCAGTAGGCTGACGAGGCGCACTGGAGGGTCTAGCGCTACGGCCAATAGTAATACCAGGCCGGGAAGAAGGCCGAGCAGTACTAGAAGACAAACCGGCAGCCTCAGCATCAAACTCAGCCTGCAGATCCCTGGCAAGAGATGCGTCAACACGAGTACGTACGTCCTCCATAGCATCGTACTCATCGTCTGTATCAGGGGGGCTCTCAGGAGCATAAATCACAGACTTGCCTTTCGCAAGGCGATCGGACCGGCGATGGCCCCCGCTACCGCTACCTCGATCAGACATCTGCAAAGGACACAACAAGACAATCCAAGAGTCAGAAAAGCCAGGTAAACTTCATACACGAAACCCAATGATAGGAAAAGACAATCAAACAATCCAATTTTTCCCCGACCGTTTGGATAAATTTCCGAACCGGGTCTGATTACCCAATTGCGATTTAACAAGTCTCAAATCCCAATTTTTCCCCGATCGTTTGGATGAATTTCCAAACCGGGTCTGACCACCCAATTGCGATTCGACTAAGTGTCAAATCCCAATTTTTCCCTGACTCGTTTGGATGAATTTCCAAACCAGGGTCTGACCACCCAATTGCGATTCGACTAAGTGTCAAATCCCAATTTTTCCCCGATCGTTTGGATGAATTTCCAAACCGGGTCTGACCACCCAATTGCGATTCGACTAAGTGTCAAATCCCAATTTTTCCCTGATCGTTTGGATGAATTTCCAAACCAGGGTCTGACCACCCAATTGCGATTCGACTAAGTGTCAAATCCCAATTTTTCCCTGACTGTTTGGATGAATTTCCAAACCAGGTCTGATTATCCAATTGCGATTTGACAAGTCTCAAATCCCAATTTTTCCCCGATCGTTTGGATGAATTTCCAAACCGGGTCTGACCACCCAATTGCGATTCGACTAAGTGTCAAATCCCAATTTTTCCCTGACTGTTTGGATGAATTTCCAAACCAGGTCTGATTATCCAATTGCGATTTGACAAGTCTCAAATCCCAATTTTTCCCCGATCGTTTGGATGAATTTCCAAACCGGGTCTGACCACCCAATTGCGATTCGACTAAGTGTCAAATCCCAATTTTTCCCCGATCGTTTGGATGAATTTCCAAACCGGGTCTGACCACCCAATTGCGATTCGACTAAGTGTCAAATCCCAATTTTTCCCTGACTGTTTGGATGAATTTCCAAACCAGGTCTGATTATCCAATTGCGATTTGACAAGTCTCAAATCCCAATTTTTCCCCGACCGTTTGGATGAATTTCCAAACCGGGTCTGATTACCCAATTGCGATTTGACAAGTCTCAAATCCCAATTTTCCCCGACCGTTTGGATGAATTTCCAAACCGGGTCTGACCACCCAATTGCGATTCGACTAAGTGTCAAATCCCAATTTTTCCCCGATCCGTTTTACCCAATTGGATGAATTCAAATCCAAACCGGGTCTGACCACCCAATTGCGATTCGACTAAGTGTCAAATCCCAATTTTTCCCCGATCGTTTGGATGAATTTCCAAACCGGGTCTGATTATCCAATTGCGATTTGACAAGTCTCAAATCCCAATTTTTCCCCGACCGTTTGGATAAATTTCCGAACCGGGTCTGATTACCCAATTGCGATTTGACAAGTCTTCAAATCCCAATTTTCCCCGACCGTTTGGATGAAATTTCCAAACCGGGTCTGATTACCCAATTGCGATTTGACAAGTTTCAAATCCCAATTTTCCTTGACCACTTGGATGAATTTCCAAAATAGATCTAACTGCTAGATTACGACTTTGACAAAATGTCGAACCACAAATTTCGTTTCGAGACCTGGGTGGACCAGGCCGATTCATCCCCAATTCGTCCCCGGTTTGAGACTTGGGTGGTCACTCAAGCCAAACCATCCTTGATTTAAAATGTGAAGCAGATTTCAGTTTTGCACACAAAATTTGGAAGAATTTCCAAGACAAGTTAAAATTCTTCTGCATTGCGGGACTCACTCGAGTCCCAAGTCTAAATAAGGCAGGTCCTAGGCCCAACCCATGATTTTCAAAAAATATGCCCCATAGAAAAAAAAAGAGAGTGTGCGTAGCAACGCAACCCAAGAGCAATAAAGGCACGACATAGTGCCCCCCCCCAAAAAAATACACAAGCATCATAATAAACATGGTGTCTCAAAAATTTTTTTTTTTTGCGTATCTCTCATCTCATGTGTTTCCAAACACATGTGTATGTATGTGCGTGTCTACAAAGGCTCATTTGTACATGCGCAGACCCCTGGCGTAAATGCATTTTTGTGCACTAACATGTTTGCTAAGTATGTAATGCATCCCAAAACATACAATGACATGTTAAACAAAAAGAAATAAAAGCAGAAGTGCACAAGGAAGAAGCATAAGACATAAAAGAGGAAGCAAATAATCCGACCGTTCAAAACTGAAAAGAAGGGTGGGGATGGAAAGGTGCTTACCTGTGGGACGTATAGGCGAAAACTGATCGTCGATCGGAGTCCTGGATCATGAGAAAAAGACCAAAAGACACAAAAAAGAGAATGACCATGTCAGCACATTTCGACCGTTTAAAACTGAAATAAATGGTAGGGATGGAAAGGTGCTTACTCGTAGAGCGCGTAGGCGAAAACGGCGCGTCAATCGGAGTCCCGGATAGCAAGATATGAGCAAAAGAGCAGAGAAGGCGAAGTGGGGTCCAGAGAGGAAAAAGGGAGAAAAAGCGACGGAATGAGAGCGAAAGGGCGCGCGGCGTGTTTTAAGGTGGGGCCGCGCGCGCCATCATCACGCGCGGCGCGTGATTATCACGCGCCGGTCTCCACCTCCGCGCCAAACGGCCCTTTCGAGCCACGAATCACCTCCCCACACCTCGTTCGATCATTCTCAACCCTTTGGAATGTCCATTTGGACCCCAGAAGTGACCAACACGCAAACCGAGACGAACTGCGCGGCAACCGTAAGAGAACACGGAAACCGAGAAAATCCGAGCGGGCAAAAATCGAGTCATTTATTCTTTGTCCGACGTTCCTTGTGCCAAGAAACGCCAAACAAAGAAGGGGCAACTGTCATAACCCCATTTTTTACCCACGGGATTTTCTCAGATGTCGGCACACAAGACGGGACAACCCGGACCGAGCCAGCATGGTCCGACGAAGCCTCGCCACATCAAACACACCTAAGAAGAAGGTCCGAGACACATTTCCCAAGGTTTGACCAAGTTTGACCAGGGTTGACCAAGTTTGACTAGGGTTGACCGAAGTTTGACCAAGGTTTGACCAAGCCGTTCCCGGCCCTACTAGGGTCCAACTTGCCCAGAAACCCTCAAAATGTATTCCGGGATACATTTCCCAGAGTCTGGAAGACTTCGACCAAGTTCGACCAAGTTTGACCGAAGGTTGACCAAGGTTTGACCAAGGTTTGACTGGACCGTTGACCAGACCAGAAGCTGAATCGGACTGACCGCTCATGGACCATTCTGAAGAACATGATGAAAGCTTCGATTCGACACCTTACGGGCCAAAAACGGACGAGAAACGAGAGAGTTATGGCCAGAAACTGCGAAAAAACGGTCCAACACTTAGCCAAATTTTACTAAGTATTGCTGACAAAACAGCCTACTTGGGAGGCAACGTTTGCGCAGAAACTCTTTCCGATCCGCTGTAACTTGGTCCACGAGCCAAGACCCTTAGGCAAGAGGTTCACTTCAGCTACCGCGCGCAACTTTCGGATCGTCAAGAGCTCCTCCGGTTGAACCGGAATCTCAGTCAGAAGATGACCCCTTGGCATAAGGAACATTCCGACGGCCTCCGTTCGCAGGATCATATCTTGCGAACCCAAGCTCGCCTCTGTGCAAGGCCTGTACCTTTGGAAAATAGGTAGCACCAGCTTTCCGACGATACCAAGATTGCCGAAATCCGACATCGGGAGCTACATCTACCATGCGCGTGAAAACAGGCCGACGAAATAAGGCTTTGCTGAAAGTTCCAAAATTTTCCCACCGACGTTACCACACTTGCGCGCAGAGTCTTCCTGACTCGCAACAAGTTGATCCGCGAGCCCGGGCACGTTAGAAAGAAGACGCATTCATGCATGACGTGGAACTCTCGGATCGCCAAGATTTTATCCGGTCAAGCCGGAATCCTGATCGGAAAACTGCCCTCAAACGGACCAAAAACACTCCGGTGGCCTCTGTTCGCGGAGCCATATCTCACAAGTCCAAGCTCGGATTTCCGTAAACCCGGAACCTTGCAAAAATAGGCAGCGCAAGCTTTCCAACGGTACCAAGAACGTCGAAATCTGACATCGGGAGCTAGGTCAAATATGTGCGCGAACTGGGACAAGATTTGAAGAAAAACGCGCTGGGAGGAAAACGCGTTTTTCCTCCCGGACAGCCGCCTTCGCGCGCAGAGTCTTTCCGGCTCGCAACAAGTTGATCTACGAGCCCGGGTGCGTTGGAAAGATAACGACTCCAGCTACGTCGTGGAACTCTCGGTTCGCCGAAAGCATCCCCCGTTTGATCGGAATCTTCACCGGAAAAGTGCACGAAAACAGCTCCGATACCCCGACTTCCGGGAGCCATAACTCTCTCATCCGAACTCCGATTCATGCAAACTTCATACCGTTGGAAAGAGGACGTCGAGAGCTTTCCGGAGATATGCTGCATGACCCATTT